>CM076569.1:280101046-280691264 GCA_034641835.2 Pinus albicaulis
GAAAGGTTACAGCAAATGATGTAAAATATGGTTTTCACAGTTAGTAACCGAAATCAAAATCAAAACTAGAACCAAAACTTTAGAAGAAACAATGCCACTCCCAACAGACAAAGAGAGTCAGATCAACAAGTTATTCCCCCATTTCAAGAGAATTTTCTTGATGAAGATGAAGGAATCATAGAAGAGTCTGAGGGAAACACAATAAACATGTTTGAAATAGAAGATTCAATCCATAACTATTACTCAGAAGAAGATCAACCCTCACCCTCTAGTTGGGAGGAGGAATGGTTAGAATCTGAAGATTACAGGTTAGGGTTTGAAAATTCCATGATGCAGGTCAGGGAACAATATGAAATTAGAAGAAAAAAGAGCCAAGAAATTTCCAAACCAAAATATTCTGAGGGCACCATCAAGAAAATACCTGAGAAAACTTCTAAAGCAACTGCTAAAAGTAACAAATCAGCAGCTGAGAGTTCTGGGGAGAACAAAGAAAAAGACAACTGAAACACGGATACACAAGGTAAACCAGCTAGCAGCATTAGCACTGCAGTTAGTGCTCCTGATAAAACTGTCACAAACACTGTACATAACGAGAATCAGCACACTGATTTAGCCACTAAGGCAGTAGCTAACAAAACAGAGTCGAACATTCCAAAGAGTCAGTCCACTTTCAATTTGGAGAGTGAGATTGAAAAAATAAAAATCTTTGTCCCACTCTCCGAGCTGGCCACTCAGGATGTATATAAAGGAAAATTTTTGAAAGCATTAAATTTAGGAGAGAACAGTGACACTGTAAATCTGAGTGATGATCAACCTGCCCTTCTGTTTGGTCCAAAGATAGAAGGAAAGTTTCAGGAAGGGGTAGTGCCCCCTTTTTATATCAGTATTAATATCCATGATAAGATCCTCCACAATGCAATGCATGATTCTAGAGCATCACACAACCTGATGCCTAAAGTATTAATTGAAAGATTATGCCTAGATATAACCCATCCCTATAAATACTTGTATTCATTTGACTCTAGTAGAGTAAAGTGTCGTGGCCTGATCAAAGATTTATGCGTGAGCCTTGCCCAGATTCCAGAAAAATGAATGGTCATGGATGTTGTGGTGGCAGATGTGCCACCCAAATATGGCATGCTATTATGAAGATCATGGAGAGCCAAGCTACAAGGAACGATGCAAATGGATGGGGCTTATACCACAATCCCAATCTTTGGCCAACTTAGAAGACTGTACAGGGAAGAAAAAATGAAATTCCTGGTGAGTAGCCCTTAAAAGCCTGAAAATTCTCCTCTATACTCTGTACATACAGACCTAGATTCCTTTATCTTCTGCAAAGATGAATCTTTGGGAGGACCGGAATCTGAAAACGTAGATACAAGCAAAGGTACACATGATGAAATAGAGCCAATGGACTTTAACATAATGGCTACCCTAGACTCAGAGGAGGAAGACGTAGAAAAATTTGAACAGTGCACTGAAACAACAATGCAAAGTGAACCAGAAATAGAATGCAATCAACCAACTAGTCACCTCTCTAACTTCCACATCCATAACGAAAAACTAAATATCCAAAATCCTAGTGTAGACCCTATAACGCAACATAATGGTGAACCCATCTATAGGGAAAGGAATGATAATGAAAGCGAGAGTGAACCCTTGTGGGAAATGAGTTTCGATGGGTCCTACACAAGAAGAACTGCTGGGGTAGGAGTGTGGATACATAACACAGAGAGTTATTACGCAGAGAGCCATGCCTGCAACCTGCACTTCAAATGTACAAACAATGTTGCAGAATACGAGGCCCTTACCCTAGGCTTGAACCTCTTGAGAAAATCAGGAGCTCGTAGGATAACTGTGCATGGGGACTCTGAAATGATTATTAAACAGGTGAATGGTGAATACACAGTGAAACATCCTAGATTGAGGGCTTACAGGAATGACACTATGGATTTATTGAAAACATTTGTCGAATACGAATTAGTATTTATTCGTAGGAGTCAAAATGTCATTGCAAACGGATTAGCTTGTCTAGATAGTTCATACCCTAAGACTCCAATCGACCAACATATCATCATTCAGACTAAATTCAGACCTGCAGTGCCAGACAACGAAAAATATTGGCAGGTTTTTGAAGGTGATAAACAGATTGAGGATTTCCTGATAGGCAGGAATGAGTTTGAATTGTCTGATTCATAATCTAAATCTAAGAATAGTTTCCTAGGTGAGGAATCCTCTGACGAAGAAACCCCACCCTGTAATATAGAAATAAACACTCTAACTAAAGAAACTGGAAAGTCGAACGGAAATTATGAAAACACAGGAAATGAGGAGATGGAGGTGCTGCAGACCAAAGATAAGAATATACCCAGAGGCCTGGCACCCTTAGAGGACCTCTTTGACTTTGATGATGTAGCAAAAAATCCCACTATGGAACATGCAGACTTTGACATGGAAGAATGCAACATAGGCACAGAAGCTAAGCCCAAAATGATTAAACTGGCTAAGTCTTTACCTACGGACATGAAGAAAAAATACATTGACCTATTCAAGGAATTCATTGATGTGTTTGCTTGGAGTTACGAGGACTTAGGGGCCTATGACACAAACATCATACAACATAAGATACCCTTGAAAGAAAATCAGAAGCCCTTTAGACAAAAACTTCGCAGAATAAACCAAAAACAATTGCCTGCAGTAGAAAAAGAAATTAAGAAGATGTATGAGGTAGGTATAATTGTGCCTGTGAGGTTCTCTGATTGGGTATCGAACCTAAGTTTCTGTGAAAAAGAAAACAGGTAAGATCAGATTATGCATCGATTTTAGGAATCTTAATAGAGCCTCACTCAAAGAAAACTACCCTTTTCCAAAAATGGAACATATTCTTCAGAGGGTAGTGGGTTCTAAAAGGATCTCCCTGCTAGATGGTTTTTTAGGTTACAACCAAGTCTTAGTAATCCCAGAATATCAACTCAAGACAGCCTTTACCACTCCATGGGGAACCTTTATGTATGTGAAAATTCCCTTTGGACTGATGAACGCAGGGGCAACCTTCCAAAGAGAAATGGATATAGCTTTTTCAGATGAGATAGGACACTTCATTGTTATTTACTTGGATGACATAACAGTCTATTCTAAGGCTGAAGAAGAACACCTGAAACATCTGAGAAAATTGTTTGAAAAATGTAGAAGGTTTGGTTTGTCATTGAATCCTAAAAAGACTGTATTTGGGCTGCAAGAAGGAAAGCTTCTTGGCCACATTATATCGAAAAAGGAATTAGGATAGATCCACAACGAGTTGAAGGAATACTACAAATCACACACCCGAGAAACATCAAAGAATTACAGTCCTTCATTGGGAAAATCAACTTACTTAGGAGATTTATCCCCAACCTGGCTGAACACCTTAGGAATATGACTAACATGCTAAAGAAAGGTGTGGGAGTTAAATGGACTGTTGGAGCTAAGCAATATTTTGAATCAGTAAAACTTGCACTCACCCAAGCTCCTGTTCTAATTAGCCTAGATTTCACAAAGGATTTCTTGATTTTTTCATTTTCCTCTGAGCATACAGTGGCTGCAGTCTTGCTACAGAAAAACACAGAGGGAATGGAATAGCCAATTTCCTTTTTCAAAAAAGCACTAAGGGATGCACCCTTGAAATACAACATAATGGAAAAACAGGCCTATGCTCTGATCAAGGCCTTGAAAGACTTCAGGGTGTACATATTGAATTCTCACACCATAGCTTATGTGCCCAACATCATAGTCAAAGATATATTTTCCCAAGATCCTGATGGAAAGAGGGGCAACTGGATTGCTATGATTTTAGAATATGACCTTGAGATAAAACCCACCAAACTGATTAAAGGGCAGGGCTTAGCTCGACTAATGGCTGAATCAAACTTACAAGCCCTAGACATCAACTTGGTAAACACCTTGGATGAGTAGCAAGAATTTCCTGATCCCACTGTTGAGGAAAAGTTTCAGAGCTCTCCTTGGTATTCTGACATTATGTATGTGCTTATGCACCTCAATGCCCCTCCTAAACTATCAAAGACCAAAGCCAGATTCTTAAAGCTAAAAGCCAGGAGCTATTGCATTTTTAATGAAAACTTATACTGGAAAAATCCAAATGGCCTATTGCTTAAATTTTTGCCTGAAACATAGATAGAAAAGATTAAACAAGAATTCCATGCAGGAGAGTGTGGAGGCCACTTGAGCTGGAAATCCACTGCAAAAAAAATACTCAGAGCTGGTTACTATTGGCCCACACTCTTCAGTGATGTCCATAAAATGATAATTTCCTGCCACAAATACTAGATCTTTGAAGGCAAAAGAAAACTCCTCCCTTTACCCCTACAACCCGCAACTGTTGAAGGTCCCTTTCTGCAATGGGGCCTATATTTCATAGGGGAGATTCACCCTACTTCTTCTGCACAACACAAATGGATCCTAACAGCCACAGACTATTTCACTAAGTGGATAGAGGCCATACCTACTAGGAATTCCACAGATTCAGTCATCATTAGTTTCCTAGAAGGTCACATCCTCTCTCGTTTTGGCTACCCAAGGAAAATAATCACTGATAATGCTACTACTTTCGGATCCAAGAAAATGGTGGATTTTTGTCGCAGGTATCAAATAGCACTCGGTCATTCAACTGCCTATTACCCTCAAGGTAATGGATTAGCTGAATCATCAAACAAGAGCCCGGTGATCATCATCAAGAAGCTGTTGGAAGAGAAAAAAAAATAATGGCATAACAAGCTAGTACATGATTTGTGGGCTGACAGGCTTACAAAAAAGAAGTCCATTGGCATGTCACCATTTCAGCTTGTCTATGGTACAGAAGCAGTATTTCCTACTAGGCTTGGGATACCAGTGATTAAGATGGTCCAGGAGATTCAAATAGAAGAAGACAGTATGGTGAGGAGGATAAACCAGAAAATTCATCTCCAACAAACGAGGGAAGAGGTCTACAACAGAGCAGTGAAAGTTCAGGAAAATATAAAGAAATTTTTTGACAAGAGAACCAAAGCCGCTGATTTCAAAATTGGAGACAAAGTTCTGAAGTGGGACTCAATAAGAGAGGATAAAGGAAAGCACAGAAAGTTTGATAGTTTTTGGAAAGGTCCATACATCATCCAGGCCACTGTGGGTCCAAATCCCTTTTTCCTATGAGAACTAGATGGTACAGAGCTATTTGGGGGTCCTGTCAATGGCAAGATGCTCAAACACTACTTCTCCTGATTTTCCATTTCCAGTTTCCATTTCCATTGTACATACCATTGCAGTTTTTTATTTTCAAGAAAAAAGAGAAAATATTTCAAAAAAAACAGAGGAAGGAGAGGTTCAGACATGCTTAAAGCATGAACCTCAGAAGTGCAAAATATTGGCTCTAATATGATCAAAACTTGAGCCAAAGAAAGCAAAGACAGCCGGTCCTAACATGCCCAAAATTTGGACCAGCAAAGAAGAAATGAGAATCATCCCTAACATGCCCAAAACCAGAGCTGAAATGAAGAAAATAAGTGACTCTAACATGCTCAAAACTTGAGTCACAAAGAGAAGAAGGATACTTCAAGTTTCAGATCTCAAGTCTTCACAGTTTTTTTTTCAGTTTTTTGCAATTTTCTGTCCATGTGCAATTGTCTTTATGCCTTGGGCCCACATCAAGTCAGACAGTCTAATCCTAGCTTGACTGTTTTTCAATTTCTGTCGTAGAATATAGAGAATAATCTACTGAACAGATTAATCCCAGCAAATACTAGATTAGGTAGAGAAACATATGAGACCAACAGTCTAATCTTGTCTCATGGAGCAATAAGGGTAGATTTAGAATAGGTTTATTTTATGTTTGTAAAATAAAATGATTTAAAGGGTCTGCTAGCTCAAATGCATCCTAGAAGAAGAAAAAATGTTAGGATTGTAGTGTGGGTAGGTAGATTGTTGGGATGTTGTGCTGATCTAACATATTTGTGGTAGCTGAAAATCAGGAAAGAAAGATGGCTTAAGCAGCAGGCCTCTGGCCTACACCAAAGATCAATTTCTGAATTCTTGAATTCTTCAAGAAGAAGCCATCTCCATGTGGAGCCAATGTAGCCCCTTATAAATTTCTTGACGAGCAAGCAAGGGGCTAATTTGTTTTATAAGCCTGCAAGGAATGCATTTCCCTTGAAAACACATCATCCTTGCAGCCTTTTCATGTTCCCTACCTTGTGACTATTTCCCTCTGCTGTTCTGAGTCAATAGGCCTTGATGATAAATAATTATGCTCCAAAAGGCTTTATTCTACCCTTTATATCCTTGCAAAATGCTTCATTTTCACACCTTTTTTCCCTTTCTCAAAGTCGCCTTTGTTCCCCCTAAATTTCCCTTTCTCGCCTAGAACTCCCCAAAATCCCCATGAAATTCCACCCACTCCCTTTGTTTATGCCTGAGTCCCCTTCATTCCCCTATCATTACCCTTGGTTGGCCTTAAAATGCTTTAAAACGAGCCAAAAACTATATTTTCCGCATATTCTGGGCCTAGCCCCTTTCGGCCTAGCCCCCGCACCTTCCCCCACGGAACCTTGCGCTATGACTGAGTGCTGGCTTGAAAGGTGCTAATCTCCAATGTATATCGGTAGCACTCCTGGCCGTCGATCTTTATAGATCGGGCATCGATCGTTAACTCCGCAGTGTCCATGTTTCCCCCATGCAAACCCCCGACCTTGCGATCGCTGTCCATTCACCCGCCAGATCAACGGTTCAGAGTGTACCTGCCCCTGTGGCCCCTCCTTGCACTATGCCATAAAATAGCCCAGTTTGCATCGCACCGCTAATGGGGGTCGGGCGATATTTTCCCATTGCCCAGGGATTCCACTTAGCTCGCTACGCGTGGCTCCTATACGATTCCAAAACCACCTGCTCATCGCGTGTTATCTTTCAGTATAGGATGCACAGTGATATTCATATCAGCCATCAGATCTGCCCTTGCCCATCCAATGGTCATCATTGAACGAAGCTATGTAGGGTTTAATCCGTGGTCGCTATACTCCTGGCCCACCAATCATCGTCCTCCGCCACATGTTCAACCGTCGATCTCATCTGAGATCAGACGGTCCAGATTTGTTTCCCCGATGTTGACTCTTCCGTCGTCACCCGGTCCCGCCATGTCACCTCCACGTGTCTCACCATACATTTTCCCCTCCCGTTTTATATATTCACTCAAAAGGTAAATCTTAAGGTTTTTACGTTAATTTTCCTCTGCTCTCCGCCAACCTTCCACCAGAGCACTTCTCCACCACTCCTCTGCATTTTTTCACCATTCGTTTGCAGTCCCATTGTCGTCCTCAAATTTTTCCACATCATTTGACCCCCCGTTGTTTTCTTAACCAAGTTTTGTGTTTTTGCAGGGTTTCAGAAAGGCAGAAAATTTCTATGGTTTAGATGTACTACTTCAATGGCATGCTGCACAGACAGAATTAAATCCGGAAGCTAGTACTGCAGAGAAATGCCTGGAAATGGTAGTGGCAGCATAAATATTATCCCAGGACAGTTCAATCTCCACAAAAAACCTTTCTGGTGCCATTAAAGCCCATATTTTGCAGATCGAGACATTTATGGAGCAGTGGAGAAAAACTAGCTAATGATCAAGGATTTCAGCGTTCAGCATTGAAGGTTTTGAGCCTTAATACAACAGTTTAAAGGCAAAGCACCAAATCAGTGATCCCATGGATCATGTAGAAGGTAAAGCACGCAGGAATTCATGTATATCAGGTTTTCACATTAGCATATTGTCCCAAAGGATGAAGCGGCCATATCAGTTCCATTATTTACCGTGTTCCTGAAGATTTCCGCCTTAACCACAATTTAAAGCTACTAGAGCATTTGTTTCACAAGTATGGCAATCCATTTAGTCATTTTGTTTACGCACCAGAGTACTACACAGTACTACAGTCAGAGTACATCAGAGCCATATCAGAGTAATCTGAAGTCTGAATAAGATCATTCGTTCACCAAAAGAATACCAGATATTAATGCACAGGATTTAAACAGAATGGGCTTTGGCCCTCTTTCTTTTTGAAAGTTTTAATGCTGCATTTAGTTCTTCACCTACCTCCTCTGCTCCTCCGGAGCTATAAATTCATGAAGAAACTCATTGCAAAGGTTGTTGATCAGTTATCATAGAACTGCAAGTAGTTTCTTTTGAGACACAGTCTCTGTGTAAAGTTGTAAGATAGGCTGAGGAATATGATTTCAGACTGAGTATTCAGCTATTGGCAATGTTGTACTTGACTAGTATTGTTGTTTAATATGACAAGCACATTTCTTTGGATCCTGATCTAGAGCATCAGTGATGTTTTCCTATCTTTGTGTTTTAATTCATTTCACTTTCGTTTCTACAGGCTTGCATCAGAATATTGGCATAGGATTTACCCTTATTAGGTACCCTATGTTTCTACTCTCCTTGCTATTGATGTTTCTCTTCTGAATTTATTATCTAAGAATTGATTTTAGATAATTTAACCAGTGTAGTGGATGTTATTTCCTGCTATCTGATGTATGAATTAAATGTATCTATTCTTAGATGTTTCTTGTTAAGGATTTAGTTGGAAGATTTGGGAACATTGGGGATTAGAGTTAGCCCTGTCCACTAGGATCCTTGTGCAACCAGCTGGTCTTTAAATTTGTGCTCTGAATCTGTGTTATCTCCTCCTCTCCAACTTTCCGTATCCCGCATTCATCTTTAAGATCCTATGTTTTAGATGACTAGCCCATTTGAAAGCTTGCATATTGGATAGTAAGAAAATCCTTTCCTGACTCCATTGCCCAATGGTTTTGAATATTTCCTGGAACATTTCACCTCTGCCTTGCCCCTCTTTTCTCATCCTTGTCTTACATTGAATTGTTCTTTCCTGATAGCCAACAACCAAACAAACCTTGTGCCTATAACTAGCCTAACATCATAACATTTGAGCCTCAAAGACATAGACACCTTTGATATAACATAGAGAGATCCCTCTCTGGACCCAGGAGGGCTAGATCCTGAGGTCTGAAAGTGGTTTGATGTTGTCTCATCTTTTGGTATTTCCAACCTTACCAAAACATGGGAACCCCAACAGAAGGAATATTTAAGCTGATACTTACTTAGGGTCCCACCTTGATCGTCATTATGTTAGGTTCCTATAATTTTTCAGATTTGAAAGACTGAATAGATAAGGGTAACATCAAACCAACTTTGGAGTCCTAGGACCTAACCTTACTGGACTCAGAGAGGGCTCTCTCTATATTTGTATAAAAGATATGACTTGTTTATTTTAGGATGTTGATTTTAGGCTAGTTAAAATGATAGGGTTTTTTTGTTTTGTTTTTTTTGGTTGGGTAGGTTGTCAAGAAGAACCGATAGACTAAGATAAATTGAAACCACTGGGCTATGGGGTCTGTGAAAGGCTTGAAAAAGACAACAATGAATCAAGGGTGTTTCATAGGGAAAGTTAACAAAGCCAAATGGATCTTAGTAGCTTATGTAGGTGTGAAATGAACATTAAATTGTGAACATAGTAGGTTTAAAGGGCAATTAAAAATCCTTTAACATATACAATAACAACAAGGGCTTTCAAGATCATTACGCTTAAGAAAGAATCAAAGGACAGGGTGCACCATAAACTTCTTTGACCTAGCTTCACCAAGTAAACTTTAAAACAACAATCCAAAAAACCCTAGAGAGTAGGGAACTCCTAAATTCTATAGTTATTTACCTTCAGAGAAAGAAAACATGAAAGAAAACACATTATTAATGATTAAAGAGCAGGTAAATCCTAAATTCCTTAATCAAACTATAAAACACCTTAAAAATGAATATTTAATATGGAATAAAGGACAGGGAAAATCATAAAATTATTCAACCAAACCTTAATTAGTAAACTTCAAATAAAACCTTGAAAAAAATGTTTTAAGCTACACCAAAGGATAGGGCATACCATAAAATTCTTTAGCTTGAATCCATTAAATCAATTTCAAGACAAAAAGCTAAGTGGAACCAGAGAGAAATAAAAAATTCTCCAATCATACCTAGCAGAGGAAAACATTGAGCAACATAGAGCAGATGGGATTAAGGTGCATCTAACAACATATCTTAACCTAAATTTTATGTTCTATTGCAAGAGAAAAGTTGAAACAATATGAAAACATAAGGAAACAATTACTAAATTAGAACAAAATCACTATTAACCAAGTTCATGAATCCTATGAATGTGCTTGCTTCATTGACATTCAATCCAAAACATTCACAAATCTCCAAAGCCAATTTCTTCACAACTCCAAGTCTATGTGTATTGAGCTCAACAATCAACCAACAAAATTATGAAGCATTACATGCAGTATTTAACTATAAAATAATGAATTAAACCCTATCTAGGGTTTAAAAATGTCATTTATTACACATTTAAGGCATTTTTGACCTTTGAGACCATGCAAGGCCCAAGGCAAAATATCTAAGACACATTAAATGCAAAAATAACTTCTAACATAACTTCTAAGCTAAATTTTGGAGATATTTGTCCTTAAGGCCTTCAAAATATATTTTCCAATAAATTGTAATGTCTTTTGTTTATTTTCTAGTAAGGGTGTAGTGCCAAGGTACAAGGGCGCAACGCCAAGCCAAACACGCAATGCTAAGACTAGAAAAATCACCTATTTTGCAGCTGAGTTTTGGAGGCCTTCCCTATGTCCAAATGAGCTCCATGATAGCTCACTAGAAATCTTGTTCTGTCTTGTTTCCAAATCTACCTTTAGTCTCTAGAATGGTGCCCATTTGACTTGCCAAAAATCGATTCTCCCAATACTTCTAAGGGTGTAGTGCCAGTGTTGAAAGAGGGCAGAAAGGTAGTTTTTAGGAGGGTTTTGGCCCTTTTGAGGAACCAATTTTTCTCCAAATGACCTGAAATTTTCTGAGGATGATGTCCTTGGCATGAGGAACATGGAAATTAAAACCATTTTTCAATTGAATAACCCAAAAAAGAGCACACTTCCCATGGCACTATGTGTTTGGGCCTTTTTTTTGCTAGCCAAATTGTGAAAAATAAAAAATTTGCACCAAGTGCCAAAATTTGGAATTTACCTTGCTGATCATGATTTAGATGCTTGGAGGGATACATCAGCAAGGATATCAAGCTTTTACTTCTCCTTTTCCTTTTTCAAGACATGAATCTTTGCAAGGGCTCGTTTGAACATGGCCCTTGCAATTCCGTTCCTCATGGCATAATGTCTTGCCATCTTCTTCTGCATGTCAATTTCTCTTTTTTCCTTCTAAAGTTGACAATATAGGTGCACATTGGCTCTCTCTAGAAAATATTCTCTATCATAGCTTATTTCCATGGCAAGAACCTCACTTGGAGTGAGCTTCTCTCCCATTTTGTCTTTTTCTCTCTTTCTTGGGCTAAAGCCTTCTTCAACCCAATTGTCCTTGGCCTCTTCCTAGGAATTTGTTCTTCCTCATCTTCACTATCATCAAAAGTGCATAAGGTCTCATCTAGCATAGCCTTGGCCTTTCCGGCCTCTTTCTGAGCTATTATTGCTCCGACCTCACTCATTGCATGCCTTGTTTTCAATTGCTGGTTCCCTAGCTCAAGATAGTTGATTACATTCTTGGCCCTACCAAGATTGGCTTGAAGCTCACTAATCTTGGCATCATTGATTTTGAGCTGCATATTTGTAATCCTCTCCTCCTCCTCATCCTTAAGGTGAATTAGTTGAAACTCCATTTCGGTTTCATGCTTGTTCTCCTCCTCATCAGTGATAGGTTCTATGACCTTTTCCTTACCCTTGTCAAGCTATTTTGTTGATGTAGAAGGCATGTCCCCTTGCATCTCAAGTGCAGAAAACACAAGCCTATAGCCCCTCCAGTAGGTCAAAGGAAAAGGCTCAATTTCAATCATCTCAGTGTCATCTTTCCCACTATCTCTTTCACTGTTGGATACCCTGGTATCAAGAGATGATGGTGAAGGAATGTGAAAAGGTGATGAAGGAGGATAATCATGAGGTTGAGTGGATGGTGATGTGGAAGGGTCATCATGGGGTGAAGGAATGTAAGTGGATGGTGATGCATGAGTAGTGGGATGTGATGGAGAAGTAGGAATGGGAGGATGAGAAGATGAAGGGTTATCTTGTAGATATTGGCCAAGTGGAGTAGTGAAGACTTCATTGGCAATGAAGGTCTCCCATGAAATGCCTTTCTGTTGTAGTTGGTTCATAACCATCATCTTGATAAGAGAGTGATGGAATTGGCTCTGCATTTGCTCAGGATAATCTCCCTTTTGCACTATGTAGGCCATTTTATCAATGCTACGGAAGATATAATATGGTATATGCAGCATCCTCACTCTAGTAAAATGCATAAGAAGTCGGATGTGGTATGAGTAGAGGTGGAAAAACCTTCCCTCACACGTGAAATACTTCATTATTATCCTCACCATAGGTGCATATCTATCAAGCAGATGTGAAAAAAGAAATGTGGACTTGTGGTGATCTTTATACCTAGGTTTTAGATATGGCTGAAAGTAACTCATGTCTAGGTTTTCTTGCATGAACCAATTTTATCCCACACTTGGTATTCCCATAGCATTTGCAATGGAATCTATAGACAACTCAAAGGTAACCCTAGCAATATTATATTGTTTTTCATGTAAATTGATAATCAAAAGTCTTATTAGCTCAGGGTGGTTTTGTACTTACTACACCTTCTCACAAAATTCAAAGGATCCCACATGTTTGAATTAGGAAATAGAAAGGGGAGATTCCATGAGTTCCCTTGTATTGAGGGCTTCAAATATGTTTATCTTCCCTCCATTATGATCATGCCTCCTTATCATTTGTGCCTCCATACCACTGCCTTCACCCTCAAACATTGTAAACTTTGTTTTGGAAACCCTACGGTTGATGTGAAATGAGATGAAGGGAGGGTAAGAAATGACTGTTTTTCAAATGAATGGAATGAATGAGAATGAGGGGAATGGATGTTGTGACAAACAAGATGAATGACAACCCTCAAACAATGTAATTTCCCTTGTTATGACTTATACTCTGCCTAGGAGGATGAAATAGGAATATAGATAGTGATTTCAAATGAAAACCTAGGGTTTGATTTAGGGTTTTATTCGATTCATTAAATGATGACAAAAATAGCTTGAAGATGAGCTCATGTCATGTACTTACCTCTTACCAGTGCCTTATAATATTTAAGCAAATATTTGAAGGAGTTTTGATTTGATTTGGGTGGTTGGATCACTTAGAAAACCCTCCAGTCCAAGAGCGCAACGCTAGTACTAAGGGCGTAGCACCAATCTGAAGTGCGCAGCACCAAGTAAAATGACTAGAGGGCTTGTCAATCAAGACCTGCAATATTCCAAAATATTAGCCTTCAGCTAAATGGAATATTATATCTTGTTTTATCACTAGGTAGGTGAATAAGTGGGTAGGGAGGCCCATAAACCTCTTAGGAAGGAATAATAACACTCCTAATGTGAAAGGAGGAAGAATAATCAGCTAGATTAAGCACCTTTGGGTGTGAGTTGGAGGAAATACATGTTGAATAGGTCAACTTTGACCAAGTCAACAACACTGTCATGGAGGAGTGGCATTCATGATGAGACATCGCAGTTTTAGTGGAGGAAAACTTGCATGAGCTTAGTGCAAAGTATGGATGTGACCCAATGTGAGAAGGCTCACACAGTATATATGGAGGGGATGGTAGCCATTTTTATGGGTGTTTTTATATTATCATTTGATATTTGTCTATTTATACTTTTGCTTCCTCTCGCTGTTTAGTAGGGTTGTTGAGCTGTTTAGCACAAGGGTGTTCCTGATTGCGAATCCCTACCTCATCCTTAGGGAAGGAGAGGTTTTTTGAGCTGCATTTCCTCATTCTTACATTCTGGCCAAGCTAACTCCTTCAACTATAGTGCAGTTTCTTTTTAGAGCTGGGTTGTGTTGTAGAGTGCAGCAAAGGAGGATCACATAGAGTTGTTTCTGGGCTTGTTTTTAAGTGGAGAGGTAGCCTATCCATTGGAGGATCAAAAAGGAGGGATCCTGGGAATATTTTCATATCTTTGGGATTAGGCCAACCATCTACCATCCCTCACAACACAGTCACAATTCTGAACTGCGTTATTTTTGGAGGAAATTGTTGGGAGGGTTCATTGAGCTCATTAGGAGGGTCTATTTGTGAGTAGAGGGAACAGCCTTCTATTTAGAAATACTATTGGAGGAGGAAATAATCATTTCAGATCTATCATATCCTAATTCTTTTCAGATGCAGTTTGCAGTGACATCTCAACCCCAGGGTTATTTGTCACATTGTATATTTCTTGGTATCTCTAGCAATCTTTTCGGGGTTGGATAGAAATCATGTATTAGAGCCCACATCTTCTTTTCTAGGAATTTATTTGTTTCCATCAGCCATATTACATTTATGTATGTTTATAATAGTAGCTACACTGATATAGACAACGCTTTCACTGCTCTCTGGCATTCTATACAATTGCAACAACTCATGTGTTGATTGTTTTGATCATTGGAGGATTATTCTTATTGCTTGAGTAGCTTGTCCCCCAAGATATTTTTTTAAATTTCTACTGATATATTGATAAAATGATATCTGCATATTAATCCCTCTCATGTCATGATCAGATTTGATGTGTTTTACATTATTATGTCTTGTATTTCTTCTATTTCCAATTTTGGAAAATTACAGTGGTATCAAAGCATAATCTTTGCTTAGCCTATGCATTCAAGACATTATGCAATTTAAAGGATAAGCTTCTTCTCATATAAAGGAGAAGTTATACAAAATAAGCAAAGGCATGACTCCTTTATTTGGAGAAATGAAGGAAGAGAGGATCTCCCAGCTTCTTTTCCAAACTGTGAAAAATATCAAGGAATATCTCAAGGAAATGAAAGGGGAGAGGTGTAGAAAATTTCCAAAAGGGTTTGAAGGTGAAGTAAGCCCTAGGTATTCACATGATGGGTGTGTTAATTCAGCCACACATGCAGATCCACATTGCATTTTCTTGCCCACATTTATTGCAAGAAGGATGGAGGAAGAATATGCACCAAGGGAGGAGACCTTGAGTGACTATCTTCAGGAGTATGAGTCTCAATCATGGAGATTCAAAGAGCACTTGGACTTCCAAGGGTTTTTCCAACTCAAGGAAGACAAAAGATCCAACAATCATAATAGAAGTAGGAGAGGTAGAATTTTTCTATCCAACTTTGATGGATCATCAAAATGCACAGTGTTACACCATTTTTTGGTCATCTAACCTATTATCATTAGATGGACCCAAGTACACCATGTAATACCAATTTTACTACAAGTAAAATTGCTTTCACTATGAAACTAACTTAGTAAATAACCTTTATTAAGTTGTTTACGGTCTAAATAGGAAACCCCATAAGGAAATATTAAATAAATATACATTTGTTTGATTTTTCTCACGAAATAATTAGTTAAATAGAAGTTTAATTAATATTTCTGGTTATATTTAACCCAATACAAGGAAATTAATTAGATAAATCATTATTTATTTGATTATTACTCAACCATATTCTTAAAATGATAAATAAATTATTTATTTATTTATTATTACTTAATCACATCCTTAAAATGATAAATAAATCATTTATTTATTTATTATTACTCAACTATATTTCTAAATGATAAATAAACTATTTATTTATTTATTATTACTTAATCAAATCTCTAAAATGATAAATAAATCATTTATTTATTTATTATTTACAAAATAAGGGGATTTGACTCGTGTCAAATTCCTTTTCCCTCCAACAAATATAATAAAATATTCCATAAAAGTTGGATCTAGATTTGGTTAATAATATTTTAATTATGCAATTCAATCTCTAGACTAACTCAATATTTTGTTATAAATAGAAGGTTTTCCCATTCATTTGTCACCTTTTTTTGCCTAAAGATCACTCTGGATCTCAACACTTGGCCTGGCTATTGATCCATAATCATAGCCATACTTTTCCATTTTTGTCTGTGTTTTCTACACCATCAAGAGAGAGAAGTTCTAAATCTGAAGTGTTGAGGACTCACAAGAACCCATCCCATTGAGGAGAACAGGGAGCACCCTCTTGTGTTTTCCTCCCAGGTGCCATTAATAAAATTATTCATTGGATGCATTCTTGTCTTGTCTATTGGATCTATGGATTAAATATTATTTTTCAACTGTTTAATGTCTTATAATGCATAGATCTATATTTTTGCAGCATTTGTCTTGATCATCTAATTGCAGATCTGAAGATATTAGCAGTCATTTATGTTGTTAGGGCTATAAGTTATGCATAGCTAAAGTGGTTTTTTTTCGTACACTTGGAATAAAGATTCATACTAACACACAGCCAAAGCTTAGGTGAAGGAGCTAGATTCCTATTTCCAGCTACACCAAGTTCCAAAAAAGGAGGCGATTAGAGTAGCAGCGCTGCACCTGAAAGGTATGGCCCATGATTAGTGGTTTTATAGTTCTACTTCATGTTATCATGCAAATGTAAAAAATTATGCAGGTTTCATTCAGAAGATAATGGAAATATTTGATGTTAAGCATTGTAAAACATCTTTTGTTGAAACCAAAAA
This sequence comes from Pinus albicaulis, assembly GCA_034641835.2. Taxonomy (NCBI): domain Eukaryota; kingdom Viridiplantae; phylum Streptophyta; class Pinopsida; order Pinales; family Pinaceae; genus Pinus; species Pinus albicaulis. The sequence continues at coordinate 280,117,689 of CM076569.1, forward strand.
CTCAAAACCTTTGCATGAGTTGCAGAGATCTATTTTGCCAAATCCACCCCATATTTATATTGAAGGGAATAAAAACATGCATGATGCCTTGCCAAGGGCACGATCCCCACTTCTTGATGAGCCCTCTTCTATAAATGAAGACATGGAGGTTCCTCCTTCAAGGGAAGACCAAGATCAAGGGTCTCTCATTGATGATGAGGCATTCTCAAATATTGCTGAAGAGGATGAGAAGAGAAGAGCTAACAGCGTTGTACCATTGGGATAAGATCCATCACCTCATGGAGATGGGAAGGGATCCATTGCTTCCATTAGAGGAGCCCTTGTGTCTTTACAAGGAGTTCCAAATGATCCAACATGTGGGAACCAAAGCATAATTCCAGAGTAGCATGTATCACTTTTTGTGGATTTTGAGATGGAAGGAGAAGAAAGGAAGGATCATCATCAAGGGATAATGAGAATTCACCCTTATCTATTTCAGGAGGTTTCTACACAAAATAAGGATACTATATTGTGCAGTGAAGAGAGGGACAAATCAATCCACTCATATATATAGTCCACTTCAGATTTTGATGTCTCACTACATGGGGGAATTCCACCTAGGAGGCCACCAGATTTGGAGTTGGTGAGAGGCATATTACCTTTTGGTTCACCAACCTTAGATCCTGGAGGGGTGGATACTTTGGAGGGGTCTAGTACAGCACAGAGAGTTTGGGATAGACTTGAGGAGGAGGGGGACATTCTCCCATTTTTAACATCACCCACTCTCACTACATATTTTGTGCTGACAGAAGTAGTTGCAATGATGGATGAGGGAACCACCATGGTGCAAGGGAGATGCTCCATGGATTTGGAGAAACAGAGGGCAATTCCTTTGAGGAAAGAATCCTCCATACATTGGATTATATGGAGGCCACTCATGCTTGCATTGGGCAAGATCAGGAGGTTTTTTTTGGATGGTAGCTTCTCATCGGAGGCCAACTTCTAAAGATCACCACTTCCACTTGAGCATGAGCAGCTGCATGATGGGCATGGAAGCACTTTGGAGGATGAATTTGGCATGGGGGATATCAAAGGAGAAGAAAACATCAAGTGGGGAGCTTCACATTGCATATCTTCAACACTTTCTCTTAGGAGGGTTGATCCATATTGGAGGTCTCAACTTTTGGTAGACTACTCCAAGGATCTTGGTGCTTGCATGATTCTTGATGACCCAAAGGGAGATGATAGATACATGGTGGTTGATGAGGTCATCTATTCTTATGGTAGGGTCTTCTTGACTATAATTTATGAGCTCAAGAGGAAGCTACTACAAGCAACACATGTGGAATTTATTTCCATGCACTTTGATGCATTCCATTCTTTGATGGAGGAGTTCACTTGGGAGGGAATCCAATAGGATATATATCAGCATCTAGAGAGATGCATAGCCTGGATGGTGATGGAGAGGTTTTCACAACCACTTCCCTACTCATGGAGAGTGAGGGAGAACTTTTATTTGAGCCATTTCAGCTCAATGACCAAAGTACATAGTAGAGAAGGTACATTTATGTATGATTATTTGTACTTCTTTACTTTTTGTGAGAAGCATGTTGTACCAAGGAGGATTTTTCCTTCTTGTATATTATATTATGATGTACTTAATTCCATTTGCAACATTGATGTTGGCCATACTATAGGTCGTTTGTGGGGGAGGCCACACGATTCTTGGTGTACACCATTGGCACCACATTTTACTTTTATGATCTTATCTTGTAGGATTATTGTGGCAGAAAACAAGTGGCTGGAAAGACATTTGTTATTATTTTTTTTGAGGCAGGTAGGGAATGCACTACGCTAGTTCCATATGAGGAACTATGATCCACCTCCCGGTTGTCATATGACAACTTGTTTTCACTAGTTTTTGCTTCTATATATTGGTGATGTTCTTATGTTTATGGGAAGATTTGTTGGGAGAGTGGCACAAGAGCTGGAGGTGTCCATTGGGAGTATGATTCTCCCTAATTTACATGTTGCATGTTTAAGGAGAAACAATGGGCAAACCATGATTGCCACACTACATCTCTTTTCTTCATGTGGGAGGAGCCATTTGGAGAACTTGAGTTCTTGGAGGAGGCACTTCATGGCTGATTTGTTTAGTGGTGTAACTTGGGCCATTATTGGAGGTCATGTCATTTCAGCCCAAGATCAGCAGCAACCACATACTTACCATAAATGGAGAGAGAAACAATTTGGGTGGAAAAATCTAATCTCTTCATGCAGCCCCAATACATTGCATGAACCAGGGGTTGAGGATTTCTTTGATGAGCTATGTAGAATGGCTCATTTCATTTGGATGATAGCATGGGCATGGAGGAATCTCATTGGGGATGATATTCCCTATGTTTATCATCTCTCTTACCTTGAGGAGGCCATTGGACAACAAGGAGGTTTCCACTTACACCTTCCACGTTTTCATGATGTGAGCCATTTGGGTTTGCATACTTGGGAGGAACCATTGGAGGGTAGATTTATTGCAGATTATGTTGAGCTGTGGTAGGAAATATTAATGAGATGGCCACAAGAAGAGGAAGGGAGGAATTTTTCTCCACCTTTATAGTTTTTTGAGGACAAGCAACATTTTGGAGGGGAGGACTGTGATATTCCAAAAATTTAGCCTTCAGCTAAATGGAATATTATAGTTTGTTTTATCACTAGATAGGTGACTAAGTGGGTAGGGAGGCCCATAAAATTCTTGGGAAGGAATAATAACACTCCTAATGTGAAAGGAGGAAGAATAAGTAGTTGGATTAAGCACTTTTGTGTGTGAATTGGAGGAAATACATGTTGAATAGGTCAACTTTGAGCAAGTCAATAGCACTGTCATGGAGGAGTGGCATTCATGATGAGACATCACAGTTTTAGTGGAGGACAACTTGCATGAGCTTAGTGGCAAGTATGGATGGGACCCAATGTGAGAAGGCTCACACACTATATATGGAGGGGATGGCAGCCATTGTTATGGATGTTTTTATATTATCATTTGATATTGGTCTGTTTATACTTTTGCTTCCTCTTACTATTTAGTAGGGTTGTTGTGATGTTTATCACAAGGGTGTTCCTGATCAAGAATCCCTACCTCATCCTCAGGGAAAGAGAGGTTATTTGATCTGCATTTCCTCATTTCGGCATTCTGGCCAAGCTACCTCCTTCGGCTATAGTGCAATTTCTGTTTAGAGCTGGGTTGTGTTGTAGGGTGTAGCAAAGGATGATCACATAGAGCTATTTCTGGGCTTGTTTTTAAGTGGAGAGGTAGCCTATCCACTGGAGGATCCGCAAGGAGGGATCCTGGGAATATTTTCACATCTTTCACATCAGGCCTGTTAGCCACCTATAATATTTTGTCAAAGAAAACAGGTTTTTAAATATGTTTCTGAGCCTTCAAGAGATATATTTCCTTTTGAAAATCCATCATCTTTGAAGTCTTATGATTATTCTTCATCCCTTTGAATTTTCACTGCTGTTTCCATCTTAAAGCCATACTGATTCACCAAAGAAAGTTGTTCCACAGGCCACTAAAACTGCCTATTTTCACTTATTTCCCTCCATTTTCATAAAGCCTTATTTTCATCTTTTAACCCTCCATTTAGCTCTAAAAGCATTAAATACCCTTTAAACCCTCAAATATTCATTTACAGGTTTAAATACCCTCTCTTTCCTCTCTACCAAAAGCCAAAAAACCCTCAAAAAACCCTTCAAAAATCCTAAAAAAACCATTTTTTAGCATTAAGGCCTTAAGCCCCTTTCGGCCTTAGCCCTAGCCCCTTTTCTGCGTGTGACCTGGAGCCATAACTAGATGCTAGCCCTTAGCACTCATCACAATCAGAGTTTCCTTTCCCTGACTCTTCCTTTATTCTTCCAATCTTCAGATGCAATGAGCCCCTTCTCCTCCGATCCTTTGATCTAATCTCGATCGTTGAATCCATAAGAACCAATGGCCGAGATTGTGTCACGCTCCACCCATAGCCCTCTGTCATCACACCCACCGATTCAATCCTGGCCGTTGATCCCTCATACTGATCCAACGGCCAGCGCTTAATCACATATCGCAAACATAGTCTTCCCTTTCTCTTTTTCCTTCAATGGCTCGATTCCTTGATTTAATCCTGACCGTCGAATACACAAGAACTGGTAGCCAATATTTCATCGCACTTCGCATGTTCCTTCCTCCTTTTCACTTTTCTGCTGGTCGCCGATTAAATCTCCACTGTCGATTTGAGAGATCAACGACCATCAGACTACCATCTTTCCGCTCATTCACTTACCCCATTTTCCCTTGTTCAAAAGTCCGCTTTATTTTTTAATCTCAGTCGTCTAATCGCAAGATCCAATAGTTCACACTTAAACCATCATTCACCTTGCGACAAAAGAGATCACGTCGTCACTGGGCCCCACCATTTGATCTACCCGCACACCTTATCCTCTATCGCACTTTCCCACAACCGTCCGATCTGATGCTCCACATCCGACGGTCGATATCCAATGTCACGTAATTTTTGTGCCCAAAGCTTAACATTTCAAAGTTGTGCGATATGGGCAGTTTTGGAAATACACGCGTCAATCACTGAGTGGAATCACGTTTTTTTGGGAATTTCCACTTTCCCCCTTTTTTGTTGAGCGAAAACCATTCCTGTTTCTGCCTTACTGCCCTCCGCATCGCAACTTTAGCTTTTAATCCTGGCCGTCAATCTCTGAGGTTGCACAGCCCATATTATATCACGAAAACATTTCAGTTGCTTCCTATCGCCCTCCCAAATGACTTCATCAACGAATCCCCACCGTTGATTGTTCTAATCCAACGGTCCACAACTCACGTCGCACCGAAACTCCCATCAAACCTATTTTCGCCTTCCACCATGATTTTCATCACATTTTCTGCTACATCCACCTTTTTCCATCACTGTTCCTCCATCCCCACGAGACACTAAAGAAGTTCCCCCCACTCTCGCAGGTTTTTATAATGTTTTCTCGTTTTTTACAGGTTTCAAAGGTGGTGAATTTATTATGTCTCCACAGTTACAGTCATAGTGACCCCTGGCACAGAAAGACTATCACAGAGCCAAGATCGCAGAGGAAGAAATCTCTGAGAAGGTTTAAAGGTATGTTTTATTAAAGATCAAGGCTATTGACCTGACATAAACCCTCCGGTGCCTCTGTAACTTGTATATTCACACAAACAAGTCAGTTGAAGTTTAAAGTGTATCAGGAAGAGATTAAAGGGTTAAAGGCATAATATTAAAGATTAAGAAGCCTAATCCACAATCAGCACAGATTAAATACAAATCATTGATTGCAGCAGTGTAGAGGATATATCAGCAGGACATTCCTTTTTCTGAAGAAAGGACCAAATCACTACTACCCATTCTCTATTCTTTATCAAGCTCCAGAGTAGTTACTATTCTGACAAGAATTCCTAAAAACTGTCAGTGCATTAGTTACAAAGCATGGAATACCTGAAAGGCAAATCTTCACCCTTTCTTGTCACAGAGGATAAAATAGAGTACTACATCTAGAGAGTACTTCAAGAACACACCCTTGGAGTTATTATCAATCTGACGAAGACCCCTAATTCATCTAAAAGGTACTGAAAGTCAATGTAAAGATATTAAAACAAAATGGGCTTCGAAAGACATTTCTCCCTCTATTTTAATGAACCATTTAAGTTCTATCTACCACTACTATCACTCCTTCACCTATAAGAACCCATGAAAAATACATTGTAAACATTGGTTGGTTGTTGAAAAATCACTGATTATAAGCTCTTTTACTAAGTTAGAGTTTTGTGAGTAGTAGTTGTAAATAGGCTGGGAGATGATTTTTGGATGATATCAAGCTATTGGACAAGAATGTATGTGACTGGTTTCCTCTTCTAATATGACAAGCATGTTCTTCGGATCCTGATCTAAATTAGTGGTGATGTGTTCCTTATTTTTTATTGTATTCCCTCTGTTTTACATCATGTTTCATTTTATCTGATAAGAAACAATAATTTTAGCTTAGGATATACTGCTGCAAGTACCCTAATGTTTCCTGCACTTTATTATCTTTAATTTTTTCTGATATTTGTGTATCTACGAACAAATTCAATATAATTTAACCAGTCAAAGATTTGGTTTTCCCATACTTACTGATGTATGAATTTAGAGTTTGTTTCTTAGATGTTCTTGTTTGGTTCAGCTGAAAGAATTAGGAAATAGGGAGATTTAGAGTTAGCCCTGTTCCCTATGTTCCTTTTCCAATAGTTAGCCTTTCTAAGATCCCTTTGAGTCGAATGCCAAAAGAAGAGAAAGTTAAAAGTATTTCTCTGATCTTAGACTTCACTCCGTGTTTGAACTTAAGTGTTTGATACTATCTAAAAGTAGTCAGGAAGGCTGCTGGATTGTTGTCTTTGGAGTTAGCCTCATCAGGAGTTTGGATCATAGAGTTATAAGGCATGCCCTATCCCTAGACATACTCCAAAGTTGTCACCTTGGAAGGTTTTCCTTTTCATTCCCATTCATTTCCTTATTGTTTCATCCCATACTATCATCCTAAGAGATCTTGTGTTTTAGATGACTAGCCCTTTGAAAGCCTTGGATATTGAATTGCAAGTAAACTCTTTTATGATCCCATTGCCTAATGGACTTGTGTTCTCTTTAAATTATCTCCCCATTTCCAAAATCCTTCACTAGTCATTCCTTTACCTTACACTGAACTCTTCTTTCATATTCCCAACCAAACAAACAAAACAAAAACCCTTTTGCTCTATAACTATCCTAACACCTTAAATTGAACATGAAATACATACATTCCTTTAAATTTATATAGAGATCCTTCTTTGGATCCAGGAGGGCTAGATCCTGAGATCCCAAAGTGGTTTGATGTTTTTTTGTCATTTTGTATTGCCAAATCTTCCAAATCACAGGAACCCCAACATAATGGCGACTCCATTGGGGACCTTTGAGTAAAAAACTCCCTAAAACATTTGTAAGAACTCAAAGAAGACCAATTAGCCTTGATTTGGTATATATTTCTGATGGTGGACAACAGACTACTTCAAAAAAATTTAAACCCTCTACCTGGCGACTCCACTGGTGATCAGTAGGCCTGATGATTATCTTTGTTTTCATAAGACTCCACTGGGAGACTAGTTTCATCACATCATCATCCATACTAAAGGAAACTCTGAGGATTAAGTTTATTAGTTTAAGACTAGATTGCCTCTTGAATATTTTCATATCTGGATAGCTTTCTCCTTTTTTGGATCTGAAACTTAACATATTGGCTTCAATAAGAATCCATATCAGAGCTTATCCTGATCCAAACCCTCCTGAAATATTTGACAGTCCAGAAAGCATTCTTTGGAAGTCTCTCACATATAGGGATCCAACTATTGTCAAACACATTCATAGATCTAAATCAGCACCTGAAAACCTTGCAGCTCTATCAAATATTCAAGTTGATTTAGATTTACCAAGAAATTACCAAGAACTAAGTCATTCAGAGGGGCAGATCAGATAGACTTTGAACCTCCAATTTCACCACCACATAGTGGTCAACATATTAGTGACAGAGAAACCCCTCCATCAACACCTTCTAATATCCACTTCATTCATAACTTGGGTCTCTCTCACCCTAAGTATGCTCAACTATCTATGGTAGGTCCAAGCAGTTCGGCCATCCATATACCTGCTGCTCAAGCTACTCCTTTACTTCCAAAGAATCCTGCCATGGCAACTTGGTAAGACCCCCTAGTCCTACCTGCCCAATTAGTTGCTTTACCCCAATATGGAACACATCCTACAAAGGGTAGTTGGTTATAGGAGGATTTCACTAATAGATGGATTTTCAGGATACAACCAAATTTTAGTGCTCCCAGAGGATCAGCTTAAAACAGCTTTCACCACTCCTTGGGGTACCTTCATGTATGTGAAGATGACTTTTGGATTAATGAATTTTGGTGCCACCTTTCAAAGAGCCATGGACATTGCATTCTCAGAAGAAATAGTTCACTTCATTGCAATTTACCTTGATGACATTACAGTTTACTCCAAAACTGATAAAGAACACCTCAAACATTTGAGAAAAGTCTTTGAGAAATGCAGAAGGTTTGGGTTATCTTTAAATCCCAAAAATACAGTGTTTGGTCTCCAAGAAGGAAAACTTCTTGGTCATATCATATCTAAAAAAGGGATTAAAATAGACCCAAAAAGGGTTGAAGGTATATTACAGATTAGCCACCCAAGAAATATCAAGGAACTGCAGTCTTTCATTGGGAAGATCAATTTCTTGAGAAGGTTTATACCCAACCTAGCAAAACTCCTTAGGAACATGAAAAACATTCTGAAGAAAGAAGTAGGAGTTAAATGGACTCTAGAAACCAAAAATTCCTTTGAACTGGTAAAAAATGCACTCACTCGAGCACCAGTTCTTATCAGTCTTGATTTTACTAAGGATTTCCTAATCTTCTCATTTGCATCAAAGCACACTATGGCTGCTTTCTTGTTACAGAAAAATCCAGAAGGACAAGAACGACCAATTGCATTTTTTAACAATGCATTAAGAGATGCACCTCTAAAATATAACATCATGGAAAAACAGGCCTATGCTTTGGTAAAGGCCTTAAAATATTTCAGAGTTTATATCTTACATTCTCATATTATTGCGTTTGTGCCTAACATAGTGGTAAAAGACATTTTGTCACAAGATCTAGAGGGCAAAAGAGGAAAATGGATTGCTGTGATACTAGAATATGATTTGGAAATCAAGCCCACTAAACTCATCAAAGGTCAAGGCCTAGCATAATTAATGGCTGAATCTAACTTATAAGCCCTTGACATAAACATGGTAGATGCTTTGGATGAACATGAAGGGTTACCAACTCCCATTGTTGAAGAATAGTTCCAAAAATCACCTTGGTATGCTGATATCTTGTATGTGCTTATCAATCTAAATGCTCCTCCCGATATATCGAAGACAAAGGCAAGGTTTTAAAGTTGAAAGATAGAAATTATTGCATTTTAAATTAATGTTTATATTGGAAAAATGCCAATGGTTTATTTCTTAAATGTTTGCCTGAAGTTGATGCAGATAGGATCAAGCATGAGTTTCATGAAGGAGAATGTGGAGGTCATCTCTATTGGAAAACCACTGCCAATAAAATCCTTACAGTTGGCTATTACTGGTCCACCCTCTTTCAAGATGTCCAAAAAATGATAGTTTCCTACCACAAATGCCAAATCTTTGAGGGCAAAAGAAAACTCCTTCCTTTACCTTTACAACCAGTCACTGTTGAAGCTCCTTTTCAACAGTGGGGCCTAGACTTCATTGGAGAAATCCATCCTGCTTCGTCTGCCCAACATAGATGGATACCCATAGCCACTGACTATTTCACTAAATGGATAGAGGCCATTCCTTATAGGAATTCCACAGACTCAGTTATCATAAAATTCCTTGAAGACCATATCCTATCTAGATTTGGCTGCCCTAGGAAAATTATCACTGACAATGCTACTGCATTTGGTTCCAAAAAGATGATTGATTTTTGCCACAGGTATCAGATTGCACTTGGTCATTCTACTGCTTATTACCCTCAAGGTAATGGGCTGGAAGAATCATCAAATAAGAGTTTGGTGACCATCATCAAGAAGCTGCTGGAAGAAAATAAAAAATCATGGCATAACAAGTTGGTGCATGCTTTATGGGCAGACAGAATGACAACAAATAAATCCATTGGAATGTCTCCCCATCAGCTATTTTATATAGAAGATGCAGTGTTCCCTACCATTTTAGGGGTGCCAGTGATAAAATTGGTCCAAGAAATACAGTCAGAAGAAGACATCATGGTGAGAAGGATCAATCAGACCATACATCTCCAATAGACAAGGGAAGAGGTCTACAACAGAGCTGTGAAAGTGCAAGAGAACATCAAAAGGTTGTTTGATAAGAGGACGAAGGCCTGTGATTTCAAAATTTGGGACAAGGTACTCAAATGGGACTCTAGGAGAGAGGATAAGGGTAAGCATGGCAAGTTTGACAGTTTATGGCAAGGCCCTTACATCATTCAATCTGCCATTGGTCCCAATGCATTTTTTCTGCAAGAATTGGATGATATAGATCTGTTTTTGGGTCCTTTGAATGACAGGATGCTCAAGAATTATTTCTGCTAAACCTCAGTTTAAAGTTTTCACTTACATTGTAAATATCATTTCTCTATTTGATGTAAAATAAAATAAAAAAGAAAGAAAAAAAAATAAGAAGGTTCAGACAAGCTCAAATCTTGAACCTGTGAAGTTCTAAAAAGAATGGCTCAAATCAGATCAAAACCTGAGCCAGAGAAAAGGGAAAGGCTGGTCCTAACATGCTCAAAACTTGAACCAGAAAAGAAACGAAGAAGAAACAGCTCTAACAACATCAAAATTAGAGCTGGAATGAAGAAAGAAAGGTGACTCTAACAAGCTCAAAATCTGAAGTCACAAGAAGAAGGAAGGATGCTCTTAATTTTCAGAATTCAAGCCTTTGCAATTTTGTTTCGATTTTCTACAAATTTTTAGTTCATGTGTAGCTTGTCTTTATGCCATGGACCCACAGCAAATCAGACAGTCTAATCCTGGTTTGACTGTGTTTCAATTTCTGTTTTAGAATATAGAGAACAAAAATATGCCAGACAGTTTAATCCTGGAAGATATTAGTTTAGGTAGAGAAGCTATGAGACCAACTGTTTAATCTCATCTCATGGAGGAATGAGGGTAGAACTAGATTATTTTTTTTCTTTCAATAAATAAACATAATGATGAAGAAGGTCTGTAAGTCTAAATGCACCTTGAAGAAAAAATATTAGGACAGTAGGATGGGTAGGTAGTTCTTTGGGGAAGTATTGCTGCTGATATAATGCTTTGCACTCATGTAGCAGCTACTCAAAGAAGAAAAATATGGTCAAATTACCAGGCTCTGGCCTACTTCCAAAGATTATATCTGAGATTCTTGACACCTTCAAGAACATTCCATCCCCATGTGGAGACACTGTTAGCCACCTATAATATTTTGTCAAAGCAAACAAGTGGCTAAACATGTTTCTGAGCCTTCAAGAGATATATTTCCTTTTGAAAATCCATCATATTTGAAGTCTTATGATGATTCTTCTTCCCTTTGAATTTTCACTGCTGTTTCCATCTTAAAGCCATGCTGATTCACCAAAGAAATTTGTTCCATAGGCCACTGAAATTGCCTATTTTCACTTATTTCCCTCCATTTTCATAAAGCCTTCTTTTCATATTTTAACCCTTCATTTAGCCTGTAAAAGCCTTAAATCCCCTTTAAACCCTCAAAGATTCATTTGCAGGTTTAAAGACCCTCTCTTTCCTCTCTACCGAAAGCCAAAAAACCCTAAAAAAACCCTTCAAAAATCCTAAAAAACCCATTTTTTAACATTAAGGCCTTAAGCCCCTTTCAGCCTTAGCCCTAGCCCCTTTTCCGCATGTGACTCGAAGCCATAAATAGGTGCTAGCCCTTATCTCTCATCGCAATCGGAGTTTCATTTCCCTGAATTTTCCTTTATTCTTCCAATCTTCCGATGCGATGAGCCCCTTCTCCTCCGATCCTCTGATCTAATCACGATCGTTGAATCCACAAGAACCAATGGCTGAGATTGCGTCGCGTTCTTCCCATAACCCTCCATCATCACACCCACCAATTAAATCATGACCGTTGATCCCTCATACTAATCCGACGGCCATCACTTAATCGCATATCACAAACACAATCTTCCCTTTCTGTTTTTCCTCCGATGGCTCGATTCCCTGATTTAATCCTGACCATCGAATACACAAGAACCGACGGCCAAGATTTCATCGCACTTCACATGTTCCTTCCTCCTTTTCAATTTTCCGCTAGTCATCGATTAAATCTCCACCATCGATCTGCAGAGATCAATGGCCATTGGACCACCATCTTGTTGCTCATTCACTTACCCCGTTTTCCCTTGTTCAAAACTCTGCTTTATTTTTTAATATCGGCCATCCGATCACAGGATCCGATGGTTCACACTTAAACCGTCGTTCACCCCATGACAAAAGAGATCATGTCATCACCGGGCCCCACCATTTGATCTTCCCATGCACCTTATCCTCTATCGCGCTTTCCCACAGCCGTCCGATCTGATGCTCCACATCCGACGATCGATATCCAATGTCGCGTAATTTTTGCACCCAAAGCTCAAGGTTTCAAAGTTATGTGATATGGACATTTTTGGAAATACACACGTCACTCACTGAGTGGAATCACATTTTTTTGGGCATTTCCGATTTCCACCTTTTTTGTTGCACGAAAACCATTCCTGTTTCTGCCTTACCGCCTTCCACAACGCAACTTTAGCTTTTAATCCTGGCCATTGATCTCTGAGATCACACGGCCCATATTATATCGCGAAAAAATTTCACTTGCTTCCCATCACCCTCCCAAATGACTTCATCGATGAATCCCCACCGTTGATTGTTCTAATCCAATGGTCCACAACTCACGTTGCACCCAAACTCCCATCAGAGATTTTTTCACCTTCAGCCATGATTTTCATCACATTTTCTGCTGCATCCATCTTTTTCCATCACTACTCCTCCATCCCCATGAGCCACTAAAGCAGTTTCTCGCCACTCCCACTAGTTTTTATAATGTGTTTGTTGGAATATTTTCATTGATGACAAAGGCATTGGCTACAAAGGAGCATTTGATCAAAAGAACAAAGAAAGTATCGGTCAAGGAGCAAAGACAAGAAAAAAAAAATAAGGAGATATGTTGAAAATTGCTTGTTCGAATTCTTAGGGTTAGTGTATGATCTGGAACAATGAAACATGGTATGGAAACTGTACATTGGTGCTTGTGGAACCAGAATGAAGCATGAAGAGGCAGAACGATGAATCAAGAATGAATTTAAGGTCGCAAAGGGAATCTGGTGTGAATTTCTTGTGTTATATATTATGGATGTTACGAAGATTGCATTGAAGTGGTGTCAAGTCTCAATAAACAAAATGATGGGTTAATTTGTTGATGAAGAGTGCAAGTGATGTCACAGTAAATAATGAATGAAGCCCCTGCAGTGTTAATCGATGAATTCACCGCATTAACTAATGGAAGTCGTCATGAAGAATAGTGATACAAACAAGTCAATTTACAATAATGGAGTAGGGGGAGTGGAACCTTGAGTGAAGAAGGCGGAACCTTGCGAACAGTAATGGTGGTTTCCGGTTTTTATCGCACCGCTCTCGTTGGGCAAGTGGTATTTCTTGGTGAGGAGCGATTCCATAGAATTCTCGACACGCATCCCTGTACGACTTCACAAAACCACTTTTCACCGTGCGCCATTGCGCATTATACTTCGACCCAGGATGCCCAGCGATATCGTTGAGCGTCGTTGATCCGGGAAGGGGTCATCGGACGGTCATCATTTGTTGAAGGTGTGCGGAGATTAACACAGGTACGGTGGGGCATCGCACGTTAATGATCGATATTGGAGGTCGAGCGATATGCATATACGCCGTTGATCTGGACGCTTGCTAATCTAACGGTGATCGGACGCTTGACTTTCGCGAAGTTTACCTATGGTACCACGTGCATATTTGATTGGCTATTAACTATATTTGTGGGCTTGGGGTCAAAGGTTTACCATATTATTTGAAAGTGTTAAAATTCGAAGGGTTAACTTTAATCCTAAAGTTTTGTTCAATGTTATAAATAATTATTTATTAAGTTCTTCAAATTGATAAATAAATTAAAAATAATTCAAAGAGGTACGTAAGGGTGGTAAATGAAAAATACCGTCCAGGAATACCATTAGCAAGTAAATGGTTTTGACCCGAGGTTTTATTAAAAGTGAAAACTATATAAGGTGATGAGAATCATGAAGGACGGGTGTGCATGGTAAGGGTTGTAAACGAAAAATTTCTCCAAGGAATATCTGTATGGGTGAGCTCTGTTCTTCACTGATAAATCTGAAACTACATTGCACCCATGGATAGAATGATCTGATGATGATAAATCTCTGGTTCGAATGATGGACGAAAACATGAAGAACTCGTGTGAGTATATAGAAAATAAATAAATCTAGTGACTGGAAAGTTATGTCGTATGGAAACCAGTGGATCTAGTATGAAAATTGATGAAACGTGGTCTGCAGTAGTGCCGAGGATCGAAGCCTTGAGAAAGGGGGTTGTAGCTCCCTTCCAGTGGAAGCTAGTAAACGAGAGAAAGTTGTAGCCTTATGCAGGTAGGTGCCTGCGTTTTGATATAAGTCTGCACCAGCATATATTGTAAGACGTTTTCTCTATAATAAATATTGAAGACTGAGATTACAACAGCAGTGGTTTTCTCCCGAATTGGGATTCCACCTTAAATTCTGGTGTTCATATGTGTTTTTTATATTTGATGGTTTGTTCTATTCTGTTCAAGCTTAATGCTTATCTGATGCAATGCTCTAAGTAAAGACATAATAAGATATCTAATGCAGTTCTGTAACATATGGTTTTAAGAGAAATAAATCAAAGATTGTTCAGCCCTAAATACTGATTCACCCCCCCCTCTCAGTATTTTTCCCTACAATTGGTATCAGAGCAGGTCCTTCTGAAAAATCTTAGCTGCTATAAGGAAGACCAAGCAAGATGAGCAATCAAGATGGAATAGCATCTATCAGGCCTCCGCTTTTTAACGGAAACAATTTAGTCTTCTGGAAAACAAGGATGAAATCCTATCTTCAGTCTCTGGGAGAAGAGGTATGGGAAATTGTTGAACAAGGATATCAATACCCTGCTGTAGTACCAGCAGATCCGACAGAAAGAAAGAACTATGAAGCGAATGCAAAGGCAGTCAATGCTCTATTGGGAAGTCTAACTGAATCTGAATTTGTCAAAGTCATGCAGCTGAATAGAGCCAAGACAATATGGGACAAAATCATTCTAATTTATGAAGGTGATGCAAAGGTAAAAAGTGCTAAACTCCAAACTCTCAGAATTCAATATGAGAATCTAAAAATGGATAATGAAGAAAGCATTGCCAATTTCTTTTTACGACTTGATGATATTGTAAATCGTATGAGAAATCTAGGAGAAACAATAACCAAATCCACCTTGGTTGAGAAAGTATTAAGATCACTAACAACAAAATTTGAGTCAAAAGTCTTTTCCCTTGAAGAAAAGCAGGATCACCTTACAGTGGTGCAACTTCATGGCATACTAACTGCATATGAAATGAGAAGAGGAGGACCTTCTGAAGTCAAAAAAGCAGTCTTTAGAACTTCTACAAAAGGGAAGGAAGTACAAAAAACAGAAGTGTTGGGGTTCCCATGTTTTGGCCAAATTTGCAAGACCAAAAGATGAGACAACATCAAAGCCACTTTCAGACCTCAGGGTCTAGCCCCCCTGGGTCCAGAGAGGGATCTCAAATGTTATGATTTTAGGCTAGTTATAGGCACAAGGTTTGTTTGTTTGATTGTTTGTTTTGGTTGTTGGTTATCAGGAATGAAGGTTTCGATGTAAGATCAGTATGAGCAAAGAGGGGTAAGGCAGTGGTGAAATAGTCCAGGAAATATTCAGAACCATTGGGAAATGGAGTCAGGAAAGGATTTGCTTGCTACTCAATAGGCAGGCTTTCAATTGGGCTAGTCATCTGAAACATAGGATCTTTCAAGATGATTATGTGATATAGAGAGAAGGAGTGAGGAGATAACATAGATTTCAGAGCACAAAGTTATGGATCAGCAGGTCGTACAAGGATCCTAGTGGACAGGGCTAACTCTAATCCCCAGTGTTCCCAAATCTTCTGACTGAATCAATAACAAGAAACATATAAGAAGTAGATTCATTTAATTCATACATCAGAGAGAAGGCAATAACATCCACTACACTGGTTAAACCAACTAAAAACACTTCTCAGATAAAACATTTCAGAAGATAAACATAAATGGCAAGGAGAGTAGGAACATAGGGTACCTAACAAGGGTAAATCCTATGTCAAACTTCTAATGCAAGCTAGTAGAAACGAAAGGCAATGAATGTAAACACAGAGATAGGAAAACATCACCTCTGCTTCAGATCAGGATCCAAAGAAATGTTCTTGTCATATTGAATAACAATACCAATCAAGTAAAATATTGCTCATAGCTGAATACTCAGACTGAAAACATATCCATCAACCTATCTTACAATATTTACACAGAGACTGAGTCTCAAAAGCAACTGCTTACAGTTCTCTGATAACTGATCAACAACCTTTACAATAATTTCTTCCTGAGTTTTATAGCAGAAGATGAGCCGAGGAGGTAGGTGGAGCACTAAATGAAACATTAAAACACAGAAAGGTAGGAGAGGGCCGAAACCCATTCTGTTTTAAATCTCTAAATTTATCCCTAGTACCTTTTTCGAATGAAAGAGTGATCTTCTTTAGCTTCCATTTACTTTAACATGGTCCTGATGTACTTTGGCTACAGTGGTACTCTGTGGTACTATGGGTGAATAAAAAAATTGGTAATAACAATGGAATGGTCTGCCATACTGCATTAACAACTGCTTTGGTATCTTGGACTGTGTTCTAGGCGTAAATCTCTTCACTGGAGCACGACACGGAGTAAAAACAGTATGGGCGCTCTATCCTTCCATGGAGAAAAACATCTCTGCTGATGAGGCTGCCCTGATGACTTGGTTTTTGTGCATTGAACTCTCTGCTGCTTCACTTATATCTTTATCTGCAAAATCTTGCCACTGTAATGAAGATTGTACAATCATGGCAGCCCCTTTACTTCTTCACCCTGCAGAACACACAACTGGACTCAGAAAACAATGCAATGGGAGGGTGGATGAAATGGTAGTGCGGCAGCGGAGTGGTGGCTTTGACTAAACAATGGTGAAAAAATGCAAACGGAAGGGTGAAAACCCATGAATAATAGGGTTTGGTGGTAGAGTACAACGCTGACCGTTAGATCATGGTCTGGGGACAAAGATCGACGGCAGAGATCGAGCGGCGGAATAATATATGAAAGTGGGTGGAACGACTATGAAATATAAGACTTTCGTGTAAAGTATTAAACATTAGACTTCGAACAAAATACAAAGAAATGCGAAGGAAATGTAATGAAATGCGATGAGGTGGGACCCAGCCAGAGGCAGAGGGCGATCAAATATTGACCGTTAGATCCTAGATCCAATGGACGGTCAGGATCAACTCGAAGCATCACAATTGGGAGGAGCAAGGGGAACAAACTATATAAGTTTCCGATTGCGATTGGGACAGGGGAAGCGATGGCCGTTGGATTTACCCGGGGATCAACGGTGGAGATTCATTCAGAGGAAAAAGGGAAGGAGAGACGGGCTTGATGCGATAAGATCTGGGCCATTGATTTCAAATATGGATGAACGGCTGTGATTGAATTGGGAAATCACAATCGGAGGAGGGACAGGGGTGATACATTTCAAAATTGCGATTGCGATTGATGGTGGGAGCGCAATTGAGCGCTAACTGTTGGATCCAGAGATCAGATCGATGGTTCACATTCAATATGAGGAACAGTGCGATCGAGGATCGGGAGTTTGGACTTGCGATTGCGATCGAAGGTTGGGGCGTGATTGAGCGTTGACCTTTGGATCAGCAAGGAGATGGACGGCTAGGATTTGATCAGAGCAATCACAATCGGGGGGCATGGAAGAGGGGATGCGATTGAACGCTGCGATTGCGATGGAGCGATTAGTGCTCTGTCGTCTGATATTTATGTCAGATCAACGGTAAAGAATGCGTCGCGAGACTTTGTTTAATAAAACAATTGCATCATAACTTTTTTTGATGTTACAAAATATTGCACCCGCCCGACTGTTCCGATTGCGATTGGCGCTCAAGACTTGGGCGTTTGGTCTTAGGCTAAGGGCATATGTGGGGAAGTGGTTGGGGCTTGCGGTAAAGGGGCTAAACCCTATTACAAGGTCGAAAAGTGGGTTTTTAACCCCTTTTAGTGCGTTCCAAGGCCTAAGGAGGGTAACGGTAGAGGGATTAAGGGGGAAATTGGGAAAATAAAGGGCAAGGGTGGGACCTCATGGGGATTTTGGGAAAATTTAGGAGGTTCCTAGGGATATTAGGGGGAACAAAGGGGACTTGGAAAAAAAGGGGAAAAAGGACAAAATGGGGGAATTTCTGGAGGGGAACAAGGGGTAGATAATGGCCTTTTTGAGTAAAATTTATCGTTCAGTAAGGCTCATGAAAAATAGAACAGTAGGGGAAACAGTCATAGGCAGGGAATTTAACAAGACTTCAAGGATGATGTGTTTTCAAGGGAAATGCATTCCTTGAAGGCTCATAAAACATTCTAGCCCCTTGCTTGCTTTATCAAGGAATTCATAAGGGGCTAACAGTGGCTCCACATGGGGATGGCTTCTTCTTGAAGGAGTCAAGAATTCAGAAATTGATCTTTAGTGTAGGCCAGATTCCTGCTGCTTAAACCATATTTCTTTCCTAACTTTTAGCTGCCACAAATATGTTAGATCAGCAAAACATCCCAACAATATACCTACCCACCCTACAATCCTAGCATTTTTTCTTCTTCCGGGGTGCATTTGAACTAGCAGACCCTTTACATCCTTTATTTTTCCAAACAGAAAATAAACCTATTCTAAATCTACCCTTATTGCTCCATGAGACCATATTATACTATTGGTCTCATATGTTTCTCTACCTAATCTAATATCTGCTGGGACTAAATTGTCCAGTAGATTTCTTCTCTATATTCTAAGACAGGAAATTGAAAAATAGTCAAGCCAGGATTAGACTGTCTGACTTGATGTGGGTCCAAGGCATAAAGACAGTTGCACATGGAAAAAATTTGCAGAAACTGAACAAAAAATTGAAGGCTTGAAATCTGAAACGTGAAGTATCCTTCTTTCTTTTTGTGACTCAATATTTGAGCATATTAGAGTCACTTCTTTTCTTCATTTCAGCTCTGGTTTTACACATGTTAGAGTTGATTCTTCTTTTTCCTTTGCTAGTCCAGATTTTGGGCATGTTAGGACTAGCTGTCTTACTTTATTTGGCTCAGGTTTTGAGCTTATTAGAGCCAATCCTTTGCACATCAGAGGTTCATGTTTTAAGCATGTCTGAACCTCTCCTTCTCTCTATTTTTTGAAACATTTTTCTCTCTTTCTTGAAAACAAAAACTGCAATGGTATGTACAATGGAAATGGAAACTGGAAATTGTAAATCAGCAGAAGTAGTGTTTGAGCATCCTGTCATTGACAGGACCCCCAAACATTTTAGTGCCATCCAATCCTTGTAAGAAGAAAGCATTTGGACCCACAGTGGCTTGGATGAGATATGGACCTTGCCACAAACTGTCAAATTTGTTGTGCTTTCCTTTATCTTCTCTTCTCGAATCCCACTTCAGAACCTTATCTCCAACTTTGAAATCAACAACTTTGGTTCCTTTTTCAAACAATTTCTTTATGTTTTCATGAACTTTGACAACTCTGTTATAAACTTCTTCCCTTGTTTGCTGGAGATGAATTTTTTGGTTTATCCTTCTCACTATACTGTCTTCTTCTATTTGGATCTCCTGGATCAATTTGATCACTGGTATCCCAAGGCTGGTAGGGAATACTACTTATGTTCCATAGACAAGCTGAAAAGGTGACATGCCAATAGACTTCTTGGTTGTAAGCCTGTCAGCCCACAAAGCATGTACTAGCTTGTTATGCCATGATTTTTTGTTCTCTTCCAGTAGCTTCTTGATGATGATCACCAGGCTCTTGTTTGATGATTCATCTAATCCATTACCTTGAGGGTAATAGGCAGTTGAATGGCAAAGCATAATTCGGTACCTATGACAAAAATCAACCATCCTTTTGGATCCGAAAGCAGTAGCATTATCAGTGATTATTTTCCTTGGGCAGCCAAACCGAGAGAGGATGTGACTTTCTAGGAAACTAATGATGACTGAATCTGTGGAATTCCTAGTGGGCACGGCCTCTATCCACTTAGTAAAATAATCTGTGGCTATTAGGATCCATTTGTGTTCGGTAGAAGAAGCAGGGTGAATTTCCCCTATAAAATCTAAGCTCCATTGCAGGAAGGGACCTTCAACAGTGATGGGTTGTAGGGGTAAAGGGAGGAGCTTTCTCTTGCCCTCAAAGATTTAACATTTGTGGCAAGCAACTATCATTTTATGGACATCACTGAAGAGTGTGGGCCAATAGTAACCAGCTCTGAGTATTTTGTTTGCAGTGGCTTTCCAGCTTAAGTGGCATCCACATTCTCCAGCATGGAATTCTTGTTTAACCCTCTCTGCCTCATTTTTAGTCAAAAATTTAAGCAACAGGCCATTAGGATTCTTCCAGTATAAGTTTTCGTTCACAATGCAGTTACTTCTGGCTTTTAGTTTTAAGAATCTGGCCTTGGTATTTGATAATCTGGGAGGGGCATTGAGGTGTATAAGCACATACAGAATGTCAGAATACCAAGGAGAACTCTGAAATTTTTCCTCAATAGTGAGGTCGGGAAATTCTTGTTGCTCATCCAAGGTACTTATCATGTTAATGTCTAGGGCTTGTAGGTTCGATTCAGCCATTAACTTAGCTAAGCCCTTACCTTTAACTAGTTTGGTGGGTTTTATCTCAAGATCATACTCCAGGATCACTGCTATCCATTTGCCCCTTTTCCCGTCTGGGTCTTGCGACAGTATATCTTTGACGATGATGTTGGGCACATAAGCTACAGTGTGGGAATGCAATATGTACACCCTGAAGTCTTTCAAGGCCTTAATCAGAGCATAGGCCTGTTTCTCCATGATATTGTATTTCAAGGGTGCATCTCTGAGTGCTTTGCTAAAAAAGGCAATTGGTTGTTCCATTCCCTCTGTGTTCTTTTGCAGCAAGACTGCAGCCACTGTATGCTCTAAGGTGAATGAAAAGATCAGGAAATCTTTGGAAAAATCTGGGCTGATTAGGATGGGAGCTTGGGTAAGTGCAAGTTTCATTGATTCAAAAGATTTTTTTGCTCCCACGGTCCATTTAACTCCTACACCTTTCTTCAGCATGTTAGTCATGTTTCTAAGGTGTTCAGCCAGATTTGGAATAAACCTCCTAAGGAAGTTAATCTTTCCAATGAAAGACTGTAATTCCTTGGTGTTTCTAGGGTGTGCAATCTGTAGTATTCCCTCAACTCGTTGTGGGTCTATCCTGATTCCCTTCTCGGATATGTATTGTATTTCAAGGGTGCATCTCTGAGTGCTTTGCTAAAAAAGGCAATTGGTTGTTCCATTCCCTCTGTGTTCTTTTGCAGCAAGACTGCAGCCATTGTATGCTCTGAGGCGAATGAAAAGATCAGGAAATCTTTGGAGAAATCTGGGCTGATTAGGATGAGAGCTTGGGTAAGTGCAAGTTTCACTGATTCAAAAGATTGTTTTTCTCCCACGGTCCATTTAACTCCTACACCTTTCTTTAGCATGTTAGTCATGTTTCTAAGGTGTTCAGCCAGATTTGGAATAAACCTCCTAAGGAAGTTAATCTTTCCAATGAAAGACTGTAATTCCTTGGTATTTCTGGGGTGTGTGATCTGTAGTATTCCCTCAACTCATTGTGGGTCTATCCTGATTCCCTTCTTGGATATGATGTGGCCAAGGACCTTACTCTCCTGTAGCCCAAAGACAGTCTTTCTAGGGTTCAGAGATAGACCAAACCTTCTACATTTTTCAAATACTTTTCTCAGATGTTTTAGGTGTTCTTCTTCAGTCTTGGAAAATAATTTTATGTCATCTAAGTAGATAACAATGAAATGCCCTATCTCATCTTAAAATTCTATGTCCATCGCTCTTTGGAAGGTGGCTCCAGCATTCATCAATCCAAAAGGCATCTCCACATACATGAAGGTACCCCATGGAGTGGTAAGGGCTGTTTTGAGTTGGTCTTCTGGGATCACTAACACTTGGTTATATCCTAAAACCATCCAGCAAGGAGATCCTTTTAGAGCCCACTACCTTTTGAAGGATATGTTCCATTTTAGGCAAAGGGTAATTGTCCTTGAGTGAGGCTCTGTTAAGATTCTTGAAGTCTATGCACAATATGATTTCTCATGTTTTCTTCCTTACAGCCACTAAGTTTGATACCCAATCAGAGAACCTCACCGGCACAATCACACCCGCTTCATACATTTTCTTAATCTCCTTCTCTACTGCAGGCAATTGTTTGGGATTGATTCTGCGAAGTTTTTGCCTAAAGGGCTTTTGATTTTCTTTCAAGGGAATTTTGTGTTGAATGATATCTGTGTCATAGGCCTTTAAATCTTCATAGCTCCACGCAAATACATCAATGAATTCCTTGAAAAGGTCAATGTATTTCTTCTTCATGTCTGCAGGTAAAGACTTAGCCAGTTTAATCATTTTGGGCTTATCTTCAGTGCCTATGTTGCATTCTTCCACATCAGAGTCTGCATGTTCTATAGTGGGCTTTTTGGCCACATCATCAAACTCAAAAAGGTCCTCTAAGAGTGCCAGACCTCTGGGTGTATTCTTATCTTTGGCCCGCAGCACCTCTACCTCTTCACTATCTTCGTTTTCACATTTGCGGTCTGGATTCCCAATCTGTTCATCTAAAGAATTTATTTCTATGTTACAAGGTGTTTCTTCCTCATCTGAGGACTCATCACTTAGGCAGCTTGGTCAGATTTAGAGTCTGAATTAGAAAATTCAAACTCGTTTCTGCCTACCAAAAACTCTTCGATCTGTTTATCTCCTTCAAAAACTTTCCAATATTTTTCATTGTCTAGCACAACAGGTCTGAATTTGGTTTTAATGATGATCTTTTGGTCACTGGGGGTTTTGGGGTATGAACTGGCCAGGCAAGCTAATCCATTTGCAATGACGTTTTGACTCCTAGGAACAAACACTAATTTGTATTCAACAAACGTTTTCAGGAGATCCATGGTGTCATTCCTATATGCCCTCAACCTAGGATGTTTCGCTGTGTATTCCCTGTTTACCTGTTTAATAATCAACTCAAATTCTCCATGCACATTAATCCTATGGGCTCCTAATTTTCTCAACAGATTTAGACCTAGGATCAGAGCCTCGTATTCAGCTACATTATTCGTGCATTTGAAGTGCAGGTTGCAGGCATGACTCTCTGCATAATCATTCTCTGTGTTATGAATCCACACTTCTGCCCCAGCAGTTCTTCTGGTGCATGACCCATCGAAGTTCATCACCCACAGGGGTTCATTTTTTCTTTCGTTAACACGCTCTTCCCTATAGTTGGTTTCGCCATTATGTTGCGTGGTAGGGTCTATACTAGGCTGTGGATTGCTTTGTTCCACATGAAATGTATGCGTTTCAAGGATCTAGTCAGATGGATGTTCATGCTTTGTTTCTTGTTCACTCAGGTTTAGGTCTCCACCACATGTCCTACAGGTTTTATTGTGGTTTTCTTCTTCGTTGTCCTCTAAATCTAGAGCAGCCATTATGTTGAAATCAATAGCTTCTGCCTCTTCGTTTGTTTCTTTGTTTTGGGACTCTGGCAAAAGATGAAGGAGTCAAGGTCTGTATGTACAAAATAGACAGGTGAATTTTCTGGTTTTTCGGGGTTACTGACTAGGAATTTCATCTGTGTCTCCCTATACAGTTTTCTAAGTTGTCCAAAAATTGGGATTGTGGAATACGAGCCATCCATATGCATTGTGCCCTACAGCTTGGCTCCCCATGATCTTGATAATAGCGTGCCATACTTCGGTGGCACATCTGCCACCACAATATCCATGGCCATGCATTTAGCTGGGATTTGAGTTAAGCTCACACACAAGTCTTTGATCAGGCCTAGGCATTTTACTCTGCTAGAGTCGAAAGAGTATAAATATTTGTAAGGTTTGGTTATCTCTAGACCTAGCCTTTCCATGACTACCTTAGGCATTAGTTTGTGCGATGCTCTAGAATCATGCATTGTGTTGTGTATGATCTTGTCATGAATGTTGAGACTGATATAGAAAGGCATAACTACCTGTTCCTGAAACTTCCCCTCTATCTTGGGACCAAAAAAAAGGGTAGGTTGATCATCATTCAGATTGACAAAGTCACCATTCTCACCTAAGTTCAAAGCTCTCAAAATCTGGCCTTTATATACATCCTGAGTGGCTAGCTCAGAAAGTGGGACAGAGATTTTAATTCTTGCAATCTCACTTTCCAAATTGAAAGTGAACTGACTCTTTGGAATGCTCATCACCGTTTTGTTTGCCATTGCCTTAGTGGCTAAATCAGTGGGCAGATCCTCGTTATGTACAGTGTTTGTGACAGTTTTATCAGGAGCACTAACTGTAGTGCTAGTGCTGCTCGCTGGTTTACCTTGTACATTAGTGTTTTGGTTGTCTTTCTCTCTATTCTTTCTAGAACTCTCAGCTGTTGATTTGTTGGTTTTAGCAGTTACTTTAGAAGTTTTCTCAGGCCTCTTTTTGATGGTAGTCTCATAAGCTTTGGGTTTGGCATTTTCTTGACTCTTTTTTCTCCTAATTTCATATTGTTCTCTGACTTGCATCATGGCATTTTCAAATCCTAATCTGTAATCTTCAGATTCCAACCATTCCTCTTCCCAACCAGAGGGTGAAGGCTGGTCTTCTTCTGAATAACAGTTATTGATTGAATCTTTTGTTTCAAACATATTAACTATGTTTCCCTCAAACTCTTCTATGATTCCCTCATCTTCATCAAGAAATTTTTGGAATGGGGGAATAACTTGTTGATCTGATTCTTTTTGTCTGTTGGGAGTGTTATTGTTTCTCCTATAGTTCTGGTTCTGATTTTGGTTTCTGTTCTGATTACTGACTGTGAAAACCATTTTTTCCATCATTTGTTGTAACCTTTCCAAATTTTTAGACAGCTTATCATAATTTTGGTCAGATGTGGAAGCTACATTGTCATCTCTATGTGTTACCCTTCTCTCGGATTTCAGCCTTGCTCTTTTCTCAATTAGGTTGGCTTCTATATTCACTGCTCCTTTCTGCATGTCCTCCAATGTGTTGTATTCCTTATCTCTAAGCTCGTAGGCCATGTCAGCATCAAAACCCTCAGGGTATTTTTCTAGGGCCATGCCTTGTGGAGGTTTCATATGTGGAGGGAGAGCATTATAAATGCTGTTGATTCTTGTTGTGTAATCGTGAACACTCTCTCCTAAGTTTCTTCTAAGGGTCATGTATTCAGCCAGGAGCTGGCGAGGGTTTGCCCTAGTTTCCCATTTGTTTATGAAAGTCTGATACAAGCCTGGAAGATCATTGATGCTACCTGGAGGCAGGCCCTTAAACCATTTCTTCACATCACCCCCTAAGCTTTAGGCAAATATTCTCATTTTGATAGTATCATCATCAGTTTCCATGTAGTCAAAAGAATGTTCCATTTTATCTACGTGTTGTTGGGCTGTGATGGATTCCTTTGCAGTGAAGTGTGGGATTTTTTACTGATAATCATTAGGTAAGGGTACTAGAGGTTGAGGTAAAACCAGAGGTGCATACCAAGCT
The DNA here is from genome assembly GCA_034641835.2 of Pinus albicaulis. NCBI lineage: Eukaryota > Viridiplantae > Streptophyta > Pinopsida > Pinales > Pinaceae > Pinus > Pinus albicaulis. The sequence continues at coordinate 280,143,213 of CM076569.1, forward strand.
ACCATGATGATGTTTTGATGAGTTAAGGGGTTGGCTTGGGCAACTGGTATATGGATGACAGGGATACTATGACCAGCAGAGGACTGATGAGCAGACCTAGGGTGACTGAGCCCCAATTTTTGTATGAAATGTAAATCAGGAGGTGTATATGGAGGGGTATGTTTATTCCCAAGGTGTCTTCCACCTTTCTATGGTGAATCAGGAAGCTCAGAGTCTAGCTGGTCTAAGCTACATAATAACCTAGTTCTAGATAAGTTGTTTGGTTGGTCTAGGTCAAGGTGAAAATGTGAGAGAGCTGTCAGATATTCTGGTGCAGAATTATGTCTATGGATGTGTTTGGAAATAGTTGATATTTTAGGTGTAGGAGCTCCCTTGAGGATCCTCTCAAGATTGTCAACTATTTCAGGTGGGTCTGGGTTAGGGTAAGCCCTTGTATGAATGGTTCTAGAAGCCAGAATATTGTTTTCTGATCCAGCAGCTTAACCCTACTTGTCACTTCTACCATGGTTGATGTTGTTATGGGGGGTTGGTCTCCAAGTGGAGTCTTTAAATGTTTATGAAAAATTGGAGTCGCCAAGTGGAAGGTTTAGGAAGTTTTTGGAGGGTACACTGTCCACCACAGTGCACTAGAGATGTCCCTTTTCAAGGATGTCTTCCCGAAACATAGCAAACTCTAACCAGAGATTGACTGGGAGGGAATTTACCAGATATGTCACCTCCGAACAAGTGTGAGATCTGGAGGCTACCTGGCCCTTTCCAGGCTTTGTCTAAGAGTATGGGGTAAAACACACAAGAGGTAAGTGGAATTTAAGTGTAAGTGTTTTACTACCAACCTGACCAACGATTCTAGGTTTTTTGAGGCTTTGTGATGTAGTAGGATGTGAAATACTGAGAAATTCCCCAGCGGAGTCGCCATTATGTTTGGGTTCCCATGTTTTGGCCAGATTGGCAAGACCAAAATATGAGACAACATCAGAACCACTTTCAGACCTCAGGGTCTAGCCCCCCTGGGTCCAGAGAGGGATCTCTCTATATGAGCAAAGGTTTATGTCTATGAGGCTCAAATGTTATGATTTTAGGCTAGTTATAGGCACAAGGTTTTTTTGTTTGATTGTTTGTTTTGGTTGCTGGTTATCAGGAATGAAGGTTTCGATGTAAGATCAATATGAGCAAAGAGGGATAAGGCAGTGGTGAAATAGTCCAGGAAATATTCAGAACCATTGGGCAATGGAGTCAGGAAAGGATTTTCTTGCTACTCAATAGGCAGGCTTTCAATTGGGCTAGTCATCTGAAACATAGGATCTTTCAAGATGATTATGTGATATAGAGAGAAAGAGTGAGGAGATAACATAGATTTTAGAGCACAAAGTTATGGATCAGCAGGTCATACAAGGATCCTAGTGGACAGGGCTAACTCTAATCCCCAGTGTTCCCAAATCTTTCGACTGAATCAATAACAAGAAACATCTAAGAAGTAGATTCATTTAATTCATACATCAGAGATCAGGCAATAACATCCACTACACTGGTTAAACCAAATAAAAACACTTCTCAGATAAAACATTTCAGAAGATAAACATAAATGGCAAGGAGAGCAGGAACATAGGGTACCTAACAAGGTTAAATCCTATGTCAAAATTCTGATGCAAGCTAGTAGAAACAAAAGGCAATGAATGTAAACACAGAGATAGGAAAACATCACCTCTGCTTCAGATCAGGATCCAAATAAATGTGCTTGTCATATTGAATAACAATACCAATCAAGTACAATATTACCGATAGCTGAATACTCAGACTGAAAGCATATCCATCAACCTATCTTACAATCTTTACACAGAGACTGAGTCTCAAAAGCAACTGCTTACAGTTCTTTGATAACTGATCAAAAACCTTTACAATAATTTCTTCTTGAGTTTTATAGTAGAAGATGAGCCGAGGAGGTAGGTGGAGCACTAAATGAAACATTAAAACACAGAAAGGTAGGAGAGGGCCGAAACCCATTCTGTTTTAAATCTCTGCATTTATCCCTGGTACCTTTTTGGAATGAAGGAGTGATCTTCTTCATCTTCCATTTACTTTGACATGGTCTTGATGTACTCTGGCTGCAGTGGTACTCTGTGGTACTATGGGTGAATAAACAAACTGGTAATAAAAATGGAATGGTCTGCCATACTGCATTAACAACTACTCTGGTAGCTTGGACTATGTTCTGGGTGGAAATCTCTTCACTGGAGCATGGCACGAAGTAAAAACAGTATGGGCGCTTTGTCCTTCCATGGAGAAAAACATCTCTGCTGATGAGGCTGCCCTGATGACTTGGTTTCTGTGCATTGAACTCTCTGCCGCTTCACTTATATCTTTATCTGCAAAATCTTGCCGTTGTAATGAAGACTGTGCAATCATGGCAGCCCCTTTACTTATGCACCCTGCAAAACACGCAATTGGACTCAGAAAACAATGCAATGGGAGGGTGGATGAAATGGTAGCGCGGCAGCGGAGTGGTGGCTTTGACTACACAATGGTGACAAAATGCAAACGGAAGGGTGAAAACTCATGAATAATAGGGTTTGGTGGTAGAATGCAGCACTGACCGTTAGATCATGGTCTGGGGACAAAGATCGACGACAGATATTGAGCGGCGGAATAATATATGAAAGTGGGCGGAACGACTATGAAATATAAGACTTTTGTGTAAAGTCTTAAACTTCAGACTTTGAACAAAATACAAAGAAATGCAAAGGAAATGTAATGAAATGCGATGAGGTGGGACACAGACAGAGGCAGAGGGCAATCAAATATTGACCGTTAGATCCTAGATCCAATGGACAGTCAGGATCAACTCGGAGCATCACAATCAGGAGGAGCAAGGAGAACACACTATATAAGTTTCTGATTGCAATTGGGACAGGGGAAGTGATGGCTGTTGGATTTACCCGGGGATCAATGGTGGAGATTCATTCAGAGGCAAAAGGGAAAGAGAGATGGGCTTGATGCGATAAGATCTGGGCCATTGATTTCAAATATGGATGAATGGCTATGATTGAATCGGGCAATCGCAATCGGAGGAGGGAGAGGGGTGACACATTTCAAAATTGCGATTGCGATCGGCGGTGGGAGCGCGATTGAGCACTGACCATTGGATCCAGAGATTAGATCGACGGTTCACGTTCAATCGAAGGAACAATGCGATCGGGGATCGAGAGTTTTGACTTGCGATTACGATCGAAGTTCGGGGCATGATTGAGCGCTGACCATTGGATCAGCAGGGAGATGGACGACTAGGATTTGATCGGAGCGATTGCAATTGGGGGACACAGAAGAGGGGATGCGATTGAACGCTACGATTGTGATGGAACGATTAACGCTCCGTTGTTTGATCTTTATGTTAGATCAACGGTAAAGAACGCTCCACGGGACTTTTTTTAATAAAACAATCGCATTGGAACTTTTTTTGATGTTACAAAATATTGCACCCGCTCGAAGGTTCCGATTGCGATTGGCGCTCAAGACTTAGGCGTTCGGTCTTAGGCTAAGGGCATATGTGGGGAAGTGGTCAGGGCTTGCAGTAAAGGGGCTAAACCCTATTACAAGGTCGGAAAGTGGGGTTTTAACCCCTTTTAGTGTGTTCCAAGGCCTAAGGAGGGTAATAGTAGAGGGATTAAGGGGGAAATTGGGAAAATAAAGGGAAAGGGTGGGACCTCATGGGGATTTTGGGAAAATTTAGGAGGTTGATGGGGATATTAGGGGGAACAAAGGGGACTTGGAAAAAAAGGGGAAAAAGGACAAAATGGGGGGATTTCTGCAGGGGAACAAGGGCAGATAATTACCTTTTTGAGCAAAATTTATCATTCAGTAAGGCTCGTGAACAACAGAATAGCAGGGGGAAACATTAATAGGTAGGGAATTTAACAAGACTTCAAGGATGATGTGTTTTCAAGGGAAATGTATTACTTGAAGGCTCATAAAACATTCTAGCCCCTTGCTTACTTTGTCAAGGAAGTTATAAGGGGCTAACAAGAAGGATCAGGATATATCTCAGAAGAAGATGAGATAAACTTTGTAAAGAAACTTCAACTTGGCACCGGACAGTTCAGAGGTAAGCTTCCTTTAAAATGTTTTGATTGTGGAAGAGTTGGTCATTATGCTGCTAAGTGTCCTTATAAAGAAACACATAAAAATGGAAAGGAAGTAGCAAAAAGGAATAAGAATCGTTTTAGCACTAGAAAGAGTTACTACACTCATGAATATAGTGATGGGTTATCTGATAGTGAGGAAGAATGTGAACAAGATCTTAGACTTCTCATGGCATTTGAAAAAGAATCTAGAGAAGAAAAAGATACTTTTGTGGATGCTCTAGAAGACAGTGATTTTCTTGATGAAAACATTAAACTCAAGACTTGCTTAGAAGAAAGTAAAATAATCATAGAAACTTTGAAAAATCAGCTCGAAGAAAAGGAGAAATGCAATGAGAAATTAGAGTGTGAGGTAGTAAATCTAAGAAAAGAACTTGAGAAAGTAAAAACTCTGAATCTTAGATTTGCTAAAGGATCTGAAACATTAGATGAGATTATCAAGGTACAACGTTCTCCTCTTATAAAGACAAGTCTTGGATATATTGGAGAATCTTCTTAGGTTTCAACACCAAATTATCTGAAAGCAGTTACAGCTGGTTTACAACATGCTGCCACTCAGCAAGAGAATAAAGAATCTTTACAGATAAAGCATGATCATCTCAATTCAAAGAACACTAATAGGAATGTCTTTCAAAGAAACACCAATCAACAAATAAATTCATATAGAAGATTTTATGATCGCAGAAATTTCTTCTTCAATGGACAATGTTTCTCATGTCACAATTTTGGTCATAAAGCTGTTCAATGTGTTGCATATAAGACCATCATGACAAGAGAAGCAAGAAAGAAAAATATTGATATTGAAACAAAGAAGAATACTTATAAAAAAATTTCTCCTCTTCAAAATGAAGTTGAATGTGCTTATTGCAATAACTTTGGCCATGAAGAATCTGAATGCGGGAGCAAAGTTCAGCCAAAAGAACATGTACCTTCAAGCTCAAAAGTATGGAAAAAGAAGGAATTACAAGTTGAAAATTGTGGCATAGCATTATTTGCAGAAGATGAAGAAAACCAATGGTACATTGATAGTGGATGCTCAAGACACATGACAGGTGATAAAGACAAACTTCTTGCATATAGTGCTCTAGAAAAAGAAAAAGAAATGTTACGTTTGGGAATGATACTCTTGCGGTCATTAAGGGAAAAGGGTATGTTTTTCTAAAAGAAAAGGTGAAAGCTAATGAAGTCATGTATGTGGATGGATTAAAGCATAACTTGTTAAGTGTAATTCAAATGTGTGATCAAGGAACTGAAGTTGTCTTTAGTTCAAAAGAATGTGTGGTACGTGAACTTGATACAGGTAAAGCAATTATAAAAGGAAAAATAACTCCAAACAATCTGTATATATTGAAGAACCCCAAAGAACAATTTTATTTGAGTAAACATTCAGAAAATTGGCTATGGCATAGAAGGTTGGGGCATCTGAGCTTCTCTCAAATCAACAAATCAAGCAGACTTAAAGTTGTTCGTGATCTTCCCAATATTACTCTACCTGAAAATATCATATGCAAATCTTGCCAATTCGGCAAGCAAACCAGGGTACAATTTAACACCAAGGAAGGATCATCAAGTAAGCCTCTTGAACTCATTCATACAGACATATGTGGACCTATGAGGAAAAATTCACCACGTGGTGAAGAATACTATATCTTATTCATTGATGATTTCTCTAGAATGTATTGGATTGGGCTGCTTAAACACAAAGATGAAGCATTTGAGAAATTTCAAATCTTCAAAGCACTAGTTGAGAATGAATTAGATCTAAAAATCAAGTGTCTCAGATTTGATCGAGGAGGAGAATATACATCCAATGAAATTCTTGAATTTTGTGAATAACATGGCATAAAAATACAGTTCTCTGTATTTGGTACTCTACAATAGAATGGTGTTGCAGAAAGAATGAACAGAATAATTCAACAAATGGCTAGAGCTATGCTTGATGATTTCGGAACACCTGACACATTTTGGGGAGAAGCAGCACATACAGCAGCAAACATTCTCAACAAAGCACATGTTCATGTAAATAGTGATAAAACTCCATATGAACTCTGGTATGGTAATCCTCCCACTATAAAGCATTTTAGAATTTTTGGGAGAAAATGCTTTATCAAAAATAATGATGAAAAACTTGGCAAGTTTGAACCCAGAGCTGATGAGGGAATATTTCTTGGTTACTCCTCTAGGATTAAGGCATATAAATGTTACAATAAAAGACTTCGAAAGATTGTTGAATGTATTGATGTTGTTATTGATGAGTCTCCTGCAGCTCCAAAAGAAGAAAAGAAAACAACAGATGAAGATGATGATGACACATATCCTTCTACATCAAATAGTAATGATACAAACAGTGCACCCAGTGAAGAACCTGAAGAGGATTTGTTTGAAAAGGCTCCATCTAGATATGTTCAAAAAAATCATCCAGAAACTCAAATTTTGGGAGAAAAGGGATCAGGTGTACAAACAAGAAGGAATCTTGTGGGATCTTCTAGAAATCTGGCATTTCTGTCCACTATTGAACCTCACAGTGTCATTCAAGCTAGCAAAGATGAATGTTGGATTCAAGCCATGAATGAAGAGCTTGATCAAATTGAAAAGAATCACACTTGGGAATTAGTACCAAGGCCTCATGACAAAAATGTCATTGGAACTAAATGGATATTCAAAAACAAGTTAAATGAGAATGGGGATGTTATAAGAAATAAAGCTAGACTTGTTTGCAAGGGGTATGCTCAACAAGAAGTTATAGACTTTGAAGAAACTTTTGCTCCTGTAGCTAGACTTGAAGCCATAAGAATGTTTCTTGCTTTTTCAAGCTTCCAACAAATCAAAGTTTATCAAATGGATGTTAAATCTGCTTTTCTCAATGGTGATCTAGAAGAAGAAGTTTATATAGAACAACCGGAAGGATTCATTTTGGGAAATGATGAAAAACTTGTTTGTAGACTTAAAAAGGCTCTATATGGTCTCAAACAAGCTCCAAGGGCATGGTACTATCGTCTTGACAAATATCTTCATCAACAAGGATTTTCAAAAGGGTCTGCTGATAGTAACTTATACACAAAAACTGAAAATGACAAACTATTGATTGTGGTTGTATATGTTGATGATATCATTTTTGGAAGTAATAAAGAGTCTATGAGTCAGAAATTTTCTTCTGATATGAAGCAAGAATTTGAAATGCATTTTCTTGGGGAACTAACATTCTTTCTTGGCTTGCAAGTGCAACAAGCAACAGATGGCATATTCTTGTCAAAAGAAAAATACCTCAAGCAAATCCTGAAGAAGTATGGCATGGAAGACTACAAACCTATAAGTACACCAATGATAACCGGATGTAATCTCAGTTATAATGATGATTCCCCCACGGTGAATCAACCTGAATACAGATCTATGATAGGAAGTCTACTTTATCTCACTCGAACCAGACCAGACATCATGCATGCAGTTGGGATTGTTGGACGATTCCAAGCTAATATAAAAGAGTCTCATCTTCAGGCTGTGAAAATAATATTCAAATATCTACAAGGAACTCAAGACTTTGGACTATGGTATCCAAAGAATGTTGATCTTACTCTTCATGCATACACTGATGTAGATTGGGCTAGAAGTGTTGATGATCAGAAAAGCACTAGTGGTGGCGCATTCTATATGGGGCCCTGGTTAGTATCTTGGTTCAGCAAGAAGCAAATCTCCATTGCCTTATCTACAGCAGAAGCAGAATATGTGGCCACTGCATCATGTTGCACTTAACTTCTCTGGATGATGCAAACCCTACAAGACTTTCAAATCAAATTTTCACCTCCTATCTCCATTATGTGTGATAATACAAGTGCCATCAATATCTCAAAGAATACTGTTATGCATTCCAAGACCAAGCACATTCCCATCAAATATCACTTCTTACGTGAACAAGTGTTTGAACAAAAGGTGAAATTGGAGTATGTTTCCTCCAAAGAACAAGTTGCTGATATATTTACCAAACCTCTACCCAGAGAAGCATTCGAATATCTCAAATAGAAACTGGGAGTAGTCTCTGCCATGCAGAGGATCAAGTCTACTTAAACACAGAAGATATCAGGTGTTGTTTGGCATCTCTGAATGCAGAGACTCAGGGGGAGCATTGGTCATATGAAAAGGATGAATTTTTGGTCATATTATGTTTGACGATGTAGCATGATCTCAAGGGGAGCATGGCTTTATCGGTTCAAAGGATCTTGATCAAAATATTTGCCATTGATGTCAAAGGGGGAGGAAAAGCAAGGAAGGGCTTCTATAAGACAAATAGAGGAAGAGTATTACGAAGGAAGAATATTTCCATCAATGCCAAAGGGGAATATTTTTGGAATATTGTCATTGATGGCAAAGGCATTGGCTACAAAGGAGCATCTGATCAAAAGAAGAAAGGAAGTATCGGTCAAGGAGCAGAGACAAGAAAAAAAAAAAGGAGATATGTTGAAAATTGCTTGTTCATATTCTTAGGGTTAGTGTATGATCTGGAACAATGAAACATGGTATGGCAACTGTACATTGGTGCTTGTGGAACCAGAATGAAGCATGAAGAGGTGGAACGACGAATCAAGAATGAATTTAAGGTCGCAAAGGGAATCTGGTGTGAATTTCTTGTGTTATATATTATGGATGTTATGAAGATTGCATCGAACTGGTGTCAAGTCTCAATAAACAAAATGATGGGTTAATCTATTGATGAAGAGCGCAAGTGATGTCACAGTAAATAAGGAATGAAGCCCCTGCAGTGTTAATCGATCAGTTCACCGCATTAACTAATGGAAGTCTTCATGAAGAATTGTGATACAAATAAGTCAATTTACAATAATCGAGCAGGGGGAGTGGAACCTTGAGTGAAGAAGGTTGAACCTTGCAAACAGTAACGGCGGTTTCCGGTTTTTATCGCACCGCTCTCGTCAGGCAAGTGGTATTTCCCAGTGAGGAGCAATTCCATAGAATGCTCGACACGCGTCCCTATACGACTTCACAAAACTGCTTTTCACTGTGCGCCATCGCACGTTATACTTTGACCCAGGATGCCCAGGGATATCGTTGAGTGCCGTTGATCTGGGAAGGGCTCATCGGACGGTTGTCATTTGTTGAAGGTGCACGGAGATTAACACAGGTACGGCGGGCCATCGCACGTTAACGATCGATATTGAAGGTCGAGCGATATGCATATATGCCATTGATCTGGAATCTTGCTAATCTAATGGTGATCAGACGCTGGACTTGCGCGAAGTTTACCTATGGTACCACACGCATATTTGATTGGCTATTAACTATATTTGTGGTCTCGGGGTCAAAGGTTTACCATATTATTTGAAAGCGTTAAAATTCGAAGGGTTAACTTTAATCATAAAGTTCTGTTCAATGTTATAAATATTTATTTATCAAGTTCTTCAAATTGATAAATAAATTAAAAAGAATTCAAAGAGGTATGTAAGGGTGGTAAATGAGAAATACCGTCTAGGAATACCATTAGCAAGTAAATTGTTTTGACCCAAGGTTTTATTAAAAGAGAAAACTATATAAGGTGATGAGAATCATGAAGAATGGGTGTGCATGGTAAGGGTTGTAAACGAAAAATTTCTCCAAGGAATATCTGTATGGGTGAGCTCTATTTTTAACTGATAAATCTGAAACTACGATGCACCCATGGATAGAATGATCTGACGATGATAAATCTCTGGTTCGAATGACGGATGAAATCATGAAGAAATCGTGTGAGTATATAGAAAATAAATAAATCTAGTGACCGGCAAGGTATGTCGTATGGAAACTGGTGGATCCAGTATGAAAATTGATGAAACGTGGTCTGCAGTAGTGCCGAGGATCGAAGCCTTCAAAAAGGGGGTTGTAGCTCCCTTCCAGTGGAAGCTGGTAAATGAGAGAAGGTTGTAGCCTTCTGCAGGTAGGTGCCTACGTGCTGGTATAATTTTGCACTAGCATATATTAAAAGAAGTTTTCTCTATAATAAATATTGAAGACTGAGATTACAGCAGTGGTGGTTTTCTCCCGAATTGGGTTTCCACCTTAAATTATGGTGTTCATATGTGTTGTTTATATTTGATGGTTTGTTCTATTCTGTTCAAGATTAATGTTTATCTAATGCAATGCTCTAAGTAAAGACATAATAAGATATCTAATGCAGTACTGTAACATATGGTTTTAAGAGAAAGAAATCAAAGATTGTTCAGCCCTATATACTGATTCACCCCCCCCTCTCAGTATTTTTCCCTACAGTGTTTTCATTTTTTGCAGGTTTTAAAGGTGGTGAATTTGTTCTGTCTCCACAGTCACAGTCATAGTGACCCTGGCACAGAAAGACTATCACAGAGCCAAGATCGTAGAGGAAGAAATCTTTGAGAAGGTTTAAAGGCGTGTTTTATTAAAGATCCAGGCTATTGACCCGACATAAACCCTCCGACACCTCTGTAACCTGTATATTCACACAAATAGGTTAGCGGGAATATAAAGCGTATCAGGAAGAGATTAAAGGGTTAAAGGCATAATATTGAAGATTAAGAAGCCTAATCCACAGTCAGCACAGATTAAATACAAATCATTGATCATAGCAGCGCAAAGGATATATCAGCAGGACATTCCTTTTTCTAAAGAAAGGACCAAATCACTACTACCCATTCTCTATTCTTCATCAAGCTCCAGAGTAGTTACTATTGTGACAAGAAGTCTTAAAAACTGTTAGTGCATTAGTTACAAAGCATGGAAGACTTGAAAGGAAAATCTTCACCCTTTCTTGTCACAGAGGATAAAACAAAGTACTACAGCCAGAGAGTACTTCAAGAACACACCCTTGGAGTTATTATCAATCCGAAAAAGACCCCTAATTCATCTAAAAGGTACTGAAAGTCAATGTAAAGATATTAAAACAGAATGGGCTTTGAAATACATTTCTTCCTCTGTTTTAATGAATCATTAAAGTTCTATCTACCTCTACTATCACTCCTTCACCTATAAGAACCCATGAAAAATAAATTGTAAACGTTCGTTGGTTGTTGAAAAATTACTGATTGTAAGTTGTTTTACTGAGTTAGAGTTCTGTGAGTAGTAGTTGTAAATAGGCTGGGAGATGATTTCTGGATGATATCAAGCTATTGGAAAAAAATGTATGTGACTGGTTTTGCTCTTCTAATATGACAAGAATTTTCATTAGATCCTAATATAAATCAGTGGTGATGTGTTCCTTCTTTGTTATTGTCTTCCCTTTGTTTTACATCATGTTTCATTTTATCTGATAAGAAACAATAATTTTAGCTTAGGATATACTGCTGCAAGTACCCTAATGTTTCCTGCGTTTTCTTATCTTTAATGTTTTTTGCTATTTATGTATCTAAGAACAAATTCAATATAATTTAACCAGTCAAAGAGTTGGTTTTCACATACTTATTGATGTATGAATTTAGAGTTTGTTTCTTATATGTTCTTTTTTGGTTCAGCTGAAAGAATTAGGAAACAGGGAGATTTAGAGTTAGCCTTGTCCCCTAGGTTCCTTTTCCAACAGTTAACCTTTCTAAGATCCCTTTGAGTCGAATGCCAAAAGCAGAGAAATTTAAAAGTCTTCCTATGATCTTAGACTTCACTCCATGTTTGAACTTAAGTGTTTGCTACTATCTAAAAGTATTCGGGAAGACTGTTGGATTGTTGTCTTCGGAGTTAGCCTCATTAGGAGTTTGGATCATAGAGGTATAAGGCATGCCCTGTCCCTAGACTTACTCTGAAGTGGTCACCTTGGAAGGTTTTCCTTGTCATTCCCATTCATTTCCTTATTGTTTCATCCCATACTATCATCTTAATAGATCTTCTGCTTTATATGAGTAGCCCTTTGAAAGGCTTGGATATTTGAATTGCAAGTAAGCCCTTTTATGATCCCAGTGCCCAATGGACTTGTGTTCTCTTTGAATTATCTCCCCATTTCCAAAATCCTTCACTAATCATTCCTTTACCTTACACTGAACCCTTCTTTCATATTCCCAACCAAACAAAAAAAACAAAAACCCTTGTGCACTATAACTAGCCTAACACCTTAAATTGAACGTCAAAGATATACATTCCTTTACCTTTATAGAGAGATCCCTCTCTGGATCTAGGAGGGCTAGATCCTAAGATCCCAAAGTGGTTTGATGTTGTCATGTCATTTGGTATTGCCAAATCTGCCAAATCATAGGAACCCCAACAAGGCCAACCATCTACCATCCCTCACAACGCAGTCACAATTCTGAACTGCATTATTTTTGGAGGCAAATGCTGGGTGGGTTCATTGAGCTCATCAGGAGGGTATATTTCTAAGTAGAGGGATCAACCTTATATTTAAAAATATTATTGGAGGAGGACATCATCATTTCAGATCTGTCATAGCCTCATTCCTTTTCAGATCCAGTTTGCAGTGACATCTCAACCCTAGGGTTATTTGTCACATTGTATATTTCTTGGTATTTCTAGCAATCTTTTCTGGGTTGGCTAGAAATCATGTATTAGAGCCCACATCTTCTTTTTTGGGAATTTATTTGTTTCCTCAGCCATATTACCTTTATGTATGTTTACAGTAGTAGCTACACTGATATAGACAATGTTGTCACTGCTCTCTGGCATTCTATACAGTTGCAGCAACTCATGTGTTGATTGTTTTGATCATTGGAGGATTGTTCTTATTGCTTGATTGGCTTGTCCCTCAAGATATTTTTATATATTTATACTGATATCTTAATAAAATGATGGCTGCATATTGATCCCTCTCATGTCATGATCATATTTGTTGTGTTTTACATTATTATGTCATGTATTGCTGCTATTTCCAATTTTGGAATATTACAAGAGCGTAGTGCCACTCCTAGCACGTGGTGCCACCACCGAGGTGCGCAACACCTTCATAAATTTTGTCGGGGGGAAATGCTAAGGGCACAGCGTATAGTCCCAGGCACACAACGCCAGGAAATTTTACTCAATTTTGCTTAGAAAACCCTGAAATTCTTCCTTGCTGAGAGTTCTTGATCTTTTGAAAGGAAAAAATGAATCTCTTGAAGTGTATAATGAGCTTTTATAGATAAGAAGAATTTGATTTAATTATGAAAACCCACTTTCTAATGTTTGAAACCTTTTTCCCTTTTTTACTGATAATATTTTGCACTTTTGCCTTGTGTTAGCTCCCCCTATAAATTGTTTGGCAAGCAAACGGGGGCTAAATTTTTTTTGAGCCTTCAAGGAATGCATTTCCTCTCAAAACACAGTCTCCTTGAAGCCTCCATGTGTCTTTTATCCTTTGATAAATTCCCCTTTGCTGATTCCTATTATAAAGCCTCTCTGTTTGTGAAGAAATGCCCAAAGGCCCCTTTTTCCCTCTGATTTCAACCCCCACTTAGATTCTACTTGTTTCCCCTTCTATTTCCCTTCTTACCTTTTCGAATCCCCTTTAATTTCTTCCCTTACCCTTTGTTGGCCATCATTCCCCTTTATTCCTCTATCGTACCCCTTCTCGCCTTTAATTTCATTGAAAATGGGTTACAAACCCACTTCCAACATTATACTAAGGCTTAGTCCCTTTTCCGCTGCCCCTTAAGGCGCTAATCGCAATATCGCATATCGCATCCGTCTCGAATCAAATTTTTGCGTGTTATGTTCGTTAGATCCATCGCAAATATTTGCGATGCAATCGACCGATCGCGTCGTCGCACTTTCCCCCCATTGCATTTTCCCCCGATCGCATTTTCCCTCCGTCGCAAGTTCTCGCATCGCAACTCCACCCGATCGCATCTATCATAGATCACATTCTCGCGCGTTATGATCGTTATATCCATCGCAAATATTTGTGATGCGATCGCAGATCGATCCATCGTATTCTTCCTCTCCATCGCAATATCGCAAGTGCAAGGTTTCTGTTTGGCGTCACTTTCTGCCATCGCACTTTCTGCCTTTGCGATTTGCGATGCGCTCCCCGGGTCCCACATCCACGGCTCCTCTCCATTGTTTTTCCGATCATTTCTTGTGTATTTCCCCCCGAGCGTTAACCTTTGGGCCTTTACACTATAATAATTTCTTCTGCCACTTCTCATTGTTTCCGCTGTTCCCACTGCTCCACCGCCATTCCTCCGGCCTCCGCAACATTTCTCCACTACCACTGCCCAGGTTCACAACAGGATTATTCATTATGCAGATAGCACAGAGGGGCCATTTCAGCAGCGGCCAGCGGACCAGCAGAAGTAATTTAGAGGGGGTTAATGCTTGTAATTAATGTTTCACCCCACATTCAAAGGAAAGGACATAGTTTGAAGATTTAAGCGCACCGTCAAAAGCTTACCTGTGTTTAATATCAGTAAAGTACTCTTCTCCAAACGTACACCTTCCTACAAGAAATATCCATGCCTCCTCGAGCCCTGAAATGATTAATTACACTGACTAAAGCCCATTCGAGACAGTCAGGCAGCAGTTATGGAGGTATGGAGCGGCCTTGCAGTTTTCCCATCCAATTCATTTATTCCAGAATGGAAACGCAGAGTTCCAGACCGCCATAAGGACTTAAAGAACATATAAGAGGTCAATTTCGAACTGAAAAACGTCTCCAACCAATCTACAGAGTACAGCACAACGCCATTAAGCAGAATGGACTCGGTTTCCTCCACCATTCCGTCTTAATGAGACTCATTTAATTGTTCACCTACTTTTGTTTCTTCCTCTTCTCCTATAAGAATCCCCGAGAACATAATGTAAAGGTGGTTTTTGTTGCCTTGCTGTGGCAGTTGCTGTTAGAGGGACTCATTCTTGACTGTTAGAACAGTCGTGGGAGGGAGTAGCAGAGTAGTTGTATGTAATAGGCTAGGAGGAGAAAGTCTGGACTGTATTAGTCATTGAGCTTATTGTACATGACTGGTTTTGCATCAATTAATCAAAGCACATTTCACAGGATCCTGGTCTATTACTATTGGTGATGTTTTTTCCTAACTCTGTTTATTACATTTTCATACTGTTTCATGTTATTCTGGTAGGCAACAGAAGTATAACATAGGATTCACCCTTGCTAGGTGCCCTATGTTTCCTGCTCTCCCTACCTTCAATGTTTTCCGCTTTATGTGTTATCTAAGAGTGAATTTGTGTGGTTTAACCAGCGCAGCGGATGTTATTGCCTGCTGGCTGATGTATGAACTTGGGGTTTGCTGCTTGGATGTTTCTTTGTCAAATTTATCTCTGTTTTCCCTTGGAGTTGCTAAAGCAGACCTGGAGTTAAATGACCTCTGGTCCGATCTATAAACAACCCCTTTGTCCCTCTTTGAGAGCTGCCTTTGAGTATGTCCAAGCAGGTCTGGAGTTAAATGACCTCTGACCTGATCTATAGACAGAAAATTGGTTGTCTTTCCTTCTTCCACTTTCTCTCCTTAATGTTCCATTCCACCATCTGCCTAAAAGATCCTTTAGTGTAGATGACTTTCCCTTTGAAAGCCTTGGCTAGTGGATGAAAGTAATTTCCTTTCATGACTCCATAGCCCAATGGATGGCACTGTCTTGGCCTATCCTCTTTGCTGAAGCCTCCTGCTGTTTTGTTCCTTTCCTCCCATTACTTTCTCAGTCTATGATCTCATAACCAACCCAGCAACCCAACAACCAAATCATTTTAAACCCCCTTTTGTGCTTCATACCTAGCCTAATACCTTATTTGAGCTTCAAAGATATATCATTCTTTCTCTACTTGGAGAGATCCCTCTCCGGGTCCAGGAGGGCTAGATCCTAGGGCCCCAAAGTGGTTTGATGTTGTCTCATCTTTTGGTATTGCCAAATCTGCCAAAACATGGGAACCCCAACATAATGGCGACTCCGCTGGGGAGTAGATCAGTCAGCTTTGATTTGGTAAACCACTATGGTGGACAGTAAGTTGTAAATCATCCACCTGGCGACTCCACAATTCCTGAATAATTAAAATACTCCACGGGTGATCAGCAGGCCACTGGTTATCCGTGGTTTCACATAAGACTCCACTGGGAGACCAGTCGCAATACAACATCATCCCTACCAAATGGAAGACTCTGAGTTGAGCCCCCTTGAAGAGTTTCGTTGTGGAATATCAGATATACTGGCTCAACTCAGAAGCGAAGACCTTCCAAAAGTTCTTCATTCCAGCTCAAGATTCAATGACCAGCCTGAGCTAAAGAAGGTTTTCCTAGAAGTGCTGGCGGAGAGTTATGAGGCTGAGATTGAACTCTTGAACTCACAAGAAAAATCATACGAGTTCAGAGACCCGAGAGCCTTTTTGGAAAGTCTCCCGCCCCCTAAAAGAGAAGAAATTCCGCTGCTGTTTGATGTGCAAGAAGAAGACGATCCGGCTCCCAAGAGCCACTTTGAAGACACAACGGAAAATGAAATAACCAAAGCCACCCAGGATGCAAACAGCCTACCAATCATGGAAGGCCTAAGTGAAGAAAGTGCACATCATATGCTCATTGATCCTATGGCAGAATATGTGGAGGCCCTGATGCGCTCAAATACTCCAGCGTTGATCCTTAGCACGGGCCAGTTTCATCAGGAAGGGTCACTACTGATGGTGACCACAATTTTGAAGAACCACACGCAGAGCACCCTGTGGTTATCTCTGACAGGCAGCCAGTGCTCATATCCTTTTTTGTTACTGCTTGATTGGCTGCATTGGCATTATTGTATCACCTAGAACATCAGAGATTTCCAAGTTAGAGTAGGGTAGGTAGGAAAAGCTCAATAAAGCTGAGTCTATGAGCATGTAGTTAGTTTTTTTCTGTCTTAGAATGTAGAGAAGAAACCTGCTAGACAGTCTAATCCTAGCAGGTAGTAGTGTAGGTAGAGAAGCTTATGAGGCCAACAGCCTAATCTGGTCTCATGGAGTAATAAGGGTAGACTTAGAATAGGTTTATTTTCTGTTTATAAAATAAAATGATGTAAAGGGTCTGCAAGCCCAAATGCACCCAAAAGAAAAATGTTAGGACTATAGTGTGGGTAGGTAGTTGTTTGGGAGAATTTTACTGCTAATATGTTGTCTTCATAGCTTGTGGCAGCTGATCAAAGAAAGAAATGGATGGTTCAAGCAGCAGGCACCTGGCCTACACCAAGAGATCATTTTCTGAATTCTTGACTCCAAGAAGAAGCCATCCCCATGTGGAGCCACTGTTAGCCCCCCCTATAAATTTTTTGGCAAGCAAACGGGGGCTAAATTGTTTTTGAGCCTTCAAGGAATGCATTTCCTCTGAAAACACAGTCTCCTTGAAGCCTCCATGTGTCTTTTATCCTTTTATAAATTCCCCTCTGCTGATTCCTATTATAAAGCCTCTCTGTTTGTGAAGAAATGCCCAAAGGCCCCCTTTTCCCTCTTATTTCAACCCCCACTTAGATTCTACTTGTTTCCCCTTCTATTTCCCTTCTTACATTTTTGAATCCCCTTTGATTTCTTCCCTTACCCTTTGTTGGCCATCATTCCCCTTTATTACTCTATCATACCCCTTCTTGCCTTTAATTTCATTGAAAATGGGTTACAAACCCACTTCCGACCTTATACTAAGGCTTAGTCCCTTTTCCACTGCCCCTTAAGGCGCTAATCACAATATCGCATATCGCATCTGTCTCAGATCACATTTTTCGCGTGTTATGTTCGTTAGATCCATAGCAAATATTTGTGATGCGATCGACCGATCACGCCATCGCACTTTCCGCCCAGCACATTTTCCGCCGATCACATTTTCCCTCCATCGCAAGTTCTCGCATCGCAACTCCGCCCGATCGTATCTATCGCAGATCACATTCTTGCACGTTATGATCGTTAGATCCATCGCAAATATTTGTGATGCGATCGCAGATCACTCCATCGCATTCTTCCTCTCCATCGCAATATCGCAAGCACAAGGTTTCTGTTTGGCGCCACTTTCTGCCATCGCACTTTCCGCCTTTGCGATTTGCGATGCGCTCCCCGGGTCCCACATCCACGGATCCTCTCCATTGTTTTTCTGGTCATTTCCTGTGTATTTCCCCCCGAGCGTTAACCTTTGGGCCTTTACACTATAATCATTTCTTCTGCCACTTCTCATTGTTTCCGTTGTTCCCACTGCTCCACCGCCATTCCTCCGGCCTCTGCAACATTTCTCCACTACCACTGCCCAGGTTCACAACAAGATTATTCATTATGCAGATAGCACAGAGGGGCCATTTCAGCAGCAGCCAGCGGACCAGCAGAAGTAATTTAGAGGGGGTTAATGCTTGTAATTAATGTTTAACCCCACATTCAAAGGAAAGGACACAGTTTGAAGATTTAAGTACACCGTCAAAAGCTTACCTGTGTTTAATATCAGTAGAGTACTCTTCTCCAGACGTGCACCTTCCTACAAGAATTCTCCATATCTCCTCGAGCCCTGAAACGATTAATTACACTGAATGAAGCCCATTCAAGACAGTCAGGCAGCAGTTATGGAGGTATGGAGTGGCCTTGCAGTTTCCCCATCCAGTTCATTTATTCCAGAATGGCAGCGCAGAGTTCCAGACCGCCGTAAGGACTTAAAGAACATATCAGAGGTCAATCTTGACCTGACAAAACAACACAACGCCATTAAGCAGAATGGACTCGGTTTCTTCCACCATTCCGTCTTAATGAGACTCATTTAATTTTTCACCTACTTCTGTTTCTTCCTCTTCTCCTATAAGAATCCCCGAGAACATAATGTAAAGGTTGTTGTTCAGCTGTTGGGCAATTTGCTGTTAGAGGGATTCATTTCGACTGTTAGAACAGTCTTGGGAGGGAGTAGCAGAGTAGTTGTTTTGTAATAGGCTGGGAGGAGAAAAGTTTGGACTGTAACAACCATAGCTTATTGTACATGACTGGTTTTGCATCAATTAATCAAAGCACATTTCATAGGATCCTGGTCTATTACTATTGGTGATGTTTTTTCTAACTCTGTTTATTACATTTTCATACTATTTCATGTTATTCTGGTAGGCAACAAAAGTATAACATATGATTCACCCTTGCTAGGTGCCCTACATTTCCTGCTCTCCCTACCTTCAATGTTTTCTGCTTTATGTGTTACCTAAGAGTGAATTCGTGTGGTTTAACCAGCACAGCGGATGTTATTGCCTGTTGGCTGATGTATGAACTTGGGGGTTTGCTGCTTGGATGTTTCTTTGTCAAATTTATCTTTTTTTTTCCCTTGGAGTTGCTAAAGCAGACCTGGAGTTAAATGACCTCTGGTCTGATCTATAAGCAACCCCTTTGTCCCTCTTCGAGAGCTTCCTTTGAGTATGTCCAAGCAAGTCTGGAGTTAAATGACCTCTAACTTGATCTATAGACAAAAATCTGGTTGTCTTTCCTTCTGTCACCTTCTTTCCTTAATGTTCCATCCCATCATCTATCTAAAAGATCCTTTAGTGTAGATGAATTTCCCTTTGAAATCCTTGGCTAGTTGTTGCATGTAATTTCCTTTCATGACTCCATAGCCCAATGGATGGCACTTTCTCGGCCTATCCTCTTAGCTGAAACTTCCTGCTACTTTGTTCCCTTCCTCCCATTACTTTCTCAGTCTATGATCTCATAACCAACCCAGAAACCCAGCAACCAAATCATTTTAAACCCCCTTTTGTGCTTCATAACTAGCCTAATACCTTATTTGAGCTTCAAAGATATATCATTCTTAGCTCTATTTGGAGAGATCCCTCTCCAGGTCCAGGAGGGCTAGATCCTAGGGCCCCAAAGTGGTTTGATGTTGTCTCATCTTTTGGTATTGCCAAATCTGCCAAAACATGGGAACCCCAACACCTTGCACGTTGATGAAGTCATGAAGTTGACTTTTCTTTTTCTCATTTAGGCATGACAAGTTATTTTTGACACCTTTGGGATTTAGTCACATAGCAGCATCTTCAAAATATTCTCTTGTTTCAACCATGGAGCTCAAATCATCTTTTCCACCTTCTCTGGCGACTTTCTTCAAAACCCTAATTTTCTGTAGTCTTTACAACAATCATCAATGTTTTCTTCTAAGTTCTCTATAGCCCTTTCAAGTTCATTCATTTTTGTCCAGTTCACCTCACCTTTTTCCATATTTCTTCAATCTATTCTGATATACTTTCTTCATTATTGGCCTTGTGTGCTTCTTCCATGTCATTTTCCTGTAAGTGATCACTGTTTAAGCACTCAATTGGACCATCAAGTTCAAAACCCTAGTTCTCTACAATACCAAGTTGTTCCCATTTCCTTTTCTGTAAGTTGTCTTCATTCAAGAGTAGATAGTCTATCTCATCAGTACTTTCTGCTGATAAATATTTCAACACTTTGCAAAAGTGCTAAACTATTTTCATGTTTCTCATTTGCAGACTTTGAACTGATAAGAGAATCCTCCTTGGAAAATTTTAGGTCCTTCTTGAATAACCATGTCTTGACATTCTATTACATCTGAGCCAGATTCTAGCAAAGGAAAATTGGTGCCTGAAACATCCAAGGATGACCTTAAACAATGTAAAAATCTAATGACCGAGTGGGAGGGTCCTTTGACCTGATTTTGATTGAAATTTGACTTGGAGGTTTTCAAGTGAAAAAAGAGTATGGTCATAGGTTATTCTGTCCAAAAGGACATGGGAATGAGTTAGCTATAGGAAACCCTAGAGGGAGGGTGGATTTCATTGACAAGGGAAAATAGGGCAATGAGGTTATAGGCATGAAAGGAGGATGAAAATGAGAAATATAAGCCCATGATGAGCCTTTTAGGAGCAACGGGGTGGATTTGGGAAGACTAACAGAGGAAAAGTGAAAATAGTTTTTATAAGGATAATGAAGGCAGTGAGATTTCTGAAACTCAAGATATTTAAGGAATATTGTTTTTTAGAAATATATAAAAATTCTATAGTCATCTAAAGATAGTGAAAAATACTGATGACTAATAGTGGCTCCACTTGGGGAGGGCATCTCCTTTCAGAAGGTGTCAAGAACCTCAGATCTTCGATTTTGCTGATAAGATGCGTCACATGCTTGCTGATTTACTCCTGTTCTTTGAAGCTATGATCTTACAATATGAAAAACATGATTGCTTCAATATCAACACTACCTATCCATCACATTTTTACTAACATTTTCTCTTCATTTGGGTGCATTTAGATTAGCAAACCCTGAACATCCCATTTTCTTTTGAAATAATAAAAACTATCTATCTCTACCGTTATGTCATACAAAAGGTCAGATTAGATTGATGAGCCCTTTTTATTTTCTACCTAATCTACTCATGTTTCAAGGTTAAACAGTTTGACAAATTTTCATTCTCTAAGATATCAACATAAAATTCAAAACATGACCAAATCAAGGGTGCGTAGTTTGGTTTGTCATGAGCTGTGGAATTTTGGACAAGCTGCACACAGATTTAATTTTTGTACAATAAAAACTAGAAAAAATGAGTGCTATAATTTGAAATTGGTCATTCATCACTCTCTTTTCTCTTTGGTTCAGCTTTGAGCTTTGGGAACCAGTATCTTTCCCTAGCCTAGTCTACTGATAAGACAAGTTTAAATGGTTTGGAAAATCTTTCATTTTCTAAATTATGAGCAGAAATTTAAAACATGTTCAATCATGGTTAGGCTGTATGACTGAAGAAGACTTTATTTTCTCAAAATTAGTGGCATTTGGACTTGCACACTTTCATACATATTCTTTTTTGGTATGGGGCTTTACCTCTTCTTTTTATCTGCACTCTTTTCTTCTTTTCTTTGTTTTTATGTTTTCATTTCTAGATATTTTATTCAAGAAATTCTATGTACAATGAACAAAGCTTTAAACTAAGAAATTTAACAAAAATAATGCTTGAGCATCCTGCCATTGACAGGACCTCCATATAACTCTGTTCCATTCATTTCTTGTAGGAAGAATGCATTGTACCTATGATTGAATGGATGATGTATAGACCTTTCCATATATTTTCAAATTTTCCATGCTTGCCTTTATCCTCTCTTCTTGAATCCCACTTCAGCACTTTGTCTCCAATATGGAAATCATTTGCTTTGGTCCTCTTATAAAAAATTTTCTTGATATTCTCTTGTACCACTTGTGTTCTATTATATACTTCTTCCCTTGATTGCTACAAATGAATGGTTTGGTTTAGCCTCATTTGCATATCATTCTCCTCTGATTGTACCTCTTGGAGGAGATTCATCATTGGGATTACTAAGGATTTTTTAAGAACTGCATTCATGTCATAATCTAGCTGATAGGGAGACATGTTAATTGATTTCTTGCTTGTTAATTTGTCTACCCATAGTGCATGCACTGATTTTCTATGCCATGAATTTTTGTTCTCTTCCAACAATTTCTTGATGATGTTCACCAAATTTTTGTTAGAGGACTCAACCAACCCCTTACCTTGAGGGTAATAAGCTGTAGAATGCCCTAATGTAATGTGATACTTGTGGAAAAATTCTATAATTCTCTTGGATTTAAATGCAGCAATAGTATTGGTGATGATTTTTCTTGGATAGCCAAATCTGGACAGAATATTGGTTTCAAGGAATTTTATGATTATAAATTTAGTGGCAGTCCTTGAAGGGATGGCTTCTATCCATTTGGTGAAATAGTCAGTTGCAGTGAGGATCCATTTATGTTAGGCAGACGGGGCAGGGTGGATTTCTCCAATGAAATCTAAACCCCACTGTTGAAAAGGAGTTTCAACAATGATAGGTTATAAAGGCAAAGTCAGTAGTTTTCTCTTTCCCTCAAATATTTGGCATTTATGGCAAGTCACTACTAGCTTATGGATATTAGGGAAAAGAGTTGGCCAATAAAGACCAGCTCTAAGGATTTTGTTGGCAGTGGTTTTCCAATAGAGATGACCTCCATATTCTCCTTCATGAAAATCATGCATGATTCTATCTGCATCTTCTTCAAGTAAACATTTAAGAAAGATACCAACTTAATTTTTCCAATATAAATATTTATCTAGGATGCAAAAATTTACAGCCTTTTGTTTCAAGAATCTGGCCTATTTTTTGGACAAAAAAAGAGGAGAATTTAGATTAAAAATAAAATAAAATATATCAGCATACCAAAGTGATTTCAGAAATGCTTCTTCAATAGTTGGAGTCGCCAGCTCTTCTTGTTCATCCAAGGAATTTATCATGTTTATGTCCAATTATTGAAAGTTTGCTTCAACCATCAGTTTGGCTAGTCCTTGCCCTTTGATTAGCTTGGTGGGTTTGATTTCCAAATCATACTCTAAAATGACAAAAATCCACTTACCTCTTTTACCATCAGGATCCTGAGTTAGTATGTCCTTAACAACTGCATGAGGAACAAAATCAATGACATGTGAATGCAAGATGTAAACTCTGAAATCTTTTAAGGCTTTGATTAAGGCAAAAGCTTGTTTCTCCATGATGTTATATTTTAGAGGTGCATCTCTCAGTGCCTTGCTGAAGAAATCTATGGGCTGGTCTTGTCCCATTATGTTCATTTGTAGCAATACTGCAACAATTGTGTGTTCAGATGCAAATGAGAAGATGACAAAGTCGTTGGTAAATTTAGGGCTGATTAGAACTGGTGTTTGGGTAAGTTCTTATTTTACCAGTTCAAAGTATTACTTCATTTATGTGGTCCATTTGACTCCTATTTCTCTTTTCAGCATGTTTTTAATGTTTCTTAGGAGTTCTACAAGGGTTGGTATGAACCTTCTTAAGAAGTTGATCTTTCCAATGAAGGATTGCAAGTCTTTGATGTTTCTAGGGTGGCTGATCTACAATATACCTTAAATCCTTTTTGGGTCTATCTTGATTCCCTCTTCAGATATGACGCGGCCTAAAATTTTCCCTTCTTTAAGGCCAAATAGGTTTTTCTTGGGATTCATAGATAAACCATACTTTCTACACTTTTCAAAGACCTTTATTAAGTGAGCTTGGTGTTCTTTATCAGTTTTTGAGTAAACAGTTATTTCATCAAGGTATATCACAATGAAGAAGCCTATTTATTTGGAAAAAGAAATTTCCATGGCTCTTTGAAAAGTTGCCCCAACATTCATTAAACCAAAAGGCATTTTGACATTCATGAAGGTGCCCGAAGGTGTAGTGAAGGTGGTTTTGTGATGATCACTTGGAAGTACTAGCACCTGATTATACCCTGAAAAAACATCAAGCAAAGATATTATTTTGGAGCCAATTAATCTTTTCAGTATATGATACATCTTAGGTAAAGGGTAGTTGTCTTTTAGGGAGGCTTTGTTTAAATTTCTAAAGTCTATGCAAAACCTGATTTCTCCTGTATTCTTCCTCACTGACATAAATTTTGAGACCCATTCTGAGTACCTGAGTGGGACTATTATTCTAGCATCATACATATTTTTGATTTCTTTCTCAACTAGAGGCATTAGGACAGGGTTTATCCTACTCAACTTCTGCTTGAATGGTTTCTGGTTTTCCTTGAGAGGAATCTTGTGCTAAATGATGTTTTTTTCATAGGATTTCATGTCCTCATAGCCCCATGCAAACACATCATTAAACTCTTTGAAAATATCAATGTATTTTTGTTTTATAAGAGTTGGTAGTGTTTTGGACAACTTTATTATTTTGGGTTCTTCTTCACTGCCTATGTTGCATTATTCTACATTTGTTTCAGTGGATTCCATTTTAGGCTTCCTAGCAACATCATTGAAATCAAATAGCTCTTCTAAGGGGGCAAGTCCTCTTGAAAAAATTTATCTCTGCATTGCAATACCTCAAGGTCTCTTTTGTCGGAGTCTTCAAACAATTCTACCTCATAAGGGTGTTCTAGCAGATTTACATCAACATCATAAGGTGGCTCAAGTTTGTGTGTTTTTTATTCAACAGAGCAATCCTCTTGATGGTCTAAATCTAATTTTGGCATCTCAAATTCATTTTTGGATTGCAGGAAGTCTTCAATGTGTTTCTCACCTTCAAAAAATTGCCAATAATCTATGTTATCTGTAGGAATTTATAGGGTAAGTTCCGTAGATCAAGAACCAAAGGTCACTGCTCAAAAACAGATCACAAATCATTACACCATTATAATCATGTGGTTAAAACACTCTAAGAGGGAAACAGTCCACGGACTGAGCCAACATGGCCACTTTAGGCAATTTATTAATATAAAAATAAAAGTTACATATGTTTCTCTCATAAATGGTTACCGGACAAATGACCCTCCATGCTCTTTAAATAGAAATCATGGAACAGTCGGGTGTTAAGCCATGGATCAAGTGTCATTAATAACGAGGTGAGAGATAACCATTGGATCACTACAAATCGTGACTGTCAAATAATAAGTTACAAATGTACATGGTAAAGAAACACACTTTACCTAACTCTACACTAGACTAAGTTATTCTTAACTATTTCCTGTGTCGGAATATCCTAACATCCCCCCTTAAGAACAACTTGGGATAGGATTGAAGGATTAAAAAGGTGACACAAAAGGAGCCTATTTCCTATGTGTCGAAATATCGTAACATCCCCCCTTAAGAACAAATTGGGATAAGATTGAAGGATTTACAAAATTGAGACAATAGGAGAAGGAAGGAGGCATTAGAGCCTATCCCCCCTTAATGACAAATTTCCTGAACTCCAAGCATGGATCGAAGTTTGGTAAACTTCGCTTCTGTGAGAGCCTTTGTAAAGATATCGGCTACTTAATCATTGGTTGGACAGTACTACACTTCAAGAACACGATCATGAATGATCTTTCTAATGAAGTGTATGTGAAGTTCAATGTGTTTCATACGCTGATGAACTGGATTTTTACATAGCTGAATGACACTCTGATTATCACACCAAAGTGTAGTTGGATGTTGCGGATGAAGACCAAATTTAGACAGAATCTGACAAAGCCAAATGGCTTCCTTGCTAGCTTCAACTACACCACAATACTCTGATTCTGCTGAAGAAAGAGAGATGGCACTTTGTTTCTTACAAGACCAAGTAATAGGTCATGAATCAAGAGTGAATACATATCCTGCAGTAGAATTTTGATCATCAGTGTCACCGGCCCAATCAGAATCAGTGAAACCAATCAACAATGGAGATTCTCCTGCATTGTAATGAATCCCGAACTGAACTGTACCTTGAATATATCGAAGTATTATTTTAGCTACTTTCCAGTGACTTTCATGAGGTTGATGCATAAACCGAGCGACAAGACCAATAACAAAGGAAAGGTCAGGATGGGTATGGGTTACATACAGAAGTTTACAAACAAGTTAACTATATAAGGTAGCATCAACTTTAGGGGTAGTACAGGTGACTGAAATATTGACTCTAGACTGAAAGGGAGAAGGGGATGACTTACATTCTTCCATGTGAAAGCGGTATATAATATCATAGGAAAACTTGGACTGAGAGAGGGTAATGCCTTCCTTGGATTGCAAGACTTGAAGACAAAGGAAATAATGCAAGTGTCCTAAGTTTGTCATTTCAAACTTCTTTTTGAGGCTAGACTTCACATGGTTTATATGGTTTGGATCACTACCAGTAAGGATAAGATCATCAACATAAAGAACAAGGATGGTGAAGAACTTACCCACTTTCTTGGTCTAGACAGTGTTTTCATAATGACACCTAGAAAATCCATTATCTAATAGAAATCTATCAATTTTTGCATACCAAGCCAGAGGATCTTGTTTGAGACCATAGAGAGCCTTCCTAAGGCGACAAAAAAGGTTGGAGTCTTTTTGGATAAATCCAGGGGGTTTTTCCATGTAGCTTTCTTCATGAAAATCTCCATGTAAGAAGGCAGATTTAACATCCATATGATGGACTTCCCATTTAAAGGAGGTAGCAAGGGAAAGAACAAGGCAGATATAATTAATTTTGGCAACAGGGGAGAAGGTTTCAATATAGTCAATGCATTCAAGTTGTGAACATCCTTTAGCAACAAGATGAGCTTTATGTCTATCCACTTTTCCATCTAGTCCAAACTTGGTTTTGTAAACCTATCTGCATCTGACAAGTTTTCTTCCTTTGGAAGAGGAACAAGATCCCAAGTATCGTTTTCCAATAAGGAACGATACTCTTCATACATAAATTCATCCCAATCTGGATGACCAGAGGCTTCTTCAAAGGTTTCTGGATCAATTTTTTCTGTAACCTGAGCCAATAAGGAAGAGGCTCTTTCGAATTGAGAACGTGTACGTCATCGATCGGCGAGGTCACCTACAACAGAACCTTCTGCATCTCGAGTAGAGCGGACCCATCTTGGAAGTGGTAGAGTATAAGGAAAAATTTCAATAGGTGGAGGAGGATTTTCATCCTCGCTGTCATCATCTTAGCTATAAGGAATGCTATTAAAAATAGAAGAGAGAGAGAGAGGTGGCACATATGCTGAATACGGCTTGCAGGCCAAAGGTGGCACACTCAATGAACTAGGGTCGTAGACCGATATATTTTCATCAAATTTTACATCTCTTCTAATGATTATATTTTTTGATTTTGGTTGAAGAAGTCTATATGCTTTGACATCTTCAGAATATCCAACAAAAATGCATTTTTCACTCTTATGTTCTAAGGCTTTATGTTTTGCATCTGGAATATGGGCCCAAGCATCACTTCCAAAAACACAAAAGTGACTTACATCTGGTTTGATTGAGCTCCAAGCTTATTCTATAGTTATATTCTTTAAAACCTTATTAGGAGTGCGATTTACTGTGTAATTTTCACATTTAATGGCTTCTACCCAAAAATTGAGACCAAGTCCTTTAGATTGAAGCATACAATTAGCCATTTCTTTTAAGGTGTGATTCTTCCATTCAGCTACACCATTTTGTTGTGGAGTATATGGAACAGTATCTTGCAATTGAATGCCATGCTTAGTGTGGAAGTTGATAAATTTATTGTTAACATATTCTCCTCCATTGTCTAATCTTAACTTAAGAATTTGATGTCCAGATTGTTTCTCAACAAAGGCCTCAAAGGCCAAGAACATGTTAAAAATATTCACTCTTGAGTTTTAATAAGTATACCCAAGTGCATCTAGAAAAATCATCAATGAAAGTTAAGAAGTACTTACAACCAGAGAAAGAAACAATAGGAAGTGGACCACATAAATCACTATGCACAAGCTACAAAAGGGCTGAAGCGTACCGAGAGGCACATTTGTCAAAACTATCCGGATGATGTTTTCCTAGTACACATCCAGAGAAAACACCATATTGGCAAGATACCATAGGAAGACCCGTCACCATATTTTCCTTACATAGATTTTGAAGAGAGCGATAGTTTAAGTGACCAAATCGCTCATGCCAAAGTTTGCTCACTTCATCATTGTGAGCAACAAAAATGGAGGGAAGACATGATGACCCAAAGTTGTCAAACTTATACAACCTGGTGGAAACATCAACAATGCCAGTAGCTAAAATATGTTTAGGATCTTTGAGGTCCTTGATTACAACATCATGAGGTGAGAATTCTACTATTTTTCCTTCACCTGAATGAGTTAATTAATAAATAGAGAGAAGGTTGCATGACAAGGTAGGAATGCATAGTACATCATTAAGCTGAACATTATCGAGATGAATGGTTCCAGATCCTACAAAACTAAGAGATCTATCATCACCAACATAAATATGTTTGGTGTTACAATCATTTAAAGAAGAAAACATGGATTTATTTTTGGCCATGTGATAAGAAGCTCCAGAATCAATGAGCCAATCATGAGAATGAGAAGAGGAAGATACATTTAATGCATAACTAGATCTTGATGCTTGAAAACCACAAGCAGAAAGTGCCATTCCTAAAGATGAAGGTGAAGAGTGCTCCAAATTGATGTTGTGTTTCTTCATTGCTGCTTCTAAGGCTTCCATCTTCTTAAAACATTTGGACTCTATATGGCCATCATGATTGCAAAAGTTACAATCTCTATTGTCTTCTTTCCTTTGTTTTTATATGCCTTATCATTTTGGTGAGTTTCCTTTTCAGTTTGTGGCTGAAAGTTCTTAGGACCCTTGTTTGGTTTCGGACCATACTTTTGAGGATACTACTTCTTGGGATTCTTTTGATATGATTTCTATTGGGATGCTAAGGCTTTCTTAGCAGCATTTCCAGAAGTGATGAGACCAAGGTGTAAGATTTTTTCTTGTTACCTTATCAAATAATCACAAAAGGAATCAAAAGAGGGATTCTTATAGGTGGTTCCTGAAGAAATGATAGCTTCTCTAGTGGAATGGAAGGCACAAACAAATATAGAGTAAGCAAGGCCAAGCTTAGTAAGAATGCAATAGATGAGGCTAATATCTTTCTTTTTCACCTTACAACCTTCTAAAAGAAGTCTAAGGGTGTTGAACTTGGAAAAAAAGTCTTCAACAGAGGAGAAATTATTAGGGTCCAAAGTAAGCAACTCATTTTCAAGTTGGTGAGCCCTGATTTGATTTTGAATGCCAAAGACAATATTTAGCTTATCCAAGGCTTCATGAGGGGTGTCAATGTCAAGGATATGAAATCGAAGATCTTGAGCAATGGACATTCCTATCAACCCTCATGCTTGATATTTTTTTTTATTTTCCCATTTAGCAAATTTATCATCATTAGAAGTTTTAGCATCTACCCCTATGGATATTCTATAAAATCCTTTACATTTAAGTATATCTACCATGTGAGGTAGCCATTGGAAGTAATTGGTGCTGTTAAGAATAATCAGGCATGCACTTTCCATTTTAAAAAATACTTGAAGCTGATAAAAGCTAAAACTAACTGATCCAATGGAAATATCTTGAAAAATTAGGCCATTTAAAAAAAAACGGCTTTCGGATGAAGAATTTGTGCCTTTTGAAAAATCTGAGTTGTAGATGTCGAATAGTTACGGGAATGGGATGAAGTACGGTTTTTTTTTTTAAATTCCGCCCCTTTTAACAATTTTTTTTTACAAAATAAGCTTGAGAAGGAGATTTGAACCCAAGACCTCTATTCTTATAAACTAAGCCCTCACCAAGTGAGATAGTAAAAGGATCACGTTATTGTTTGAAAGGAGCATGAGTTTTTTTTTTTTTTTAACTCTTCGATGTGCGTGCCTTTTCCTACACAAAAAACACAAAAAAAGCCAAAAAAATACGAAATACAATGCCTTGCAGCAGAATGTTAGATTTTCGATTAGCCCTACTGACAACTATCAAATTTTTCACTATTTCTGATTTCTTGAGATCGCACAAAGATGCGGGGAAAGAGCATACGTAGCGAAAAAATCCCTTCTTCCTGTTTCTGATTTGTCGAGATCACATGCCGGATATGGAAAAGAGCATATGTAGAGAAGAGGGTCTAGATCCAACAAATAAATAAAACCTAAAAACCGAAAATAAAAAAGAGGGAACTGAAATAAGCAGAAATATTAACAAATATAACTGCAAAATAGATGCTTTATACCTCCAGATCTAAATTGTCATAACTTGGGCAGCTAGAAACCTTTTCGCATGAAAAAAAAGGTATTCCTCACTGTAACAGATGCTCCAGACACAACTGAGTAGTTCTCCAAGCCTAAAAATGTTCATAAATATTAGATCTACAAAACAAAATTCGCATGCAATCAAACTGGCTTCGGATTTTGATCAACAACAGAAGCAGCCCTCAAAATAACTCTAATAACATGTAGGAATTTATAGGGTAAGTTCTATAGATCAAGAACCAAAGGTTACTGCTCACAAATAGATCATAATTAAATACACCAGTATAATCACATGATTAAATCCCTCTAAGAGGGAAACAGTCCACGGCCTGAGCCAACACGACCACTTCAGGCAATTTATTAATATAAAAAGAAAAGTTACATATGTTTCTCTCATAAACGGTTACTGGAAAAATGACCCTCCATGCTCTTTAAATAGAGATCATGGACCAATAGGGTGTTAAGTCACATATCAAGTTTCGTTAATACTAAGGTGAGAGATAATTGTTAGATCACTACAAATCGTGACTGTCGGATTATAAGTTACAAATGTACATGGTAAAGAAACACACTTTACCTAACTCTACAGTAGACTAAGTTATTATTAACTATTTCCTATGTGTCGAAATATCAAGTAACATTATCAGGGACTGTAGGTCTGATTTTGAAATTTACCATGTATTGTTCATTGGCATGAGGTAGTTGGAAAGTGTTGGCAACAAAGGCTAGCTCATTTGCAAGGCTTTTTTGAGTTCTTGGAACATAGGCAAGTTCATATTTTTCAAATTTTTTGAGGAGGTATAAGGCAACATTCCTATATTCTCTTAACCTAGGATTCTTGGCTGAATATTCTCCTTTGATTTTCCTAATGATTATCTCAAAATATCCTTGAACAGAAATCCTCTTAGCTCCTATGTTTTTAGGCCATTGTAATCCTAAGAGAAGAGCTTCATACTCTGCAATATTGTTTGTACATAGAAAATTTAGATTGTTAGAGTGACCTTCATTGGTGTTGTGTATCTAAACACTTGCACTTGAACTAGCTTTTCCACAAGAGCCATCAAAGCTCATGTTCCAAAGTGTCTCGTGTTCAGATTTACCATTATGTTGTTGTTCATGGTTGCTAGGGTTTTGGTTGTTATGTTCTTCATTTTGTGTTTGGTTTGACTATTACGACAGCTCTTGCTCTTGCTCTTTTTCATTTACTTGTTCATTAATGTCATATTTATTGTACAAGATAAATGAGTCAAGGTCTGAATGGATAGAATAGAGAGGGGTGTTGTTTGGCCTATCTTGGTTTCTTACCATGTATTTCATGTGAGATTATCTGTATAGTCTTCTTGTTTGGTTAAAGACGAGAATGGTAGCATATTTCATGTCCATTTGGAGGTTTCCTTGGAGTTTGGCTCCCCATGATCTAGATAAAAGCATGCATGTTTTTGGGGTATGTCAGTCACTACAATATCCATGACTAGGATCTTGGCTGGTATTTGTGCTAGGATGACACATAGATCTTTGATTAGGCCCAAAAATTTGACTCTACTTGAATAAAAAAAGTACAAGTCTTTGTATGGTTTAGTTATTTCGAGGCCTAATCTCTCCATCACTACCTTTGGCATGAGGTTGTGTGAAGCACCAAATTCTAGCATAGCATTGTGTAAGATTTTGTGATGAATGTTCAAACTGACATAGAATGGAGGCACATCTCCCTCTTAGAACTTTCCTTCTACCTCTAGTCCAAACAACAACTCTGGCTTGTCATAATTTAGATTTAGAGTATCAGTGTCATTTCCTATGTTTAAATCCTTCAAAAATTGAGATCTATATACATATTGAATCATTAATTTAGTAAGGGGTATGGCTATTTTGATATTGGAAATTTCACCCTCGATATTGAATGGTGTTTGTGTTCTTGGTATATTTACATCAGTTTTATCATACATGGTATTTTCAGCGACTTTAGTTTGCTGAGTTTTATTCGAAATCTAAGTTAAAGAAGTTTTTTCAGGGCCACTATTTGATGTACTAGGGCAGCTTTGGTCACCATCATGTTGGCTGATTTTGTTTTTTCTTTGACTAGGATTCTCTACCATTATGTTGGTATTTTCTAGGAGTGTTTTTAGGGGTTTTCCTAGTAGAAATTTCTGGTTTTTTCCTCTTGGAGATGTCTTGTGTTTTCCTACTTCTGAGGTCATACTGCCTATGAACCTCCATGATATAATTTTCAAACCCTAGTTTGTATTCTTTAGGATCCTCATATGTTCTTTCAGTTTGGTTTAAGGAAAACAAACCTTCTTCTTCTTCCGTGAGAAAAAAAACATCCTCACTATCAATGCCTATCAGATTGACATTATTTTCTTCTGGTTCTTCAGTCTCTCTTTCCTCTTCATCTACATAGTTTTCTTGGAAAGGAGGTCTACTTTGCTGATCATTTTCTCTTTGTTTGATTTGATGAGGATTTCTTCTAAAGTTTTGGTTTTTGTTTTGTGATTTGAGGATTTGTTTGGTTTTCCCTAGGAGGTTCTCTTTCATTCAAGTTAATTCTCTCGATCATCCTTTCCATTTTCCTAACTAGATTTTCAATTTTAGCATCAGATGTGGAGGCCACAGTTTCTTCTTTTTATGTAAACTTCTTCTCTACTCTCATTCTAGCCCTTTTAGAAATTATATTGGCTTCTACACTTACTGCTCCCCTTTGCATGTCTTCTAGGGTAAGGGTATCTCTTTCTCTTAATTGATAAGCCATGTCTCGATCAAATCCATCTGGAAAATTTACTAAGGCTAGGCCTTTTGGGGGTTTCATGTGGGGAGGGAGTGCATTATATACACTATTGAACCTAGTGAAGTAGTCTTGGACACTCTCTCCAGTATTGCTCTTAAGGTTATCATACTCTAATAGGATTTGAAGAGGATTTATCTTGGTCTCCCACTTGTTTATGAATGTTTGATAAAGGGAAGGGAGATCATAAATGATATTAGGAGTTAAGTTATTGAACCATTTATTTGCTTCTCATCGTAAAATTTGGGAAAAAATTCTCATTTTTATGGTCTCCTCTTCTTTTCTTGGTAGTAAAAAGCATCATTGATCTTGTCTACATGTTATTGGGCAGTTGTAGAATCAACTCCATTAAAGTGAGAGATTTTAGATTGGTAGTCCTATGGCATAGGTAGTAAAGGTTGTGGTAGTACTAGGTGGGCATACCATGCTACCATGATAGGACGTAATGGAACCCAAGGATGATTTACAAGAGGGGGATTTATGAGTGGAGGTGGAGGATGAAATGGAGTGGTTTGCATAGTGGATGTATGAGTGGGGGTAGCAGATGTACTTGGACCAACTAGCTGATATTGAGCAGATTTGTGTAGAAATTATATAACTAATGCGTTATACATCCAAGATTCTCCTGATCACACTCTATTTTAACTTCATGCACATTACAAAAATCTCTTCTACCATTGATCATTAGTTGCGGAAATTAAATCAATTGCGTGCACACATTGAAACCATAAAAAATCACACATATGAACACAATAATTTATGGGAAAGCTTAAAGCTGAAAAACCCCAACTATCTGTATAATATATGTCATAGAGATCATGTAACAATCATCATATAAAGCTTCTCAAAATCTCTCAGTACAATCTCCAATTGCTACACACTAATCAAGTCCTATCTAGCAAATATCATGCACCAATATCTGCCACCTACTAGCCTTCCTCTACTGCGTAATCATTGCTGAAGAATGGCTTTGAATGAACTCAAATTGGTCCAGCCTTGCTCATGCAATCCTCATTGGCATCTCCAACCACTGTGTGTTGCAATTCATGAAACACTATAGTCACAACTGATAGTCAACTTGCTCTTTCACCTACCTCTCCACTGGTCTCCACTGAAACTGTCCATTCACTGTAGTTAAGTCTCTCAGCTTCTGTAGTGTGCTTCCACCCTCTAATGGTTGGCGCCGCATGAGTGGTTTCTTTCACTCCATGAACCTCCTCTTGTGGCTGATCCACATCCTGAGGCTCATCCTTAGGAAGTAATAGCTCCTCATCTACATGCAAGTGTGGCTCCCTCTCAAGCGAACACTTCATGGCTTTCTCCTCATGAAATTTGATATCCCGTCGCACAACAGTCTTCCTACTGTCTAGTGTTAGCCACCTATGAAATTTTTTATACCAAAAGGTGGCTAAATATTTTTTGGAACCTAAAAGGAACAAATTTTATTGCAAAAAGTGTTGGCTCTTGAATACTCTTGAAAGGCCTCCTGCCTCTGTCCAAATCTTCACCGATGTGCCCATTTTACACTCAGATATTCTGCTGACTTCATGACAAAATACTGTTGCAAACACTTTTTCTCCCCTTCCCCCTCTTCCAAAACTAACCTCATTTTTATCCTTTATTCCCATTAAAATCCCTCATTTTCATTTTTTTCCCTTTTCCCCTTCATCAAAACCCCTTTGATAAAGTATAAGACTCCTTATTTGCTTTATCGAAACCCTTAAATTCCTTTGAAAAACATTGAAAATTGCATAAAAATCACATATTTTATATATTTTAGACTTAGGCTCCCTCGGGCTAAGTATTTAACCCTTCCCCTCCATACACCCTGGTGCTGGAACCAGGCGCTAAGCCCTTTGGGCGCTTATCGCATCGGAGGAAAACAGTGCACAAGTCTTTAACCTCACCAAGTTCTCTGATGCCAATTAGCCCTCCTTCCTATCTCCCCCAGTCATATTATTTTCCATATAACCCATAGCCCTGCAGTCAGGCGCCTACCCACTTCGAATAAATATTCCGCCCCCGAACCACAAACCTTTGTTTATATTAAATTTCGGGTTTTAATGTTTTTTGTCATCATATTAAAATAAAATTGGGTGGGATTCATTGCACCGCTTTTGAAAGCGGGGCGGTTTTTTCTATTTTGCAGCGATTCCATTCAACGGCTGCCACATGGATTTGAGCCTTTTCAAAATACCACCCTCATCGTGCATTAAAGGTCGGATGTGGAGTGGGCATGATATTGATGTGCGTCTTCCGATCTAAGGCCACTCATCGGACGGTGATTGCTCTTTGGAAAAGCCCGTGCGATAACTCAAGGTACAACATAGTATTAAAAGAATATCTATTGTCGATTTGATCTGCAGATCGATGGCCCACACTTCATCACCCTGATTTCTCATCCAATCAGCATTTTCAGACCTGGAGTTTTATTTCGCCCTAATTTTATTGAAAATTTGAAGTCCGGGCGTGTTCTATAAGGTTTTTATCGTGGGATCTACACCGTTGATCATGTGGGCTGCTCTCATCCGACGACCCACGATCATCCCGATTCTCGATCTTGATTTTTAATCATTTTGGCCCAAAACAGAGGTTTTAACCCATTTCTCTGTTTTTCCAAAAACTGACTCCTCCGCTTTGAATTTTCGCCTCCGCTCCCGACAATCGATCTCTACGCGATCAACGACGCCGATTTATTTCTTCCTCTGTTTCTCTTTGACCTCCTCTAATCACTCTCAACCATTGGATGATGCCATCCAACAGCCATGCTCTCTCCACGTGCCTTCTGAAGCAGTAAACCTATACATGCAGGATTTCATAATGTTTTTTGTATTTTGCAGGGTTTAAATGGTTTTTCCACTATGTCTGAAGAAAATTCAGAGGCAGAGGGTGACGATCCTCCCACCTCCGATCCATCAAAGAGAATCATTTTCAGGGTTTAAACTTCACGTTTCATCAGTGTTTCATGAGGCATTGATGCCATATCACCCCTGCGCAGCCATACACACCAGCAAAAACACCATGAATCGAGCACAGTCAAAGAGTATCAGTGTCAAAGAAAAAAATGTACCAGGACAGAATATTGAAGACATATCTGTGGGGATTACATCTAAGATGGTTTATCCAAAGCCTAATCCCCAATTAAAACACAGTTAAAAGAAAAATCCTAAAGGATCATCAAACAGAAAGCCTCCACCACCACATCTGAGGCAAATTTATTCCTCCCAGCTACCACAACGCCACCTGTGCCTCAAAGAATTCAAATGCAAGCCGAAGTTATTGATCAAGATAATATATTTGTCTTAGCGCAGCCAAAGAATTCATTTCTGCCAAGGAAATTAATGTAAAAAATATCAGCAGATTTACTTTGACATCACACAGAGCCTCAAAGGTCAAAAAGAGCTCCCACTGAGCTTAAGTCTTTATGTAAATCATTTAATACAGAAGACACCTATGTAAGCTTCTTCATTGAGCCCCCTAAAGGCTGAGAAGCCATTAAGTTTGTATTAATTATCTTTGGAGATCTTTTATCAGATATCACCTCCTCATCCTTCTATAAATACCACTGGAGAAGATGAGGAAGGGGTTGGTTGATGTGGCTATTGAGCATTGAAATGTAATTGATCTTGAGACTTCTACTTGTAAATATTGTTCACTGGCCCTTGGAGATCTGCTTATGATAGATAAGTTAGTCTGAGATGAGTAGATGATTGTTAAACTAAAGCATTGGACTTAAAGCTGTAACTGGTTTGGAGCATCAATACAAGCTGATTTATGGGATTCTGGTCTATGTTGATGGTGATGTTTTTCTCATTGTAAATTGTTATTTTGTTTCCATTTTCACTGTGTTCATCTTCTCTTATAAAGAACAACATGCATGGAGTTAGGACCTACTGTATATCAGTACCCTTCTCTGACTGAAAATATTTATCTTCATGTTTTCTTCCAATCTGTGTTATTTAGGAATGATTTAATTCAGTTTAAGCATAGGAATGCTGGCATTCCCTCCTCTTATTGTCTTAGTTGAATATTTTTCTTGGATGTTATTTTCATTTCATGTTAAGTAGAGATGAACTAAGGAAGATATGGTTTGCTCTGGTCCTAGTTTTATCCCCAAAGACTATCTGAATGTTTCCCTTGGAATGTGTTAAAAGTTGGCTAGTTTAGAAGTACTTACCAGATCTTAGGCCATTCTGTGTTATATTTGTGTCTGCCTTGAAAGTAACCAAGTAAAGCATAGCTAGGAGAAGATTTGTGGTGAGCCTGGCCCGCTAGTTTCTACTCCAACAATTGCTTTCAAGTTTCCCTTTGTTTTAAAATCTTTTCTATTGAAAGTGTATCAAAGGTTGGCTAGTTTAAAAGTACTTACCAGATCCTTGTTTACTTTCACGTTTTTCTTAAGTGTATGTCAAAAGCTGGCTAGTTTAAAAGTACTTACCAGATCTTGGGCTACTCTTTGTTCTACATCTGTTTAATTCCCCTTCTTATTATATCATTTCATTCCATAAATCAAACTTTAAAGAGATCCTCAGACATAGATGACTTGCCCCATGGACCACTCTTGCCTCTTGCTGTTTCAATTAAACCCTATTATGACTCCATAGCCCAATGGAATAAAACCTGCAATTATCTTTCTTCCTGGCCAAATCTTACTCTGATTGCTTGCAACTTCTCACCTTTGAAACTCTTTGCATTTAGAACTTTCCACCTCAAACAGTAATTATGCTCAACCATCCAAAAACAAAACAAACCCTTGGCCTTCATAACTAGCCTAATATCATTACCCAAAACTTCAAAGACAAATCTATCTTTTCACTTATTGGAGAGATCCCTCTTCGGATTCAGGAGGGCAAGATCCTAGAATCCGAAAGTGGTTGAAACGATGTTTCTCCCTACGGTCGGACTTTTTCCAATCTTGCTGATTACAGGGAGCTAACATTTTTGGCGACTTGGCTGGGGATCAGTTGAATTTTCACCTTAGGTTCCCTTAAACACTTCATAGAACCTTGCGAGTAGAAAGCATCCTTTTCAAGCACTACCAAGAAGTGGTAATCATGATAAAACTTGTTTGAATAAGTGGCAAACTAGGTAAACCCTATGATTCTCTTGAGTTTTTATCTAACCTTGAGAGATCAGCTAGCTTAGCCATAAGAGTACACTGTCTTTGTCTCATAGCCGTAGCTAAGTTTTGAAATAGAGTTAGCATATTCTTAGAAACCACACAACTAAAAAATAACTTAGAAAAACACCAAAAATATTTCAGATTGGTATCCAATATACATGGTGGTGGACCATAAAACATTTTACCTCCTTAGGAGCTAAAAAAATCCACTTGGTGACTCCACAATCCGAACAGACCTTAAGACTCCACTGGGAAGAACCCTCATGATTGTAATATTTTTCAAACTCAATTAGAGGACTGTAGGATTAAATTTTATATAAACTGATTATTTGACCATTCAAGACTGTCGTACCTGGTTGAACTTTTCCTATTTATTTGGGTCTGAAAAACACAGCATAGTGGCTCCTAGAAAGATTCACACTAGAGCCTATCCTGACCCTGATCCACCTGAGATAGTTGATAATCTATAAATTATTCTTAAGAAGTATCCTAGGATTAAATTATCAACTATTTTCAGATCACCCTTGAGAGCTAATTCAATCCCTGAAAATCTTTCAGCTCTACAACAATCACAAGTTGACTTGGTAAATCCATTTAGAACTAGATCTCTTGATGATTTAGATTAGTTAGAT
This sequence comes from Pinus albicaulis, assembly GCA_034641835.2. Taxonomy (NCBI): domain Eukaryota; kingdom Viridiplantae; phylum Streptophyta; class Pinopsida; order Pinales; family Pinaceae; genus Pinus; species Pinus albicaulis. The sequence continues at coordinate 280,182,247 of CM076569.1, forward strand.
TCTGAGTCTTCACTTTCATCTCCTAAAACAAGTGAACATCCTGGTAGCAGAGAAACAACACCTCCTGATTCACATTTCCTTCATAACTTAGGTGTCTCTCATCCAAGATTAGCTCATCAATCTATTCTTGGTCCATCCATTTTTTCTCACCCTACATCCACTGTTCAAACCACCCCACTTCAACCCACTTTCCCTTTTGTTAATCCACCCCCACCACATATCATGGCAACATGGTATGCTCCCTTAATCCTTCCTCTTCCATTAGTCAATCTTCCACAAGACTATCAGTGAAAAATTCCATTGTATTATGCTAGCAATGCTACAACTGCATCACAACATGTGGATAAGATTGATGACTACTTTGACAGAAATGAAATTGATGATGATTCTGTCAAGCTTAGATTATTTGCTCAGATCTTAGGGGGAGAAGTAAGAAAATGGTTCAAAGTCTTAACCCCCCATAGTATCAATTATCTTGAAGCCTTCCATCAAACATTATTAAACAAATGGGAAGTGAAGAAGAATCCTCTCCAAGTCCTTTTTAACTATAAGAACCTCCATAGAAACATTGGAGAAAGTGTGCAAGATTATTGCACTAGATTTAACAGTGTGTATAATGCACTTTCCCCAGAGCTAAAACCTCCACAAGGCTAAGCTTTAAACAAGTTTCCTGAAGGGTTTAAACCTGAGATGGCCTGTCAGTTGAGGGAAAGAGATCCTGCAACTCTTGAAGAGATGAAAAAGGGTGCTCTTTCTGTGGAAGTTAACTTAATGGAGAAGAGAGCAAGAATGAAAAATGAAAGGAGAGTGTCCTTTAGAGATGAATCTACATCCTCTACTTCCAACTCAAAGATGGAGAGAATGATGGAAGAAATGATGAAAGAGATGAGCTTAATTAAGAGAGCACAAGCAAGCCAAAACCAAACTGCTCCTCAAAATAAAAACCAGAACCAAAACTAGAATTTTAGAAGGAACCAACCTCCAAATAGACCTAGGGAAGATGATCAATAGATCACTCCTCCCTTTCATCAAAATTATGTAAGTGAGGTTGAGGAAATAGATGAGATAACAGAGGAAGATGATATCAACATGCTGGGGGTAGATAATGATGAATTTGAGATTCATTATGATAGGAAACAAGGTCTATACACACCTTATGATGACAAAAGAGATGATGATGAAAATTATTATCAAGACATGGAAAATGTCATAATAGAGCCTCAAAGAGAATATGACCTCAGAAGTAAAACTAGTCAACAAACTCCAAACCTCAAAACCTCTGAAAAATCTTCACAAAACAGCACTGTAAACAGGCCTAAAATTGTCAAACAAAAGGACAAAACAATAGCTGTTAATTTTGATAATGGTAGAGAGAAAGGCACTCAAAACAATGAAAAGCAGACTGCAGACCTTAGCAGTACTAACACCTTAGCTAGTACTCCTGTCAAAATTTTTTTGTTAAATGTAAATAAAACAAATCAGCAAGCTAATGTTTCTAATAGAGTGACAGCTAATAAGGTTGAAACAAGTACTTTAAAGAGTCAAATTCCTTTCAGCCTGGAGTAGGAAGTTTCAAAGATCAAAATCTCTGCTCCCCTGACAGATTTAGTTGCCCAAAATATATATAGGACCCAAATTTTGAAGGCATTAAATATAGAGGAAAATGAGGATACAGATAATCTTAATGATGACCATCCCGAGCTTATTTTTGGTCCTAAGATTGAAGGTAGATATCAAGAGGGACCTGTTCCTCCCTTTTATGTGAGTTTAAACGTTCATGACAAAATTTTACACAAAGCTATGCATGATTCTGGGGCTTCTCATAATTTGATGCCAAAAGTTGTAATGGAGAGCTTGGGTCTAGAAATCACCAGACCTTACAAAGATATTTACTCCTTTGACTCAAGCGGAGTAAAATGTTTAGGATTAATCAAAGATCTCTACACTAACTTAGCCCAGATTCCAGCCAAATGCTTGGTCATGGATATTGTTGTGGCTGATGTGCCCCCAAAATATGGAATTCTATTATCAAGATCTTGGGGGGCTAAGTTACAAGGGACTATGCAGATGGACATGACCTATTCGACTATCCCTGTTTTCAATTAGAATAGAAGACTTTACAGGGAATCCCATATGCAATACACAGTTACAAGTAAAGACAGACCACAAAACTCTCCTTTGTATTCTGTAAATACAGGCCTTGATTCTTTTATTATGTTTAATGATGAAACATTTAGTGAACAAGTCACTTTAACAGGATTAATGGCCGATAGGGAGGAAGAGGAACATAACGCAAGGGTGTCAAAATAGTTTGCTGCATTTGAAAATGTTAGCAAACCAAACACAGGTCTTGAGCTACAAGTCACGCGTCCATTGCTCTTAAACCTTGACAATCAAGAAATCAACCCTCAACATAGCAAAAGACTTGAGGAGTTGAAACAAATTCAACTAAGTGCTGACATTCCACAACAATCAGAAGGCACGTTAGTTGAAGAGGAAAAACACCAAACAGATGAAACCGAAAATAGTCCTTTGTGGAGTATGTATTTTGATGGATCCTACACTAGGACTAACACTGGTGTAGGTGTCTGGATTTCCAACACTGAAAACAACCACATAGAAATAATTTCCTGCAAATTAAACTTTCAGTGTTCCAACAACATAGTGGAATATGAATCCCTTCTCTTAGGCTTACGTTTGTTGAAAAATTTAGGAGCCACAAGAATCAATGTGTATGGGGATTCAGAGTTAGTCATTAGGAAAGTCAATGGGGAGTATAACGCAAATCATCCCAGACTTAGGGCCTACCAAAACGATGTCATGGACCTTTTGAAAACATTCGAGGAGTCCAAACTGATTTTTGTCCCAAGAAAAAGAAATATTGTTGCCCACAATTTAGCCTTTGCAGCTAGAACATGTTTAACACCATATGAAACCAAATACTGCACAACTTAGATTAAATTTAGACCAGCCATGCCTGATAACGAAAAGTATTGGCAAGTGTTTGACGGAGACAAACAAATAGAAGACTTCATGCAATTCAAAAATGAATCTGAACTAAAGAGTTCGGACTCAGACTATGAGACAGACTGCAATGAAGAAAATTTTCTTGGTGAAGAAGAGCCATCTCCTGAGCTTGTCAATATTAATCTTCTGACTAGAAAACTAAAAGACAAAATAGGATTGAATACAGAGTTAGAAACAGAGGAGTTAGAAACTCTGCACTCTAAAGATGACAGTTTGCCAAGCGGTCTGGCACCTTTAGAAGAGTTGTTTTATTTTAACGATGTGGCCAAGAAGCCAAAACTAGAGCCTATAGATACTGAAGTGGAAGAGTGCAATATTGGCAGTGAACTTAAACCTATGATGATTAAACTATCTAAGACTTTACCAGCTCACATTAAACTCAAATACATAGAGCTGTTTAAATATTTTTTTGATGTTTTTGCGTGGAGTTACGAAGATCTTAAGTCCTATGACACTGAAATAATACAGCACAAAATCCCTCTCAAAGAAAACCAAAAACCATTCAAATAGAAACTGCGCAGAATAAACCCTGTTCAGTTGCCTTTGGTTCAGAAGGAGATCATGAAATGTACGATGCTGGTATTATTGTCCCTATTAGATATTCTGAGTGGGTATCTAATCTGGTGTCTGTTAGAAAGAAAACAGGAGATATCAGGCTTTGTATAGAGTTTAGAGACTTAAAAAAAGCTTCATTAAAATACAACTACCCTTTACCTAAGATGGATCATATTTTACAAAGGGTGGTAGGGTCTAGAATAATCTCTTTGTTGGATGGCTACTCAGGGTACAATCAAATCTTAGTTCACCCTGCTGATAAATTAAAGACAACCTTTACTACAACATGGGGCACTTTCATGTATGTGAAAATGCCCTTTGGTCTAATGAATGCTGGAGAAAATTTTCAGAGAGCCATGGATATAGCATTCTCAGAAGAACTGGGCTAATTCATCATTATATACCTTGATGATGGCACTGTGTTTTAAAAAATAGATGAAGAGAATTTAAAACATTTAAGAAGAGTTTTCGAGAAATGCAGAAAGTCTGGGATATCTTTAAACCCTAATAAAACACTATTTGGGCTCCAAGAAGGTAAAATTCCTGGACACATTATTTTAGAAGAGGGTATTAAGATAGATCCAAAGAGGATTGAGGCCATATTGCAAATATCTCATCCTCGAAACATCAAGGAGTTGCAATATTTCATTGGAAAGATTAACTTTTTGAGAAGGTTCATCCCCAACTTGGCTGAGCTCCTTAGGAATATCACAAACATGTTAAGGAAGGAGCAAGGGGTAAAATGGACCTTGGAAGCAAAGAATTCATTTGAGTTGGTAAAACAAGCGTTAACCAACACACCAGTTCTAATAAGTCCTGTTTTTTCAAAATATTTTTATATTTTTTTGTTTGCATCAGAGCATACCATAGTTGTTGTCCTTTTACAGAAAAATCCACAAGGACAAGAGTAGCCTATTGCATTCTTTAGCAAGGCATTGAGGGATGCCCCTCTGAAGTATAACATTATGGAGAAGCAAGCTTTTGCTTTGGTTAAAACTTTGAAAGACTTCAAAGTATACATCCTTCACTCACACATCATTTCCTTTGTCCCAAACTCAGTTGTTAAAGACATTCTAATACAAGACCTAGATGGTAAGAGAGGTAAGTGGATTGATGTTATCCTTGAATATGATTTAGAGATAAAACACACTAAACTCATCAAAGGCCAAGGTCTAGCTAGATTAATGGCTGAATCAAATTTTGAAGTTCTTGATATTAATATGATTGATGCTTTGGATGATCAAGAGGAAATCTCAACTCCCATTGTTGAAGACCATTTTATGAATTCCTCTTGGTATGCTGATATTGTTTATGTTTTGCTTAATTTGAATACACCTCCTGGTTTGAAAAAAACAAAGGCAAGGTTCTTAAAGTTAAAAGTTGTAAACTATTGCATTATATATAAATGTCTTTATTGGAAAAATGCAAGTGCTCTATTGCTTAAATGTTTGCCTGAGTTTGATGTAGAGAAGGTTAAGCACCATTTCCATGAAGGAGAGTGTGGAGGTCATTTGTATTGGAAGACAAGAGCCAACAAAATTTTGAGGGATAGTTTCTATTTGCCTACTTTGTTCCATGATGTGCACAAGATGATCATAGCCTATCATAAATGTCAACTTTTTGAAGGAAAAATAAAACTGCTACCCCTACCTCTGCATGCAATCACTGTTGAATCTCCTTTTCAACAGTGGGGACTCAACTTCATAGGAGAAATCCATCCACCATATTTTCCCAACATAGATGGATTCTCACTGCCAAAAACTATTTCACTAAGTGGATAGAAGCCATACCTTGTAGGAAAACCAATGATTCTGTTATTATAAAATTCATGGAGACTAGCATTCTCTCCAAATTTGGTTGTCCTACCAAGATCATCATTGATAATGCAGCAGAATTTGGGTCAAAGAAGATGGTTGAGTTCTGTCACAGATATCAGATAACATTGGGACATTCCACGACCTATTACCCTCAAGGCAATGGACTTGCAGAATCCTCAAACAAAATTTTAGTGAACATAGTCAAGAAACTGTTGGAGGACAAAAAAAAGTCTTGGCACACAAAGTTGGTCCATGCGCTTTGGGCTGACAGATTGACTTTGAAGAAATCTATTGGTATGTCACCTTTCCAGCTTGTGTATGGTACTGATGCAATTTTTCCAAACAGCCTTGGTATACCAGTGATGAAGTTGATTCAAGAGTTGCAAACTGAAGAAAATGACATGATCAGAAGAATAAATCAGACCATTCATCTTCAGCAAACCAGAAAGGAGGTTTGTAACAAAGCATTACAGAAACAGGACAACATTAAAAATCTTTTTGACAGAAGAACAAAGGCCAGCAATTTCAAAATTGGGGACAAATTTTTAAAATGGGACTCAAGGAGGGAAGACAAGGGCAAGCACGAGAAATTTGAAAACTTGTGGCTTGGCCCTTACTCTATCCATTCAACTGCTGGTAATAATGTATTTTTCTTGCAGGAGTTGGATGGAGTAGAATTGTTTGGGGGTCCTGTCAATGGCAGGATGCTTAAGCTTTACTTCTCTTGATCCATATTATGTTCCGAAAGCCTTTTTATATTTTTTTCATTATAAATACCCCACCCATAATTGAATTCAAAGTTATGAAAAATAAAAAATACAAAAACAAAGAAAGGAAATAAAAGATGGCAGATTGTGAAAACAAGAAAGGTATAGCCCCATACCAAAAAAGAGAAACAAATTTGAAAGTGTGCAAGCTCAAATGCCACTCTTGAAGAACACACTTCTAGTTAGTCAAACAGCTTAATCTTGACTAATTAGCTTTAAATTTTCTGCTGATAGGATAGTGAATTCGATTTGCCAAATTGTTTAATCTTGGCTTATCAGTAGATAGTTTAGGATAGAAATTAAAGGTTCAAACAAGCTCAAAATCTGAACCTAAAGCTTCTAAGAGAGAATGACTCAAATCTGTTTCAAATTCTGAATCAAAAGATGTAAAATCTGGTTCTAATTAGCTCAAAATCTGAGCTAGTTAGCAAAGGGTAGACAACTCAAGTAATAGTCAAAACAAAGCTATACAAAAGAGGAAGGAAATGCTTTCAAATTTCATATCTCAGGCCCCCCAAATTTTTGTTTTAAATTTTTTGCAAAATAAATGTCTATGTGCAGCTTGTTTTTATGCCATAGATCACAACAAGTCAAACAACTTAATCTTGACTTGACTGTTTTTAAATTTATGTTATAGAATTTAAAGAATAAAGTCTGTTGGGCAATTTAATCCCAAAAGATAGTAGATTAGGTAGAGAATCATATGGGCTCAAATATTTAATCTGAGTCCATGGAGAAACAAGGAATAGAAATAGATTGGATTTCCTGCTTTCAAAAGATTAAAATGTTGTGAAAAGAGTCTGTCAATCCAAGTGCACTCTAAAGAAGAAAAAATGTTAGATTAGTACGGTTGGGTAGGTAGAAATCTTGTTGATGAAGTTCCATTATTTGCCATGGCTGCTAGCATGTTTTCAGAGCAAAAGAAGATCATCCATAGAAAGGAAGGTGGCCCAATGGATGAGGCAGCTGATTAGCCTCCTAGAGAATGCAAGTCTGAAGTTCTTGATGCCTTCAAGAAGGCACCATCCCCAAGTGGAGCCACTGTTAGCCACCTATGAAATTTTTTATACCAAAAGGTGGCTAAATAGTTTTTGGGGCCTTCAAGGAAAAAAATTTATTGCAAAAAGTGTTGGATCTTGAAGACTCTTGAAAGGCCTCTTGCCTCTGTCCAAATCTTCACCGCTGTGCCCATTTTACACTCAGAGATTCTGCTGACTTCATGACAAAATACTGCTGCAAACACTTTTTCCCCCCTTCCCCCTCTTCCAAAACTAACCTCATTTTTATCCTTTATTCCCATTAAAATCCCTCATTTTCATGTTTTTCCCTTTTCCCCTTCATCAAAACCCCTTTGATAAAGTATAAGAATCCTTCTTTGCTTTATCGAAACCCTGAAATTCCTTTGAAAAACATTGAAAATTGCATAAAAATCACATCTTTTATATATTTTAGACTTCAGCTCCCTCGGGCTAAGTCTTTAACCCTTCCCCTCCATACGCCCTGGTGCTGGAACCAGGTGCTAAGCCCTTTGGGCACTTATCGCGTCGGAGGAAAACAGTGCACAAGTCTTTTGCCTCACCAAGTTCTCCGATGCCAATTAGCCCTCCTTTGTATCTCCCTCGGTTATATTATTTTCCATATAACCCGTACCCCCACAGTCAGGTGCCTATGCACTTTGAATAAATATTCCACCCCCGAACCACAAACCTTTGTTTATATTAAATTTCGGGTTTTAATGTTTTTTGTTGTCATATTAAAAGAAAACCGGGCGGGATTCATCGCACCGATTTTGAGAGCGAGGTAGTTTTTTCTATGTTGCAGTGATTCCATTCAACGGATGCCATGTGGCTTTGAGCCTTTTCAAAATACTGCTCTCATCGCGCATTAAAGGTCGGATGTGGAGTGGGCGTGATATTGATGCGCGCCGTCTGATCTGAGGCCGCTCATTGGACGGTGATCGCTCTTTGGAAAAGCCCTTGCGATAACTCAGGGTACGACACAGTATTAAAACCATCTCTACCGTCAATATGAACTGCAGATCGACGACCCACACTTCATCGCCCTGATTCCTCATCCAGTCAGCATTTTCAGACCTAGGGTTTTATTTCGCCCTAATTTTATTGAAAATCTAAAGTCTGGGCGCGTTCTATAAGGTTTTTATTGTGGGATCTACACCGTTGATCATGCGGGCCGCTCTCATCCGACGGCCCACGATCGTCTCGATTCCTGATCTTGATTTTTAACCATTTTTTCTTGAAATAGAGGTTCTAACCCATTTCTCCGTTTTTCCAAAAATTGACTCCTCCACTTTGACTTTTCGCCTCCGCTCTCGACCATCGATCTCTGCACAATCAACGACTCCGATTTATGTCTTCCTCCGTTTCTCTTTGACCTCCTCTAATCAATCTCACCCTTTGGATGATGCCATCCAACAGCCATGCTCTCTCCACGTGCCTTCTGAAGCAGTAAACCTATACATGCAGGATTTCATAATGTTTTTTGTATTTTGCAGGGTTTAAATGGTTTTTCCGCTATGTCTGAAGAAAATTTAGAGGCAGAGGGTGACGATCCTCACACCTCCAATCCATCAAAGAGAATCATTTTCAGGGTTTAAACTTCACATTTCATTGGTGTTTCATAAGGCATTGATGCCATATCACCCCTGCGCAGCCCTACACACCAGCAAAAACACCATGAATCGAGCACAGTCTAAGAGTATCAGTGTTAAAGACAAAAATGTACCAGGACAGAATATTGAAGACAAATCTATGGGGATTACATCTAAGATGGTTTATCAAAAGCCTAATCCCCAATTAAAACACAGTTAAAAGAAAAATCATAAAGGATCATCAGACAGAAAGCCTCCACCGCCACATTTGAGGCAAATTGATTCCTCCCAGCTACCACAGCGCCACCTGTGCCTCAAATCATTCAAATGCAAGCCGAAGGTACTGATCAAGATTAGATATTTGTCTCAACCCAGCCAGAGAAGTCATTTCTGCCAAGGAACTTAATGTAAAAAATATCAGCAAATTTACTTTGACATCACACAGAGCCTCAAAGGTCAAAAAGAGATCCCACCGAGCTTAAGTATTTATGGAAATCATTTAATACAGAAGACACCTATGTAAGATTCTTCATTGAGCCCCCCAAAGGCTAAGAAGCCATTAACTCTGTATTAATTATCTTTGGAGATATTTTATCAGATCTCACCTCCTCATCCTTCTATATATACCACTGTAGAAGATGAGGGAGGGGTTGGTTGATGTGGCTATTGAGCATTGAAATGTAATTGATCTTGAGACTTCTACTTGTAAATAGTGTTCACTGGCCCTTGGAGCTCTGCTTGTGATAGATAAGTTAGTCTGAGATTAGTAGATGATTGTTAAACTAAAGCATTGGACTTAAAGCTGTAACTGGTTTGGAGCATCAATACAAGCTGATTTATGGGATCCTGGTCTATGTTGACTGTGATGTTTTTCTCATTGTAACTTGTTATTTTGTTTTCATTTTCACTGTGTTCATATTCTCTTATAAAGAACAGCATGCATGGAGTTAGGATCTACTGTATATCATCACCCTTCTCTGACTGAAAATCTTTATCTTCATGTTTTCTTCCAATCTGTGTTATTTAGGAATGATTTAATTTAGTTTAAGCATAGGAATGTTGGCGTTCCCTCCTCTTATTGTCTTAGCTGAATATTGCTCTTGGATGTTATTTTCATTTCATGTTAAGTAGAGATGAACTAAGGAAGATATGGTGTGCCCTAGTCCTAGTTTTATCCCCAAAGACTGTCTGAATGTTTCCCTTGGAATGTGTTAAAAGCTGGCTAGTTTAGAAGTACTTACCAGATCTTAGGCCATTCTATGTTATCTTTGTGTTTGTATTGAAAGTAACCAAGTAAAGCAGAGCTAGGAGAGGATTTGTGGTGAGCTCGGCCCACTAGTTTCTACTCCAACAGTTGCCTTCAAGTTTTCATTTGTTTTAAAATGTTTTCTATTGAAAGTGTATCAAAGGTTGGCTAGTTTAAAAGTACTTACCAGATCCTAGTTTACTTTCATGTTTTTCTTAACTGTATGTCAAAAGCTAGCTAGTTTAAAAGTACTTACCAGATCTTGGGCTTCTCTTTGTTCTACATCTGTTTAATTCCCCTTCTTTTTGTATCATTTCATTCTATAAATAAAACTTTAAAGAGATCCTCAGACATAGATGACTTACCCCATGGACCACTCTTGCCTCTTGCTGTTTCAATTAACCCTATTATGACTCCATAGCCCAATGGACTAAAACCTGCAATTATCTTTCTTCCTGGCTAAAGCTTACTCTGATTGCTTGCAAATTCTCACCTTTGAAACTCTTTGCATTTAGAACTTTCCACCTCAAACAGTAATTATGCTCAACCATCCAAAAATGAAACAAACCCTTGGCCTTCATAACTAGCCTAATATCATTACCCAAAGCTTCAAAGAAAAATCCATATTTTCACTTATTAGAGAGATCCCTCTCCGGATTTAGGAGGGCTAGATCCTCGAATCCCAAAGTGGTTGAAACGATGTTTCTCCCTATGGTCGGACTTTTGCCAATCTTGCTGATTATAGGGAGCTAACATCTGGAAAATACACACAATAGTTGTGGGGTGTATCAGTGTACCCCAAAAATATATCAACCTCTATGGTCGGCTCCACCTTCTTCCTGGCATCCTTCGTCACATGAATGTAAACAGATGAGCCAAAAATCTTCAAATGATAAATATCAGGCTTCTTACTAGAAAATGCCTCCTTGGGTGCACTCATGCCAAGTATCCTATGAGGAAAACGGTTTTGCACATAAACTGCAGTATTGCATGCCTCAGCCCACAAGTGTATGGGAAGGCCCTGATCATGCAGCGTCGCCCATGTAGCACCCACAATCGTTTTGTTCTTTTGCTCTACGACCCCATTCTGTTGTGGTTTATGAGGTGCTATGAGCTCTCTTCGAATTCCTTCTGCGCTGCAAAAGTCCTTGAATTCGCCAGAGATGAATTCACCACCATTGTCGCTCCTAAGAGCCTTCACCTGCTTCCCTAATTCTTTCTTAACCAGTGCCTTGAACTCAGAGAACTTTGAGTATGTCTCGATCTTCTTCTGCATGAAGAAGATCCAGCACTTATGAGAAAAATCATCAACAAATATCACATAATATCACTTTGCTGTTGAAGCTACTGAGAAAGGTCCACAGATGTCTGTGTGAATTCTCTCAAGGATCGTCGTGGCGTGACTATCCTTCTCATGAAAGGTGGCTTTCACAAATTTTCCCAAAGTACATCCCTTGCACTGATCTGACTATGCAAGTGTACCTTTGGGAAGCCCGGTAGAAATCTGCTGCAAAATTTTCAAAGAACCATGGTGAAGATGGCCCAATCTCTTGTGCCATAGCTCGCCCTCATCTCGGCTCACCACTCTTTCTGCCTTTCCTTCCATTGTTGCGTAGCCATCTACTTGCAACTGATAAAGGTTCTTAACTCGAACCCCTATCCTCCGGGTTTCACTAGTTGCCTTACTGCGTAGGAAAGCCTTTCCCTCGCTAAAGACAACATCATATCCCCTGTCTTCCAACATTGCCAAAGAGATAAGATTCTTCTTCAATCCTGGAACATGCATGAATTCCTTCAATAGGAAGGGTTTACCAGACTCCCTCTCAAAGGAAATGGTCCCGATACCAGTCACACTGTATCTACCATCATCGCCCATCTCGATGTGCACTCCAAGATCTTTCTCATCCATATCAGTAAACAAATATTTGTCTTCAGTCATGTGGAAAGACGCACCACTGTCAAGAAACCACACTGAACCCAACATACTTGAGACCAAGCATGCGATCAGTGAAAAGTCCAGCTCAAACTGCGAGGCTAAGGCCTCTCCAGCTGCAGATCTAGCAGCCTGATTATTTTTCTTCTTCTGTGGAAAATTTGTGGCATAATGTCCGTGTTGGTGACAGTGAAAGCACTTCACCTTGGACATGTCTTGCTTCTTGCCTTTCGCACCAGATTGAGAAGAATTCTTCTTGCCCTTATCCTTCCTTGCTTTGGCAACCAAAGTGCAATTTTCTTCATCTACATTCTTCAATGAAGATCCATCCCTAGTACTCTGCCTTATCTCCTCTTGCACAAGATCCAACCAAAGTTGCTCCCATCCTGGCATTTTATCCCGACCATTGATAGAGTCCTGATAGGAATGCCAAATCTTCAGAATCCCAAGGAGAGCCAAGCTCACCAATTCCTCATCATCTACAGTAACCCCCACACTTCCCAGCTCATCCCTACACTAGAAAAAATTCATGAGGTACTTGGGTATACTGTTGCCTTTCTCCATTTTTATATTCCTGAGTTTATCCTTGAGTGCCAACTTCCTCTAGTCGCTCTTGCTTTGGAACAAGTATCTCAAATATTTCCACATCAAGAATGGAGAAGCTTTACCATGAAGGCTGGATACTATGTGATCCTTCACACCTTCTAATATAATCCTTCGACATTTTTCTGTCGTCTTTTTCCATGCGTCAAGTGTGGCAGCATCGCTAGAAGTAGGCTTTGGAATTTCTACATCTATGAACTCCTTCAAGCCATTTTCCTCTAGCACTACCTCCATCCTTTCCTTCCATGAAGTATAATTTGAGCTACCCTCAAGAGCATACTCCAATCGCAATCCGTTTAAAGACATCTCAACTTCGACACCAAGAAAACACTACTACAAATTCGAATTCCACCAGCACAAAAATCAACCACTTCAATGCTTTGCAATTGCTCCAATGATCAATATAGATCATTACTTGCGAAAATTAAATCAGTTGCATGCACACATTGAAACCATAAAAATTCACACATATTAACACAGTAATTTATGGGAAAGCTTAAAGCTGAAAACCCCCAACTATCTGTATAATATATGTCATAGAGATCATGTAACAATCATCATACAAATCTTCTTACAAGCTCTCAGTACAATCTCCAATTGCTACACACTAATCAGGTCCGATATAACAAATTCCATGCACTGATATCTGCCACCTACTAGCCTGCCTCTACTGCGCAATCACTACTGAAGAATGGCTCTGAATGAACTCGAATTGGTCTAGCATTTCTCATGAAATCCTCATTGGCATCTCCAACCACTATGTGTTGCAATTCATGCAACACTATAGTTACAACTGATAGTCAACCTGCTCTTTCACCTACCTCTCCATTGGTCTCCACTGAAACTGTCCATGTACTGTAGTTAACCGATGTATTCTTTAGTTGATTAATGAGTTAATAATTAGTGAATTAATTAATAATTAATTCACACCACTCTCACTAGTGTATCAATCAGTTAGACTAGATACAACTAGCTCAACTATGTTTAACTGAGCTAAATTTAACACAACTCCACCAACAACTTCAATAACTCCACCAAACTATGCCACATGAGTTCTAACTGAAGTCTCCATGCAATAGCTCCACTTAACCCTCAGGAATAGTGTAATTCCTACTGTCAGCTCCTGTGCCACATCTGTGCACTTAACTGAAGCGCTCGAAGAGAATAAGATAATGTTTATAGTCCAAATATTATTAAGAGCTAATAATATTCGACATATATATTTTTAGACTAGCAATATAAAAATAGATTCCGCCCAATATGTCTAAAAATAGAAGTCCATCTATTTTTACAACTTGACCAACCATCCACGAATAGCATCCTGCAACTCATAGAATATGATCGACATGTCTAAAAATAGACATAGTCTAAAAATAGACTTGCGCCAAAAATAGCCTCCGGGCCCACTTAGTGAAGGCGACTCTTTTCACTAAGCTCATTAGAACGAAAGGATTCAAAGTGTTGGAGAAGCTGAAAATTAGGAGGAGTAGAAGGAGAGGCTTCTCTACTAGGTCTATGATGTAAGCTTATAGGCTCAAGGTCTATCTGGTCTATCCAATTTTGAGACTTAGTTCTGAATAGGTTTCTTCTATGGTGTAAGTCAAATTGGGTATCTTGGAAGGATGTCAGGTTTTGAGGAACATAAATTGCTTTGTAAATTAGTCTAACAATAGTTGAGTCTTCAGTCTTTGAATTTTTTCTTAAGATTCTTTATGGGTCATCAACTATAGTAGGAGGGTTTGGGTCAGGGTGAGATCTAGTGATGATTCTTTGCGAAGCCAGATTTCCGACCCACAACACAGACAGGCTAAAAGTTTGTAAGATTTTTGAAAACAGACCTATCTGAAAGATTAATGAATTCACACAGTATGTGGCTGGGTTTTATACTATCCATATTTATTAATTCATTCTCGGGGGAGTCTGTGAGGACTAGTGGAGTCAAAAGGCCTACTAAAAGACAGTGGAGTCACCAGGTGGCTGAAGCTAATTGTTTTGAAGATTTGTTTGTTGTCCACCATCAACAATTAGATACCAATCTAGAGATATTTTTTGGTTTTTTGAGTTATTTATGTGACACTAATATTTTTAATGAGTGTTCCCCAGCATGATCACCATTATGCTAGTATGGAAAATCAACCAGATATCATTCTTGTCTAACACTTGATTTATCTAAGTTTGACAGGGGATTTTTGAGTTTTGAAGGAATATTTAAGTTGTTACTTACTTAGGGTCCCACTGTGAACGCCATTATGTTAGGTCCCTGTAATTTTTTAGATTGGAAAGACCAAATAGACAAGGGTAACATCAAACCAAATTTGGGGTCCTAGGACCTAGCCTTCCTAGTCTCAGAGAGGGATCTCTCTATATTTATATAAAAGATATGACCTGTTTGTTTTAGGATGCTGATTTTAGGCTAGTTAAAATGATAGGGTTTGTTTGTTTTGTTTTGTTTGTTTGGGTAGGTTTTCAAGAAGAACAGATAGATTAAGATAAATTAAAACCATTGGGATATGGGGTCTGTGAAAGGCTTGAAAAATACAACAATGAATCAGGGGTGTTTCATAGGGCAAGTTAATAAAGCCAAATGGATCTTAGTAGCTTATGTAGGTGTGAAATGAAAATTAAATTGTGAACATAGTAGGTTTAAAGGGGAATTAAGAATCCCTTAACATATAATATAACAAGAAGGGGTTTTAAGATCACTATGCTTAAGAAATAATTAAAGGACATGGTGCACCATAAACATCTTTGACCTAGCTTCACCAAGTAAACTTTAAAACAAAAATCCAACAAACCCTAGAGAGTAGGGAACTCCTAAATTCTCTAGTTATTTACCTTCAGAGAAAGAAAACATGCAAGAAAACACATTAGTAATGATTAAAGAGCAGGGAAATCCTAAATTCATTAGTAAAGTTATAATATACCTTCAAAATTACTATTTAAGATGGACTAAAGGATAGGGCAAACCATAAAATTCTTTAGCCAAACCCTAATTAGTAAACTTCAAAGAAAACCTTGAAAACAATGTTTTAAGCTACACCAAAGGACAGGCATACCATAAAACTCTTTAGCTCGAATCCATTAAATCATTTTCAAGAAAAAATGCTAAGTGAAACCAGAGAGCAATCAAGAATTCTCCAATCAGACCTAGTAGAGGAAAACATTGAGCAATAGAGAGTAGACAGGATTAAGGTGCCTCTAACAACATATCTTAACCTAAATTTTCTATTCTATTGCAAGAGAAAAGATGAAACAATATGAAAAAAGAAGAAAACAATTAATAAATTAGAACAACATCACCATTAACCAGGTTCATGAATCCTATTAATGTGCTTGCTTCATTGAAATTCAATCCAAAACATTCACAAAGCTCCAAAGCTAATTTCTTCACAAATCCAAGTCTATGTATATTGAACTCAACAATCAACCAAAAAAATTATGAAGCATTACATACAATATTTAACTGCAAAATGATGAAGAAAACCATAACTAGGGCTTCAAAATTTCATTTATTACACATTTAAGGAATTTTTGACATTTGAGACCATGCAAGGCCTAAGGCAAAATATCCAAGACTCATTAAATGCAAAAATAACTTCTAACATAACTTCTAAGCTAACTTTGGAGATATTTGTCCTTAAGGGCTTCAAAATATATTTTCCAATCAATTTTGATGTCTTTTGTTGAATTTCTGGTAAGGGCGCAGTGCCAAGGTACAAGGGTGTAGCACCAAGCCAAACACTCAGCGCTAAGACTAGAAAAAACACCTATTTTCTAGCTGAGTTTTGAAGGCCTTCCTTGTGTCAAAATGAGCTCCATGATAGCTCATTGGAAAGTCTGTGTAGTCTAGTTTCCAAATATACCTTTAGTTTCTAGAATGGTGCCAATTTTCCTTGCCAAAAATCCATTCTCCCAAGACTTCTAAAGGCGCAATGCCAGTGTTGAAAAGAGGGTAGAAAGGTGTTTTTTAGGTGATTTTTGGCCCTTTGGAGGGACCATTTTTTCTCCAAATGAACTGAAATGTTCTGAGGATGATTTCCTTGGCATGAGGAATATGGAAATGCAATCCATTTTTCAATTGAGTTCCCCAAAAAAGAGCGCAACGCCCATGGCGCTATGCGTTTGGCCCTTTTTCTGCTAGCCAAACTGTGAAAAATAAAAAATTTGCACCAAGTGCCAAAATTTGGAATTTACCTTGCTGACCATGATTTAGATGCTTGGAGGGATAAATAAGCAAGGATATCAAGCTTTATCTTCTCATTTTCCTTTGTCAAGACTTGAATCTTTGCAAGGGCTCATTTGAGCTTGGCCCTTGCAATTCTGTTCCTCATGGCATAATGTCTTGCCATCTTCTTCTGCATGATAATGTCTCTTTTTTCGTTCTCAAGTTGAGCCTCTAGGTGCACATTGGCTCTCTATAGCAAATATTCTCTATCATAGCTGATTTCCATGGCAAGAAGCTCACTTGGAGTAAGCTACTCTGCCAATTCTGTCTCTTTCTCTCTTTCCCGAGCTAAAGCCTTCTTCAACCCAATTGTCCTTGGCCTCTTCCTAGGAAGTTGTTCTTCCTCATCTTCACTGTCATCAAAAGTGCCTAAGGTCTCATATACCATAGCCTTGGTATTTCCAGCCTCTTTCCAAGCTCTGACTGCTTTGACCTCACTGATGGCCTGCCTTGTTTCCAACTCTTGGTTCTCTAGCTCAAGATAGTTTATCACATTCTTGGCCCTACCAAGATTAGCTTTAAGCTCACTAATATTGACATCATTTCTTTGAAGAAGCATATTTTTAATCCTCTCCTCATCCTAATCCTCAATATCAATCAGTTGAAGCTCTTTTTCAGTTTCATGTTTGTTCTCCTCCTTATCAGTGATAGGTTCTATGACCTTTTCCTTACCCTTGTCAAGTTTTTTTGTTGATGTACAAGGCACGGCCCCCTGCATCTCAAGTGCAAAAAACACATGCTTGTATCCCCTCCGGTAGGTCAAAGGAAAAGGCTCAACTTCAATCATCTCAGTGTCATCGTCCCACTGTCTCTTTCACTGCTGGATGCCCTAGTATTAAGAGATGATGGTGAAGGAATGTGAAAGGGTGATGAAGGAGGATCATCATGAGGTTGAGTGGATGGTGATGTGGAAGGGTCATCATGGGGTGAAGAAATGTGAGTGGATGGTGATGCATGAGTAGTGGGATTGGATGGAGAAGTAGGAATGGGAGGATGAGAAGATGAAGGGATATCTTGAAGATGCTGGCCAGGTGGAGTAGTGAAGACTTCATTGGAAATGAAGGTGTCCCATGGAATGCCTTTCTGTTGTAGTTGGTGCATAACCACCATCTTGATAAGTGAGTGATGGAATAGGCTCTCTGTTTGCTGAGGATAATCTCTCTTTTTCACTATGTAGGCCATTTTATCAATGCTAAGGAAGAGATAATATGGTATATGCAACATCCTCACTCTCGTAAAATGCATAAGAGGCCATATGTGGTATGAGTAGAGGAGGGAAAACTTTCCCTCACATGTGAAATACTTCATTATTATCCTCATCATAAGTGCATATCTATCAAGAAAATGTGAAAAAGGAAAGATGGACTTGTGGTGATCTTTATACCTAGGTTTTAGATATGGCTCAAAGTAACTCATCTCTAGGTTTTCTTGCTTGAAACACTCTTCTCCCACACTTGGTATTCCTGTAGCATTTGCAATGGAATCTAAATGCAGCAATTTAGGACACACTAAATTGACCAAACAATCTGTAGACAACTCAAAGGTAACCCTAGAAAGATTAAATTGTTTGTCATGTAAATTGATAATGAAAAGTCTTGTTAGCTCAGGGTGGTTTTGTACTTGCTATACCTTCTCACAAAATTCAAAGCAAGCTACGTGTTTGAAGCAGGAAACAATATGGGGAGATGCCATGAGTTCCCTTGTATTGAGGGGTTCAAATATGTTTATATTCCCTCCTTTATGATCATGCCTCCTTGGAATTTGTGCTTCCATACCACTGTCTTCACCCTCAAACATTGTAAAATGTGTTTTGGAAACCGTAGGGATGATGTAAAATGACATGAATGGAGGGTATGAAATGCCAATTTTGAAAATGAATGGAATGAGTGAGAATGAGGGGAATGTATTTTGTGACAAAAAAGATGAATGGAAGCCCTCAAAAACTGTAATTTCCCTTGTTATGACTGATACTCTGCCTAGGAAGATGAAATAGGCATATAGATAATGATTTCAAGCTGAAAACCTAGGGTTTGATTTAGGGTTTCTTTCCATTCATTAAATGATGACTAAAATAGCTTGAAGATGAGATCATGTCATGTACTTACCTCTTACCAGTGACTTAGAATATTTAATAAAATATTTTAAGGAGTTTTGATTTGATTTAGGTGGTTGGATCACTTAGCAAACCCTCCTATCCAAGCACGCAACGCCAATGCTAAGGGCACGACACCAATCTCAAGCGCGCAACGCTAGTTCTGAGCACACAGCGCGAAGTAAAATGAGCAGAGGGCCTGTTGGGCAAGAGAAAAACACCACTCCCAGTGCAAAATGCCACCTCCCAGGCATGAAACACCTTCAGAAATTGTTTGGGGTGGAAATGCCAAGGGCGCGATGCCCAGTCCCAGGTGCGCAACACTAGGAAAGTTTACCCAATTTTGCGTAGAAAACCCCAAAATTATTCCTTGCTGAGAATTCATGATATTTTTTAAGGAAACAATGAATCTCTTGAAGTGTATAATGAGCTTTTATAGATAAGAATTTTTTTTTAATATTCCTAAATTAACATGCAACTAATTGGAATATTAATTTTTCTCTTAACGCATAGTTAGATGAATGAATGGGTAGAGAGGCCCATAAATATTCTTAGCAGAAATGAAATCCATCTTAATGTGAAGGGGGACCATATTCATAGCTGGATAAAACACGTTCATGTGTGAACAAAGGCTAATGCATGTGGACAAGGTCAAGATTGACCAAGTCAACAAAGCTAGTATGGAGGAAGTGGAACATTAATGGAGATAACCCAGTGGGAATATGGATCAGTATAGATAGTTATAATAAAGCCACCTTGAGTATGGAAGGAGAAATTGCATGGATAATAAGTCAATATTGACCAAATCCAACAACGATGTTATGGAGGAGTGGCATTGATGATGGGACAACGCAGTTTTGGAGGGAGATTAACTGCATGAAGATGGAAACCCTAATGAGTGGGACACAAGGTGAGAAGGCTCACATTGTTTATAAGTAAGAGGATGGCATACATATGAGGTTATATTATTATTATGATTTTCTGAATATATGGTTTGTTTAGGAATATTTCTTTCTCTTGCTATTTAGATGAGATAGAGTGTTTTTCAACACAGGGTGTTCCTGATCGGGAATCCCACCTCTTCCATTGAGTAGCTCTTGGAGGAGTCTTAAACCATATTTTCCACTATCTAGCTTTATATTCCTTTGATAGTGCAAATCGTATTGAGGGTTTGTCTGTTTCAGTAAGCTACAACAAGTGGAGACTAGATCTTCAGATCTAGTCCATTTCAGTGCTCATTTTCAGTGGAGGAGGGTTCTACTCCATTGGAAGGACAATATTGAAGGAATTGAGCCTCATTTCTAGATATTGGCATTAGGTCAACTGTATTTTGATCCATACAACACAGAAGAGATCCATATCTATGTAATTTTTGAAGGAGAAACTGTAGGGTGGTTCAACACACCATTGGAGAGGTGATTTTCTGAGTGTTGGGGATCTGCCCTTCACTTTGGAGATCTGTTGGAGGAGGGATTTTTATTGTTAATATCAAATCAGATCCACTTTCTAGATCTGTAATTTCCAATATATCTATAGTCTTAGATCTGAGATCTACATTTTGTACTTGGTTTTTGGCTGAAAACCCCAAGGGGGTTCTATAGAAGAGCTTGTATAGTGCGTGGATCTGATATAGATCTAAAATTTTATGCACATAGCAGCTCTAGATCTGATTTAAAACCCACTTCTATTGTAGGAGCAATAAAATAACGTTGTCAGGGTATTTTAGCTTTAATTCATGGTTGCAACCCCTCTTTTTCCATGATTTTTTCACTATTATGGCTTGGGAAGCTTGTTTAACTAAGCTACCATGATTTGTTTCAGATCTCCTTTTGTATTTTTCTGCTATAATGTATAAATGAATGGATCCATGGGCTGCATCTAACCATTATTTCACATATTTCTAAAGAATACATTTTTATTACATGTATTGTTGCATTTCCCCATTTGGAAATATTACAGTGGTATTAGAGCATGATCCTTGGCCCAGCCTGTGAGTTTCAGAGAATATGCTATAAGAAGAAGAAGAAGAGAAGGATAAAGAGGTTAGAATTATGGGAGGAATGAGTTGCATCTCATCTCTTTTCAGATCTAAGAAGGAGCTCACCAAGGAGGTCAAGTAGCGAAAAATCGAGAAAAGAAGTGAAACCACATTATGGTTTCAAGATGAGGAAGGTCCATGTACTTCCTATCGACAAAAAGAAGATATGGTATTGCATAGAGCTCCAAAGAAACATACTATGGCCTTTTCTTTGAAGACAAGAGGCATAGATATGGAGAACACTTAGATCATGAGATTATAAGTGAGTATCTTGCAGAATATAAGTCTCAACCTAGAGCTTTAAAGGAGAATCTAACTCTCCCATAGTTCATTCAGCTCAAATAAGAAAGGAGGCCTTGCAGCAATAGAAGGAAGAAGGGAAATAAATTTTTATTGTCTACCTTTGATGGGTCATCCTCATGAACAGCAATATCTTGGGAAATGAGGATGGATGCATTTTTCTTACTACATCCAGTAGTAGAGAAAGAAGTTGTTGATATTGCAGTGGTGCACCTTGAGGGTGAAGCAAACATTTTGTGGTTCAGCCATTTGAGTCATGCAAGAGTAAATGGATTTGCAGATTTTACTCAAAGGTTGATAAAAAATTTTGACACGAAGAAATCAGAGGAGAAGAAGCCTTCACCACCACTTGTTGCAAGATCACTTACATCAGGAGAAAGAACACTTGCACCTTTGAAAAGTAGTCTTGATCTCTTGACATCTAGAGTCCCATGCACCATTCTGGAGATGCATGAGGAGGAGGAGAATTTTACCCACACTGATTAAGTCATAAAGAGCATACATCATCATCAGTAGTTGGGGAAGCCATCACACCGGAGGAAGGAACCCTTGTAGTAGTACAAGATGTTCCCAAGCTTTACCAAGGTATGCACATGTTCCCATTTTCTGTTACTTCAGCACATCATATGGAGGATTGTGGGAATGTACCATTGCTTGAAATAGGTTTAAATTACATTGATGATTTGGAGTAGTAGACTATCACTACGCTTAGCAGCCTTGATTTGTTCAAGGAGGAGATATACAGTCATCCTAGTGTATCATTTTTGAGCTGCACACAACTCTTAGGGTTGGAGTGTAAGTTCTTTGAGGATGGGATGAGTGTTTTCCTGAACCATGCCATGTAGAACTATGTGTTTAGCATTGAGTATGATATTAAGACAACAGATGCACCATTATGGAGATCAGTAGTGCTGTCATTGAGCAACAGTGATGACTTGGGGGCACAACCATTATTGGAGCATTCCAATGACCTTTCTACATGTATGGGGGAGGATATGCAGATGGTTTATGAAGGGCTTATTATGATGGATAACCTCTTCCATTGTAATGAGAGATACTTCGCGATGAGAAATTCACATCTTGATTAGAAGTTTTTTCCTACACCTTATTTGGATCCTTATGGGATCAACTTGGTCATTGAGGAGATTGTATTTAAACATCCCATGAAATGCAAAGACAAAAATCTGATTTGGGAGGATGGTATTCTCCATTGGAAGGATGCCACTTTTGGATATGATGATAGACACTCACCAGTGGTTGGATGGGTAATTTTGATGAGCAAGATTTTGGAATACCACTTGCAAATTTATGACATCGGGTATAGGAGGCAAGACTTTGTTGGTTACTCTTGAAAGAGTTTGGTCATTCTATGACACATTATATTTCAAAGAGTTGGTTGGTGGATGGAACTTTGCATGGCACTTACATCATATGGCAGCAAGGAGTTTGGATGTATTGGGGTGATGTGGTATCTTTCATATCAACCATCATGTTGTTGCTCCATGATTTATAGGGTGATGGTGTGTGGAGGTAACAAGAGTTGTTGTTGCTTTGGTTTTTATTGAGAGAGTATGGGCTGATCTTCTCCCATACTTCGCATGATGTTGCAGGAGTAGGAGGTGGCACTATCATGGTGCAAAGGGGCTACTCCTTAGCCTTGGAGGATCAGGAGGTACTTCCACTTGGGAATGAATCTCCTTTTGAATTTTGCAACAAGAAACAGTGAAGGAGGCATCCTAAAACATCATCCTTGATCCTAGTTGGAAAATAATCACCTAAACTAGGTGGAGCCCACACAAGCTATTTTTAGGTGTATGTCTACTTTTAGACATGATGAGAATATTCTATATGTAGCAGGAGGATATTTGTAGATGGTTGGTCAAATGTGAAAAATAGATGAAATTATATTTTTATAATATTGGGAAAAGTCTATTTATAGATCGCTGATCTAAAAATAGATGCATGTCAATTATTATTAGCTCTTAATAATAATCACAC
This sequence comes from Pinus albicaulis, assembly GCA_034641835.2. Lineage (NCBI taxonomy): Eukaryota > Viridiplantae > Streptophyta > Pinopsida > Pinales > Pinaceae > Pinus > Pinus albicaulis. The sequence goes on from CM076569.1 coordinate 280,205,456, forward strand.
TCTAAACAACAACTTATTCTCTTGGAACACTTAATTTCAATATATAGATTTGTCAAATCAGTGGGCTGAAGTAATTATGCAATTCCTAAGGGTTTACAGGAGCTAATGCATGGAGGACTCAGTTAGAACTCAAGTGGCAGAGTTATGACAATTGCAATGGGTTGTGGTTGGAGTATGCACTGGATGGAAACTCTAACTACATAGCCTGGATGGACAGGATGGAGGTGGTGCTTGAAGATAATGGCTTGAAGTAATTCATCGAGAGAGATGTTCCTAAGCCCACTTTGGCAAATGCTGCAGTACTTGACGCATGGAAAAATAAAGTAGCAAGGACGAGGAGGATTCTGTTGGAAGGTGTGAGAGACCATATTGTCTCAAGCCTTCATGGGAAAGCCACTCAATATGATATGTGGAAGGCTTTGACAGATTTTTTCCAAAGCAGAAGCGAACAGAGGAAGTTGGCGCTGAAAGATAAGCTCAGAAAAATAAAAATGCAGAAGAATATTTATAGATTTGAAGTAGATGGGATTTCTATGGAGCTTCCTACTATTGGGAAGTGTGAGAAAGCCATGTAATTGAAGCTTGAGAGGGAGAAAGATTTTCATGCAGGTAAGAGTGAACCTCAGGATGTGGAGCAGCCATAAGATGAGGATCATAGAATGGGAGCAACCATTCATGCAGAGAAATTCGTGCCAGATGGGCAGAGGGAGTGCATGTAGCTATACAACTAGGTGAGAGGTGGGGTGACATGCATGAGTAATCCCAAGAGGATATTTTTGGGCAAGATTCATTGATATGGTGTGGATCTAATGAATTGAACCTGGCTACGAGAAGCCCACAGAGCAGCAGTAGCATGATCAGTTGGATTGATGCAGGCAGATCAAAATGACAGTGTCAGATACTGGAGTGCAGTTCAGAGTTGACAGCAAGTGCAGAGTGCATGGATGCAGAGTTTAATAGCGCAGTGGTTCCTGAAGACATGTGCAGTTGGTACCAGCAAAATTCTAATACTTTGATGATAGATGCATTATACTGATTCATTTGTTTGGAGGCTATTCAATTTCGGAAGTGTTGCATTAGAGTTGCAGAGCAGATGCATGGAGTTGCAGGGTGCTTGCAAAGGTTGTAGGGTGAATGCATGGAGTTGCATGTTGCATGAAAATACAGTCCTTTCTTGTTGAGAGGGGGTGTTGAATTTTTCAACAAGAAACAGTGAAGGATGCATCCTGAAACATCATCCTTGATCCTAGTTGGAAAATAATCACCTAAATTAGGTGGGGCCCACGCAGGCTATTTTTAGGTGTATATATATTTTTAGACATGATGAGCATATTCTATATGTAGCAGGAGGCTATTTGTAGATGGTTGGTCAAATGTGAAAAATAGATGAAATTATATTTTTAGAATACTGGGCGAAGTCTACTTATAGATTGCTGATCAACAAATCGATGCATGTCAATTATTACTAGCTCTTAATAATAATCAAACTCTAAACAACAACTTATTCTCTTAGAGCACTTAATTTCAGTATACAGATTTGTCAAATCAGTGGGCTAAAGTAATTGCACAATTCCTAAGGGTTTACTGGAGCTAATGCATGGAGGACTCAGTTAGAACTCAAGTGGCAGAGTTATGACACAGTTGGAAGAAGTAGTTATGGAGTTGTATTCAGTTTAACTTAGTTAGACTCAGTTGAGCTAGTTGTATCTAGTCTAACTGAATGATACACTAGTGAGAGTGGAGTGAATTAATTAGTTAATTAATTCACAAATATAACTCATTAATCAACTGAACAATACAACAGTTAACTACAGTGCATGTCAGATCCAGTGGAGACCCAGTGCAAAGATAGGTGAAAGGGCAAGATGGACTATTCATTGTGACCATAGTGATGCATGGATTGCATCTATATATACATTGGAGTTTCCAATGATAATAATGCAGTCAATGAGAGTGGGATTACATTGAATTGGTATTTTCAATCAGCTTGGATTGTGCAGTGGAGGCAGGCTAGCAGATGGAAAAGATCGGTGCATGGATTTGCAAGATTGGGCCTGATTAGTGTATGACGTTTGTACTGTACTGAGGGCTTGTGATAAGCTTTGTATGCTTGTATGATATTGTCATATAATCTCCATGTTACATAATATATAGTTTGGGTTTTCAGCTTCAGGCTTTCCTGGTTAAAAACTGTGTTATGTGCGATTGATTATTTTTTTTTATGCTTCACATGTGTGTGCAATAAATGTTTCCATAAAATATTAACAAGTGGAATAGATTCAGTATCTTGCATAAAGTTAAATAGTGTGAGATTAGGTGGATCTAGGACATATGCATGCTTAGTGCATATAATTTCTACATCTCCCATATATATCAACATTATGATTGATGGCTTTGACATGTGGTATGTCAAAGGATGGAGCTATGAGATGACATGAGCCTTATTACAAAGGACAACAACGCTGTCACTTGGGAGCTTGGGTTTGTTGATGGAGTGTCCCCAGGATCACTTCACATATGGTGCACTTGATGGGCATGAAGGAGATGAGAGTGATGGAGTAGTGGATGGAGACATCTATTACCATGATATGATCTTCCTGACTTGGATTTTGAAGCATAAGAAGAAAGATCTACTTGCAGCACATAGTTCATTCCTCTTCATGGGACTATGTCATATCACTATGGAGGGCTCATTCATGGGTCTTATTATCAGATTAATCTAAGTACATGGTAATAATTGTGTTTTTTCTCTTATTTATTATCTAACACAGTATTTGCATTCTCTTACCATCTCTATATAGTGAATTGCTCCACAAGAGGGCAAGCCTCTATTTGGGCTTCATGGTCATTTTGGGACCAACATCCATGATGGAGAGAGCCATTTATTGTATGGCTTTGGGTAAGTGTTTTACTATTTCCTGTATGTTGAGTTGATATCCAATGCCATTTACTATTCACTAGTAAGTGTCATGACATGTACAACTAGCAAATTGTTGGGAGACAACTTTCCACATCATGTTTTGAAACTGCAGTTGGCAAAACTGCACTGTGAATACTTGAGAAACTATTGGTACTTTCCAGAACTATGTAAAAATTTTAGTACTTCTCTTATTTGGATTCCATATAAAGATAATTTCATATTCATTTTGTATGGGGTGATTTGGGCAAGAACCAAAGGGTAGATATTTGAGGACCCTATTTCCTTTTTGCTCCATGAAGGAAACATTATTGCAGCCCATATTCAGCAGCAACTCTACACTTATTATAAGTGGAGAGAGAGACAATTTCGGATGGACATTTTTATCCCACATATTCAACTATGTAGCCCACATTCTTTGCAGGAGCCTAAGGTGGCGGAGATGTTCCAGGAGTTACCATGTTGGAGGGTGACTCACTTTTTGTGGATGATATCTTGGGGATGGAGGCTTCACATGGGAATGATGGTTCCCAATATATTTCAGATTCCATGCCTCAAGAAGGCCTCTAGACCACATAAAGTTGTTTCCATGGATATCCCAATTTTTCATGATGATAGCCATTTGGATTTTTCACTAGAGGCATACTTACACACATGGGAGGAACACCTTGAAAACACATTGATGAGAAAGCATCTTTTTATTTTTGGGAACTTATCACTTGAGGATGCTATAGGAGGAAGAGGAGAGGCTCTTCAGTTATATCCTTTTAGTTTCTTGAGGACAAGCAACATTTGGGAGGTTTGGACTGTAATATTCCTAAATTAGCATGCAGCTAATTGGAATATTAATTTATCTCTTAACGCATAGTTAGATGAATAAATGGGTAGGGAGACCCATACCCATTTAGCAGCAATAAAATCCCTCTTAATGTGAAAGGGGACCATATTCATAGCTAGATAAAACACCTTCATGTGTGAACAAAGGCTAATGCATGTGGACAAGGTCAATTTTGACCAAGTCAACAAAGCTAGTATGAAGGAAGTGGAACATTAATGGAGATAACCCAGTGGGAATATGGATCAGTCTAGATAGTTAGAATAAATCCACCTTGAGTATGGAAGGAGGCATTACATGGAGAATAAATCAAGGTTGACCAAATCCAACAAGGCTGTTATGGAGGAGTGGCATTGATAATGGGACAACACAGTTTTGGAGGGAGATTAACCGCATGATGATGGAAACCCTAATGAGTGGGACCCAAGGTGAGAAGGCTCACATTGTTTATAAGGAAGAGGATGGCATCCATATGAGGTTAGCTTATGATTATGATTTTCTGAATATATGGTCTGTTTAGACATATTTCTTTCTCTTGCTGTTTACCTGAGATAGAGTGTTGTTTAGTGCAGGGTGTTCCTGATTGAGAATCCCACCTCTTCCATTGAGTAGCTCTTGGAGGAGTCTTACATCATATTGTCCACTATATGGCTTAAGGCCAAGCTTCATCTTCCTTTGATAGCGTAGATCCTGTTGAGGTTTTGTCTATTTCAGTAAGCTGCAACAAGTGGATACTAGATCTTCAGATCTAGGCCATTTCAGTGCTCATTTTTAGTGGAGGAGGGTTATACTCCATTGGAAGGACAGTATTGAAGGTAGTGAGCCTCATTTTCAGATTTTTGCATCATGTCAAATACATTTTTATCCCTACAATGTAGAAGAGATCCAGATCTGCATAATTTCTGAAGGAGCAGTTGTAGGGTGGTTCAACAAACCATTGGAGAGGTGATTTTCTGAGCGTTTGGGATATTCCCTTCACTTTATAGATCTATTAGAGGAGATCCTTTTATTTTTCATATTAGATCAAATCCACTTTCCAGATCTGTAATTTTTAGTAGATTTGTAGTCTTAGATCTCAGATCTACACTTTGTACTTGGTGTTTTGCTGAAAACCCCAAAGGGGTTCTATAGTGTATGGATCTGATATAGATCTAAATTTTTATGCACATAGCAGCTCTAGAACTGATGTACAACCTATTTTTGTTGTAGGAGCAATAAAATAACATTTTTAGGGTATTCCAGCTTTAATTGATGGTTGTAACTATTATGGCTTGGGAGGCTTGTTTAACTAAGCTACCATGATTTGTTTCAAATATCCTTTTGTATTTGGCTGCTATAATTTATAAATGAATGGATCCATGGGCTTCATTTAACTATTATTGCACATATTTGTGAAGAATGCATTTTTAGTGCATGTATTGCTGCATTTCCCCATTTGGGAATATTACAAATTTGATTTAATTATGAAAACCTACTTTCTTATGTTTGAAACCTTTTTCCCTTTTTTACTACTAATATTTTACACTTTTTCCTTGCATGTTGATGAAGTCATGAAGTTGACTTTTATTTTGCTCATTTAGGTATGACAAGTTAATTTTGACACCTTTGGGATTTAGTCACATAGTAGCATCTTCAAAATCTTCTATTGTTTCCACCATGGAGCTCAATTCATCTTTTCCACCTTCTCTGGTCACTTTCTTCAAAAACCTAAGTGTCTGCAGTCTTTACAACAATCATCAATGTTGTCTTCTAAGTTATCTATAGCCCTTTCAAGTTCATTCATTTTTGTCTAGTTCACGTCACCTTTTTCCATATTTATTCAATCTATTCTGAAATAATTTCTTCATGCTTGGCCTTGTGTGCTTCCTCCATGTCATTTTCCTGCAAGTGATCACTATTTTGGCACTCAATTGGACCATCAAGTTCAAAACCCTAGTTCTCTACAATACCAATTTGTTCACCTTTCCTTTGTTGTAAGTTGTCTTCATTCAGGAGTAGATATTCTATCTCATCAATACTTTATGCTGATAAATCTTTCAACACTCCTGCAGAAGTGTTGTACTATTTCCATTTTTCTCATTTGTAGACTTTGAATTGATATTCAAGGAACATTGTTTACATAAATCTATAAACATTCTATATTCATCTAAATATTGTGAAAAATATTGATGGCTAATAGTGGCTCCACTTAGGGAGGGCAGCTTCTTTCAGGAGGTGTCAAGAACCTCAGATCTCTGATTTTGCAAATAATATGCCTCACATGCTTACTGATTTACTCCTATTATTTGAAGCTATAATCTTACAATCTGAAAAAAATAAGTGGTTCAATATCAACACTACCTACCCATCACATTTTTCCTAACATTTTTCTTCATTTGGGTGCATTTGGATTGGCAAACCTTGAACATCATCTTTTCATTTGAAAGCATAAAAAATATCTATGTCTACCCTTATTTCATCCAAAATCTTAGAATAAAATGATGAGCCCTTTTTATTTTCTACCTAATCTACTTATCTTTCAAGGTTAAACAGTTTGACAGATTTTCATTCTTGAAGTTATCAACATAAAATTCAAAACATGACCAAATCAATGTTGAGAAATTTGGTTTGTCATGAGCTATGGAATTTTGGACAAGATGCACACATATTTTATTTTTGTACAAGAAAAAATAGAAAAACTGAGTGCTATAATTTTAAATTGGTCATCCATCGCTCTATTTTCTCTTTGGTTTAGATTTGAGCTTTGGGAACCAGTATCTTTCCCAAACCTAGTCTACTAATAAGCCAAGTTTAAATGGTTTGGAAAATATTTCATTTTCTAATTAACGAGCAGAAATTTAAAACATGTTCAATCATGGTTAGGTTGCACGACTGAACAAGACTTTCTTTTCTCAAAAGTAATGGCATTTGAACTTGCACACTTTCAGACATATCCTTTTTTGGTATGGGGCTTTACCTCTTATTTTTATCTGCCTTCTTTTCTTCTTTTATTTGTTTTTGTGTTTTCATTTTTCTGATATTTTATTCAAGTAATGCTATGTACAATTAACAAAAATTTAAACTAAGAACTTCAAAAAAAAAAAATTGTTGAGCATCCTGCCATTGACAGGACCTCTATATAACTTTGTTCCATCCATTTCTTGCAGGAAGAATGCATTGTTACCTCTGATTGAATGGATGATGTATGGACCTTTCCATATATTTTCAAATTTTCCATGCTTTCCTTTGTCCTCTCTTCTTGAATCCCACTTCATCACTTTGTCTCCAATCTGGAAAGCATTTTCTTTGGTCCTCTTATCAAAAAATTTCTTGATATTCTCTTGTACTGCTTGTTTTCTATTATATACTTATTCCCTTGATTGCTACAAATGAATGGTTTTGTTTAGCCTCCTTTGTATATCATTCTCCTCTGCTTTTACCTCTTGGAGAAGCTTCATCACTGGGATTCCCAGGTATGTTGGAAAAAATGCATCCATGACATACACTAGCTTATAGGGAGACATGTTAATTGATTTCTTTCTTGTTAATCTGTCTGCCCATAGTGCATGCACTAATTTGTTGTGCCATGAATTTTTTTTCTCTTTCGACAATTTGTTGATGATGTTCACCAAACGTTTGTTAGAAGACTCAACTAACCCATTACCTTGAGGGTAATAAGATGTAGAATGAACTAATGTAATGTGATACTTGTGGCAAAAGTCTACCATTCTCTTGGATTTAAATGCAATAGCATTATCAGTGATGATTTTTCTTGGACAACCAAATATAGAAAAAATATTAGTTTCAAGGAATTTGATGATTATGAAGTCAGTGTCAGTCCTTGAAGGGATGGCTACTATCCATTTGGTGAAATAGTCAGTTGCAGTGAGGATCCATTTGTGTTGGACAGAGGAGGTAGGGTGGATTTCTCTAATGAAATCTAAACCCCACTATTTAAAGGAGTTTCAACATTGATAGATTGTAAAGGAAAAGGCAGTAGTTTTCTCTTTCCCTCAAATATTTGGCATTTATGGCAAGTGACTACTAGCTTATGGATATCAGGGAAAAGAGTGGGCCAATAGAAACCAGCTCTAAGGATTTTGTTGGCAGTGGTTTCCCAATAGAGATGACCTCCAAATTCTCCTTCATGAAACTCATGCATGATTCTATCTGCATCTTCTTCAAGTAAACATTTAAGAAAGATACCAACAAAATTTTTCCAATATAAAGCTTTATCTAGGATGCAAAAATTTACAGACTTTTGTTTCAAGAATCTGGCCTTTTTTTTGGACAAAACAAGAGGAGAATTTAGATTAAAAAGCACATATAATATATCATCATACGAGAGTAAGTTCAAAAATGCTTCTTTAATAGGTGGACTCGCCAGCTGTTCTTGTTCATCTAAGGAATGTATCATGTTTATGTCCAATGCTTGAAATTTTTCTTCAGCCATCAGTTTGGCTAGTCCTTGCCCTTTGATTAGCTTGGTGAGCTTGATTTCCAAATCATAATCTAAAATGAAAGCAATCCACTTACCTCTTTTACCATCAGGATCCTGAGTTAGTATGTCCTTAGCAACTGCATGAGGAACAAAAGAAATGACATGTGAATGCAAGATGTAAAATCTGAAATCTTTTAAGGCTTTGATTAAGGAAAAAGCTTGTTTCTCCATGATGTTATATTTCAAAGGTGCATCTCTCATTGCCTTGCTGAAGAAAGCTATGGGTTGTTCTTACTGCAGCCATTGTGTGCTCAAATGCAAATGAGAAGATGAAAAATTCCTTGGTAAAGTCAAGGCTAATTAGAACTGGTGTTTGGGTAAGTGCTTGTTTTACCAGTTCAAAGGATTGCTTCGTTTCTGTGGTCCATTTGACTCCTATTTCTCTTTTCAGCATGTTTGTAATGTTTCTTAGGAGTTCTGCAAGGTTTGGTATGAACCTTCTTAAGAAGTTGATCTTTCCAATGAAGGATTGTAGCTCTCTCATGTTTCTAGGGTGGCTGATCTACAATATACCTTCAATCCTTTTTGGGTCTATCTTGATTCCCTCTTCAGATATGATGTGGGCTAAAAGTTTCCCTTCTTGAAGGCCAAACAAAGTTTTCTTGGGATTCAAAGATAAACCATACTTTCTACACATTTCAAAGACCTTTCTTAAGTGAGCTAAGTGTTTTTCATCGGTTTTTGAGTAAGCAGTTATGTCATCAAGGTATATCACAATGAAGACGCCTATTTCTTCAGAAAAAGCAATGTCCATGGCTCTTTGAAAAGTTTCCCTGGCATTCATTAACCCAAAAGACATTTATACATACATGAAGGTGCCCCAAGGTGTAGTGAAGGTGGTTTTGTGATAATCACTTGGAAGTACTAGCACTTGATTATACCTTGAAAAACCATCAAGCAAAGATATTCATTTGGAGCCAACTACCTTTGTAGTATACGATCCATCTTAGGTAAAGGGTAGTAGTCTTTTAGGGAGGCTTTGCTCAAATTTCTAAAGTCTATGCACAACCTGATTTCTCCTGTCTTCTTCCTCACTGATACAAGGTTTGAGACCCATTCTGAGTACCTGAGTGGGACTATTATTCTAGCATCATACAACTTTTTGATTTCTTTCTCAACTAGAGGCATGATTACAGGGTTTATCCTACGCAAATTTTTCTTGAATGGTTTTTTGTTTTCCTTGAGAGGAATCTTGTTCTTAATGATGTTTGTTTCATAGGACTTCAAGTCCTCATAACCCCATGCAAACACATCCTTAAAATCTTTGAAAAACTCAATGTATTTCTGTTTTATAGGAGCTGGTAGTGTTTTGAATAGCTTTATTATTTTGGGTTCTTCTTCACTGGCTATGTTGCATTCTTCTACATCTATTTCGGTGGATTACATTTTAGGCTTCCTAGAAACATCATTGAAATCAAACAACTCTTCTAAGGGGGCAAGTCCTCTTGGAAATAAGTTATCTCTGCATTGCAATACCTCAAGGCCTCTTTTTTCAGAGTCTGAAACTCAAGATATTCAAGGAATATTTTTTTTCATAAATCTATAAACATTCTATAGTCATCCAAAGATAGTGAAAAATACACATGACTAACACGTCCACTGCAAAACTAGCTTAGAAAATCGAGATTTCTCTCCTCCACTAATACACCCCTGAAAAACAACCCAAATCTAAATAGAACTACATTGTACATGAAGACTGAAGCTTGGCCATAATTCCAGATATGTGGAAATGATAGAATAATACTCTTCCAAAAGGCCTCTCAAGGAAAGAGGTGGGATTCCTGACCAAGAACACCCTGTGCTAAACAACACTACAATCTTAGCTAAACAGCTGAAGAAAGCAACAAAGTCTAAGCAAACATATCAAAATAATAAACAAACATCCCCCCCTATGGCTTCCATCCTCTTCCTTATATAAGTTATGAGATATCTCACCCTTGTTCCCACTTAATTAGGTCACCACCTCCATGCAATCAATCTCCCTCCAAAACTGTGATGTCCCACCATAAATTCCACTCCCCCATAACATCGTTGTTTGATTTGGTCAAAGTTGACCTAGTCTTCATGCTCCAACCCCTTTTCACACCTAAGGGACTTCAATCTAGCTTTTAGATGACCTCCATTCACAGTAGGAGTGTCTTTTATTACTACTAAGGATATGTATGGGTCTTCATACACTCTTATTCCTCTACCTAAGAGAAAAATCAAAATTTAATATTCAAATTAGCTATGTGCTAATTTAGGAATATTATAGTGTTCTTGGCACCTCCAAGGAGCTACCATCCCCAACTGGAGCCAATGTTAGAGTCAGTTTTTTCATCCTGCCACCAGTGATCAAAATATAACTTTTCACATCATATTAGGGTCCCATTCTGAAATTTTTTTCATTCCACTATGTTATCATAAAATTTCTCCTGATAGGCTACTAATCATGCAATCTCATGCAAATTTTTCAAACCAATCTTTTGATTGAGGCTTAGCCTCCTCAATCTGAGAGGGCTCTCTCAGATGGCTAACTTTATTTAGGAAATAAACTGGTTATGATGAATGTAGGTTGAAAATAACATCAACATGTAGACATTGGGCTTGTGGAGTAAAAAATTTTAGTGATTCAGTGAGTTTAATTGACATGGAAGTTGAGGCAGGTGCGAGTTTTTAGTAATAGGACACACACACATGAAACATGAAAATACACACTCAATTCACTTATAAAGAAAGTCAGAGCATATCATAGTCGAATTTTGAGTAATATAAATGAAAACCACTACAAGTGAGATACAAAAGAGGTACAGATAGAATAGGAAAACAATAAAAAATCCTTTAGAATCTCAAGTTTGTCAAGTAACAGATCTCTGTATTTCTGAAACAGTCAATTTACAATAAGCTGCAATTTTGCCAAAAATCTCCAACCCTTGACAAATTCGACCCCTTCGCTTTTAATATAGTTTTTACATCTTGAGATGATTTGCCTCTAGGCTAGATACATCAAATATTTTCCTACTAACACCTTGCATAGCCATAAAACATCAACTTTATGAAAAAAAACACCTATCCTACTTGACACTGCTATTTCAAATAGGACTCAAACTACTCATTATTATCTTTAACAACATTATTTACTAAAATAAATTACATATTTTACAAGTATGTTGTCACATGGTTGAATTTAGATGATGGGATTCATCACTTTATGACAACTTAACTGACCTCCTCATAACTAGGCAACAAGACCCTGTTTTTTAGGCAAAATGGTCTTCTTCTTGTTTGAATATTTTGGCTATCATTTAACCTACAATTCGTGCTTTGAGAGTTGAATAATTGCTTTAAATGGTATTTAACTCTTCTATAGCCTCCATCTATCCAAAAATTACTTAAAAGGCTAAAATGAAGTGTGCTATGAAAGTAAGGCAGTTTCATAGCGCACTTTTGTAGCACTGCAAAACAAGCCTTTATCCTCAAAATTTTTAGGTATTTCCTTTTTCATAAGGTTCATCATCATCAAACACATCCCTCATACCAATTTCATCTTTTAATAACCTCAAAAATAGGTCAAAAATTCAAAAAAGAAGCTACAATAGTTTTGTAGTGCTTTGTTTCCCTTCAAGCCTAGAAGCGCTATGAAACTGCTGAAAAGTGTTGAAAATGTAGTTTTTTGCATAATTTTGGAAAATGAAACCTGTAAGTGAAAATAAATTGTAACTAACAAGTCCCCATCCTCCATTAACCATAAACCAACTCACTTTTAGGCTCATTGAGGCATTTCTTCCTCATTTACAATTGGTTGGGCTATTGGTTCTTCAATCACTGTCATTTTAAGCCCTTTTTTCTCTAATTCTTCATGAATCAATTCAAGTTACTCTTCAAGGTCCTTGATATGGTATTTAAGTCTTCTATTGGTGGATTTTAGATGAGTGTTCATCTTTATGACATTCTTGGCTTTTAACCTTGCTGGAATTGTCCACTTCACAAGGTACTGTGTATTGTCTAAGGTTTTACAAACATTGTCCACTTGTTCTTCCCAATCTTCCTTCATCTTTTGAAATTGAATTTCCTCAACATTGTGTTTCCTAGCTTCTTTTTTCATGACAAAAATTTCTTGATTTTCCAATTTCAATTTCTCTTCAAGGAGTTGCAACTTTGTTTTTTCTATCACCTTCTCTTTTCCCTTTTTTGATTTGTTGATTGTATCCTTTGCTGTGGGTGTTGAGAGGTCAACAATCTCTTGAGGTGATTTAGATGTCTCAGTAGGTACTTGAACTTATTTTCCACTCTCTATCAATTTCCTAGCATTCCTTGTCATAGGATTTCTTGCTTGGAAAATGAAACCTGCATCTTCTCCCTCAAACTCTAATTTCTTTGCAGATTTTTCCTTCTTTAACTTCTATCCACCTTCCTCTATAAATTCAGATTGGGAAATAGGTGTTTCCTCTATTTCAATGGCATGTAAAATATCCTCTATATTCCCCTTATATTTTTCTTTGTCTTCTACAACCACTATCTTCTCTTCCAAAACCATTGTTTGGCTTCTAGTCATTCTTTTGGTCCTTTGTTTTCTAACAATTTGTTTCTGTTTGCAGGCTTGACCACATTTGATTTCTATTTTTTAGGGGGGACATTTGGTGTGTCAAGACTCTGCATTTGCTTTGGCTCCTTCATAGTCTACTTATTTGGTTTTTCTCTTGCAGGTTTATTTTGTTTTGCAATCAATGGTTGGCTCTATTTTGTTGCTAGTGGTGACGAAATTTTCTTAGTTTTAGGAGCTTTTGAAGGAGTTAGAGCATCCAACTCAAAACCACTGACAAACAAGAATGAGGATCAATCTCTACCTAACCTTTGAAGTTCATCTAAACCAATAATTTCATTAAGCCATGATGAAATAATGATGTCTCACTCCCCTCAGACTTTTCTTGGACCTTATCAGCCATCTTTGACAGACTTCTATGCAGATAGAAAGGTAAGTCAAGGGAAATATTACCAGTGAAGTGAAGAAGTAATTTGAAATGGTATGAGTAGACTTTGTGATATCTACCTTCAGAGGTAAAGTACTTTTGGATGATGAGCAACAATTTTGAATAGTTGTCTTTAATGCAGCTTCTTGGAACAACATTGTTGAGATCCATCTCAGTGTGCTTAGGCTTCATGAACTCCTTACACTGCTCCATGTTAAAATTAAAACCTTTGAACCAGTTTCCTTAACCTCTTGGACTTTCTGTAGCAGCAGCAATAACCCCTGTTGTGATGGAAAAATTTAGCATTCCCACTTTAGTGGTTGTTCCATTGAAACTCAAAGCAAACTCCTTGGATACCTGTGTATGACAACCCTATAATTTCTAACAAAACTATAGGCAACCTGTATTTCTAAAGGCTTCCATTACTGCTGGATCTTCAGTGATTTCTTTCATGTCTTCAAGTTCATATCTCAAACACTATCCACCCTTGTGTATTTTTATTTTCTCTGCCATATCTTCAAAAAGAATTGCTTAGCCTCGCTTGATGATGTTCAACCTCGCTTAATGAATTTTCAGGCTCGCTTGATAACTTTCAAAGTAAACCTTTGAAGAAACCAGCCACAAGTTTGGCTTAGTACAATAACTCTCCAGAGCTCATATATTATGCAAGGAGGAATGAGAAATGAGAATGACTAAATTAGGAAAGGATTTGAAGTTTAAATGTCTTCTCATGACTCAATGATGACTTATTCATTACCTAAACTGACCATGATGACTGCAAACTTGGGCATGTACCTTGATTTCATCACTCCATGACTCGAAAAGCATCCAACTTACCCTTTCCCAATGTTTTCTGACACTTAACAGCTCGACTGACAAGACAGATAGGAAACTGTGCTTTCGTAGTGCCTCTAGTGTTAATTTGACTATTTTTGCTACGAAACTATCAACAATTTCATAGTGAAAAGTGACCTTTTACAGTGCAATCCACTACAAAATTGTGGTTTCTTGGCTAATTAGGTAGTTTTGGTACAAAAACTTTGGAAAATGAAATGAATCAGAAAATGATGAATGATGTGACATGAAGGAGTTTGAACATGAGTGGGTTTAGACCTTAGGGTAAACTCAAACCATAAATATTTCCCTTGATCAAACTTAAAAATGACTCCTAAAACCCTATTTCGACCCATGAACCTATGTGGCTCCACTTGGGATGGTGTGACCGAATGGTACACCAAAGAACCAGTAGTTCTAGTGCCATCCATCTTCTAGGAAATAAAAACTCTAAAATTTATGAAAACTTCGCCAAGCTCTTATGGCCTTCTCCTCGGGCTCAAGCTTGATGATTACTACTGAAAAACCAACTTTGTACCTACTGAAAATATGCTTATTCAACTTTGAGATTATTCACAGACTCCTACCTACCTAATAGCTGCAATCTCCATTTTTAACTCAAGAAACATGAAACTTCCAATGAAGCCAGTCATTGATCTGATCTGACACTTGAAACTTTTGACTGCACTTGAACCAAAAGTAAGCATGATACTAAAATGACCAAGGCAACATAAAATGTATATGATCCTCATAATAAAAATATAAGTGGAAATCTAGATTGTAGAACTCTTCCATGTATTCAACTATAGGATCATAGAAGACATAATCTGTTTGATGATTCTCAAGAAATTTTGCAGGTTTGGACAACACATATATGTTTTTTTCAGCCACACAAAATTTCTGTTGTGTGCTATCAAATTGATTTTCAAAAAAAGGATATTCTTCCTCAATCTCAAAAGAGAAATGTAGCAACACACTCTCTTTGTGTTCTGGCATTAATTTTTTTCGAAAAGACTAATCTTGATAATGAAGACTACAAGATTGAATTTGATCTTCGAATACTTCAATGTCTTTTTCAATGTTCTTAGAAACTTCATCAACAAATTGAATCTTATCTTCTGACTTATACTCAAATGATTTCAGATTAGAAGACAAGGATAAAGAAATATTTTCATCCACTTCCTCATTAGTGTGATAATTATTTGATGTAGGCTGATGCAAGAAATGACATGAAGAATAAAGTTCTTCCTTTACCTGAGGATTGTAGCAATTATCTTCCAATATTTCCTCTTACTGTTTGAAATGATTCCCATATTCCTAATGATCAAAAGGCTAACAATTCTAATGCAAATTTTCATCAAACTCTGAGGATGTAGCATGATTTTCATAAATAAACTCTTTCTAGGTTTCATTTTCATCCAAGAGAGAGGCTATCCTTTCTTCTTAGTGATGAAATGGATTGTCCTGAAGGGCCTATAAAATTTCTTCATCCATGGACTCATCATCTTCATAAAAATTCTCCAAATATTCAATAAAACTCACACAATGCTTACAGTAGTGTTTGACCAGCAATAAGGAGGGATGACACTCTTCATATATCTCATAAAATTCAACATTCAAATTAGGCAGAGAATACAATGAACCATGTGGTAAGCTTTCGTACCAATACCATGATTTTCCTTCTAAAGTGGCCATAAGCATCTTCATAAGAAAATCCTCAGGGAACTGAACCTTAAGTTTGTGTACATGCACATGGAATCTAACCAAATGAAGAGAAGAATTGTATTTATTTTCATCTTTAAATATATCAAGATCAGTTAATGATTCAACCTTTGGCATAGGATTTGGAAAACCAAGGATATGAGACTCATTCATAGGTGCATACCTGGTTTAGTCTTGCAATGGAACTCATCTTGTAACTTCATCAAGCTATTGATCCTCAAGCAGTGGAGTCACCTCCAAAGAGGAAGGACAAATATATATGAGCACATTAGTTAGAGACTTTCAATAGCCAAAATATTAGATGTGTTATTCGATGCTAGCCAGAATAGTTGTAACCTCTCGTGTAGCCATGATGCTTGTGTAGCTATGCCACTAATAAGTTCCTATATTTATTGAAAATAATGTAGACAACACAAATTATAGTTTATTCACTTATAGTTTCTTCATTGACGCTTAGCAGGGGACCATGATATGACTTGGCACCTTGGCACACACGTTCATGCACCATGGATATATTTTTTCATTCTTGGCTCCTCCGCCCTGCACTCCTTTCCGGAATGAGTCACCAGAAATCGAATGCACCTAACTTATGGAACCTTGGGGACACCCCTTCTACAATCACTGTAATTTGATGTGTGGAGTCGCCAGAGCAGAAATACAGCCAATATGTGCCTAAGTGTCTGCTGCTCTCAGACCTTAGAATTGATACTTTGTCATTCTTCCCAGGGAAAATTTACACCTTCAGTCCCCGAGAACGATGCCAAAATGTTATCACAAAATTTCTCCTGATAGGCTACTAATCAGGAAATCTCATGAAACTATTTCAAACCAATCTTTTGATTGAGGCTTAGCCTCCTCAATCTGAGAGGGCTCTCTCAAGGGTTAATGATATGGAGTAAAGATATAGATGGCTAACTCTATTTAGGAAATAAAATGGTTATGATGAATGTAGCTTGAAAATAACATCATCATGTAGACATTGGGCTTATGGAGTCAAAAATTTCAGTGATTCAGAGAGTTAGTTGACATGGAAGTTGAGGAAGGTGAGAGTTTTTAGTAATAGGACACACACACATGAAACATGAAAATACACAGTCAATTCAGTTATAAAGGAAGTTATAGAATATAATAGATGAATTTTGAGTAATATAAATGAAAACCACTGCAACTGAGATACATAAGAGGTACAGATAGAATAGGAAAGCACTTAAAACTCCTTCAAAATCTCAAGTTGGTCAAGTAAAAAATCTTTGTATTGCTGAAATAGTCAATTTAGAATAAGCTGCACTTTTGCCAAAAATCTCCAACCCTTGAAAAATTCGACCCCTTGGATTTTAATAGAGTTGTTACATCTTGAGATGATCTGCCTCTAGGCTATATACATCTAATTTTTTCCTACTGACACCTTGCATAACCATAAAACATCAACTTTATGACAAACAAACACCCATCCTACTTGACAGTCCTATTTCAAATAGGACTCAAACTACTCATTATTATCTTTAAAAACCTGATATACTAAAATAAATTACATATTTGACAACTATGCTTCCACATGGTTGAATTTAGATGATGGGATTCATCATTTTATGATCGCTTAACTGACCTTCTCAAAACTAGGCAACAAGACCCTATTTCTTAGGTAAATGGTCTTCTTCTTCTTTGTATATTCTGTCTGTCATTTAACCTTCAATTCGTGGTCCTTGAGTGTTGAATAATTGCTTGACATGGTATTTAACTCTTCTATAACCTCCAACTGTCCAAAAACTACTCCAAAACTTACTTAAAAGGTTGAAATGCAGTGTGCTACGAAAATAAGGCAGTTTCGTAGCGCTGCAAAACAAGTGTTTATCCTCAAAAAATTTAGCTCTTTCCTTTTGCATAAGGTTAATCATCATCAAACACATCCCTCATACCAATTTCATCTCTTAATAACCTCCAAAATATGTCAAAAAGTAAAAAAATTAGCTATAGTGCTTTCGTAGCGCTTTGCTGCCCTTCAAGCCTAGAGGCACTACGAAATTGCTGAAAAGTGCTAAAAATGCAGTTTTTTGCATAATTTTGGAAAATGAAACCTGAAAGTGCCAAAAAATTGTAACTAACATGTCCTCATCCTCCATTAACCATAAACCAACTCACTTTTAGGCTCCTTGAGGCATTTCTTCCTCATTTACAATTGGTTAGGCTATTGGTTCTTCAATCATTGTCATTTTGAGCCCTTTTTTTTCTAATTCTTCATGAAACAGTGGAAGTTTCTCTTCAAAGTCCTTGTCCTGGTCTTTAATTCTTTTGTTGGTGGATTTCAGATGACTGTTCATCTTTCTAACATGCTTGGCTTCTCTGCTTGCTGGAATTGTCCACTTCACAAGCTGCTGTGTATTGTCTAAGTTTTTAGAAACAGTTTCCACCCGTTCTTACCAAACTGCCTTCATCTTTTCAAATTGAATTTTATCAACATTGTGTTTCCTAACTTCTTTTTTCATGACAACAATTTCCTAATTTTCCAATTTCAATTTCTCTTCAAGGAGATGCGACTCTATTTTTTCTATCACCTTCTCTTTTCCCTTTTTTGATTTGCTAACTGTATCCTTTGTTGTGGGTGACGAGAGGTCAATAATCTCTTGAGGTGATTGACATGTCTCAGTAGGTTCTTGAACTTCTTTGTTTCTCTCTATAAATTTCCTAGCATGCCTTGTCATAGGCTTTCTTGCTTGGAAAATGAAACCTGCATCTTCTCCCTCAAACTCTAATTTATTTGAAGATTTTGCCTTCTTTAACTTATGCCCACGTTGCTTGTAATATTCCCAAATTTTCACTTGATATTTGGAATATTAGAGTTCTTAACTTTCTTAATGAATTAATTAAATAAAAGGGTGGAGGGATCCATAATCCTCAATATGAATAAATATCCACTTTTTGTCTGTGAATGTGGATTAATTAAGCCTAGATCTACATAATGAGGTACTTGATCAACTACTAATGTGAATGCAATTAGAGATCATGTCTCATTAATGAGATAGGTCTCATTAATGAGATAGGTCATGGAGGTTGACATAGTCAACTAAGATCTTGAAGAGGTCAAATACAAGATCATGGAGAATTCAGGATGAGATGATGGAGGAAGTTGTGCAATTAATGCACACATGATGGAGAGTGTGTACATTGCACCTAGACATGATGGATGACTTGGCTAGACAGTGTATTCAAACATGGAGGATCTTTTCCACATGCACAACATAGTTTAGATGAGGGCCAAGGAATGGGAAGGCTCAATCGCTATATAAATAAGATGAAAACAAGAATGAAGACATGCTTGATTTTATTGATGTTGAGGATCTGTTTAGATCTAGAATTGTCATGTGACATTCCATTGCTTTCTTGGGCTGTTTAGCAGAGATTGCAAGTGTTGTTTAGCACAGGGTGTTCTTCGTCGGGAATCCCACCTCTTTCTTTGAGTAGCTCTGGAAAGATTATTGTACTTCATTCTACATCAAGCATTGGTGCCACATATCTTTTCCTACTGTCTGCAGAACATTCATATTCATAAATTGCAGATTTATGAAGATCAGTTTGGAAGGTGGAGGTTGTCTTCAGTATTTCAGCTGGAGAACTGGTGAAGGTTTATTCCTATCACCTTGGGATTAAATATCAGCATCCCCATAGCTTCATATCAGATCTGGAATCAAAACAAAAGTTATTGACCTCCTAGCAATAGTAATACCTCCAGGAATTATGCTATCCATTTTGCAGATCCAAGAGGAGGAAGGAAGTTGCTAGCATTTCAGCTAGTAATCCTATGAGGGATCATCCCCTCACCTTGCCATTAGTATTTCCATCAGCCTGGATTTTATTGCAGCATTTTTCAGTAGGAAGAAATCCTCTCTTTCCCTTATAGTGCAGTTTCTATGAGCAGTTATGTTGCAGTAGTTGTAATCATTATTGGAGGATTGAGAATCTAGATCTAGAGATTCTAGCTTGTAGATCTGAAGGAGGGATCAACCCTTCAAGCTTAGATATGATATTGTGACATATTTCAGCCATCTATTTGTCATATCTAGCTTCAAATCTGTAATCCCAGTAGATCAAGGATCAAGCCCTAGGAGGGTGATTTTCCAAAGTTGTATATCTAGAAAATCCTTTTTGGGTTATCTTGGGAATCCATCACATTAGCCAGATCTTGAATCTTGGCATCATCAGAGCTCCAGATTTCAGTAGATATGCATTTTACTTTTCAGCCTGTGTTCATATATTCATAGTCTGGTGAAGGGACAATGCATTATTTTCTTCCAACAACTCTCCAGTTACGCAGTGCCTACTTTGGCATGTTTTCAGGGTGATTCTAGGCCATCTGTTTGGCTAGATCTACTCATATTTTGTACATTGTGTAACTGAATCATCTCAATATAATAAAATGGCTCAAATTCTCTATAAATTCTGATGTTGTATTGATATTTACTATTTACTTATTTGCAGTTCTTATATTGTGTTTAAGTATTACTACATTCTCTTTTTTGGGATATTATAGTGGTATCAGAGCATGATATTTGGCTCAGCTTGTGGACACTTCATCTTTTTCATCAAAATAAGAAGTAGATAGATGAGATCTATCATGAAGGAGGATTATAATCTTCCCACTCCTATCTTTATACCCATGCAAAATCTCTCCAAGGAGTTCTATCAAATGAAGAATGAAAGGAAAAGGAAGGATCCAAGAAGAATATTTGAAGAGGAAGGTCCAAACACTTCCTATCAGCAGAAAAGAAAACCGGATAATCATAGATCTCCTCATAGATCTAATATGCCCACTTTCTTTGGAGAAGGTGAGAGGCATAGAAATGAAGAAATAAAATAACCTGAGACTCATGAGACTCTCAGCTTGTATCTTGAAGAGTACAAGGAACAGTCTAAAGCTTTCAAAGAAATTATAACTCTCCAAGAATTCTTTGAACTCAAGGAAGAAAGAAGGTCCTATAGAAGAAATATATGGAAGAGGGACAATAGATTATATTTGCCTACATTTGATGGATCTTCCTCAAGAAATTTTAAGGCTTGGAGGAAAGAGTTAGATTAATTTTTCATGCTATATCCTGTGGTTGAAAAAGAGGTTGTCCAAATTACAACACTTGATCTCTTAGGTGAAGCCAAGGATTGGTGGTTTAGTCACATGGAGCATGCAAAGGTGACTACGTATTTAGATTTATTTCAAAAAATGAGGAAGAAGTTTGATGTGAATAAGACAGAGATGGGCCACAAAGAGAAATTTCTGAAGGAAACAAAGGAGGATGTCATTCTTGTCACTCTGGACAAAAAGTCACTACATTCACCACTAGCTACAAAAGTACTTGCATCTAAAGAAGAGACACTTGTAATTTTACAAGATAGTCTTCAGCTCTTGACACATAGAGTCCCATGCATGATTCAAGAGATGAATGAGGAAGAGGAGGAAGATTCCAGTGCTGGTACACTAGTAGAAGAGCAACCATCTCTCTTACCAGCAGTTGGAGACACCATTATCCCGGTTAGAGGAACTCTTGTGTTCTGTCAAGAGGTTCCCACATATCAGTTGATCCAAGGTATGCATACACATTCATCACCTATTGTTTCGGTATATCTTATTGAAACTTATGGGGACATTCCATCAGGGCCAATGCATAACCAAGGGTTAGATCTAAATGCTGATTTGAAGCAGAAAACTATCACAGTGGATAGGACCCTTGATCTAATCAATGAGGAGATGAAAATCTATCCTAGTTCGTCATGGATGGAATACATTCAACCTCTTGAGTTTAAGTGTAGAGTTTCAGAAGAAGGTATGAGCATGATCGTATGTACACTGACTGGTTATGAGATCAATATTGTATTTTTCTTTGAGACAACATATGTATTACCCTGCAGATCTGCATTGTTGTCACTTAGTAGCAGTGATAAAGAAGATGTCCCATTTTTCATGGAGCATTCTGAAGGTAGCTTCACTAATAAAGAAATGGAGGTTAAGATGATGAATGGTATACATCTTGAGGTGAGAAATCATTTCTCCTTTCTTGATGACACTTTCTCAATGAGCATCTCACAGCTCAAAGAGAGAATTCTACCTACAATAGATCCAAAACCTCTTTGGTTTTGGAAGGCCATGGATGAAAATAAGGTCTCATTAAGAGATCTCATTGGAGGTGCACTTCAACATTTCACGGAGTGCAAGGTTCTTCAACAATTTGAGGAGGTTGGTGTCCTACAATGGGAGGATACCAAGTATTTGCAGAGTGAGATCCATCATCCACATTGGGATGAATGGTTGATAGGCTAGAGCAAGGGGTTGCCAAACCACTTGCAAATCTATGATACAGGCCAACAACAAGCATGGTTGCGCTTGTTACTCTTGGGTGAGTATGGCTACCACTCAAGAAGTCATATTTTGTTGATTCATGCCTTATACATCACTGGAAGAATGCATAAGAAAAAGGCATGGTTACTTTCATTATTGATGAGAGAGTTTGGACATCACTTGTTATATCTTATGTCCTTATATTTACTCTTGTTTGGGATATGTCTCATGTATTTACATTTATTTTTGTTTGGGATGTATCTCATGTCCATATATGTACTTGGGGTTGGGAGAAATTATAACTCTCACATGATGTGGCATAATGGAGCTTGTTTGTATTATGTTGATGAGACATCTCATATGTCCATTACTATATTTTTTCTCCATGACTTGGATCATGATAATGCAAGGAGGCAGAAAGAATCCTTGTTCATTTGGTTACTCTTAAGAGAGTACGGGCTGAATTATTCCCATACATTGCATGAAATTGTTGGAGGATGGAAACTGGAGGCCTTACAATGTTGGCTTCTATTGGGAGATTATGGTCGTTGTACATTGTATGATGATGATGTGATGGGGTAGCAAGATGCCTTATTGAGGTGGCTTATTTTGAGAGAATATGGCCACTACATTTGGTATGGCAGCAAGAGGCATTTCTGAGATGGCTACTTTTGAGAGAGAATGGCTCTCATATTCTCATTGATGATTTGGCATGGAAACAAGAAGCATTGTTGTGGTGGCTTCTTTTGAGAGAGTATAGCTCTCTTGTTTTAATGATGATCTAGCATGGCAACATAAGGCTTTGCTGTGTTGGTTTTTATTAGGAGAATGTGGTTTGACATTGTTCATGTTTTCCCATATGTCTCTACTTCTTGTTTTTCACTATGATTACGTGATGTTTGATTCCTACATGGACAACATGGCTAATGATGAGGGCATTGATATGTGTAATCTACTCTATATATCATGGGTTGGAGAGATAGTTTAGGAGTTGGAATTTCCACTTTGGGAATGAACCACTTTATCTTATGTATCTCATGTATAGAGGAGAACCTTGTTCATCATATAGTTGCCACTTGGAGATTCATTGATAGGGATGGGTATCTAACTTTTCAGTTGGAAGTCGTTCTAGACATTCTAGAGAAGCATCTTTGGAGCAGGACATGCATGACACATTGTGACAGATGGGAAGGCCTTCCACATGAGGATGCCATTTGGAGGGAGGATGTTTGTTGTAGCACCTGCTTTTGTAGTTGCTTGAGGACAAGCAACATTTTTCTAGGGAGGACTCTAATATTCCCAAATTTTCACCTAATATTTGGAATATTAGAGTTCTTAACTTTCTTAATGAATTAAGTAAATAAAAGGGTGGAGGGACCCATAATCCTCAATATGAATAAATATCCACTTTTGTGTGTGAATGTGGATTAATTAAGCCTAGATCTACATAATCAGATAGTTTAGCAACTACTAATGTGAATGGAATTAGAGATCATGTCTCATTAATGAGATAGATCATGGAGGTTGACATAGTCAACTAAGATCTTGAAGAGGTCAAACAAAAGATCATGGAGCATTCATGATGAGATGATGGAGGAAGTTGTGCAATTAATGCAAACATGATGGAGAGGGTGTACATTGCACCTAGACATGATGGATGACTTGGCTAGACAGTGCATTCAAACATGGAGGATCTTGTCCACATGCACAACGCAGTTTAGATGAGGGACAAGGCATGGGAAGGCTCAAACACTATATAAAAAAGATGAAGACAAGAATGAAGACATACTTGAGTTTATTGATGTTGGTTTTCTGTTTAGGTCTGGAATTTTCATGTGACATTCCATTGCTTTCTTGGGTTGTTTAGCAGTGATTGCAAGTGTTGTTTAGCACAGGGTGTTCCTAGTCAGGAATCCCACCTCTTTCTTTGAGTAGTTCTGGAAAGAGTATTTTACTTAATTCTACATTAGGCATTGGTGCCACATATATTTTCCTAATTTTTGAAAAACATTCATATTCATAAATTGCAGATTTCTAAATATCAGTTTGGAAGGTGTAGGTTGTCTGCAGTATTCAACTGGAGAACTGGTGAAGGATTATTCCTATCACCTTGGGCTTAAAGGTCATCATCCCTAGAGCTTCATATCATATCTGGCATCAGGAAAAAAGTTATTGACCTCCTAGCGGCAGTAATACCTTCAGGAATTACGCTTTCCATTTTGCAAATCCAAGAGGAGGAAGGAATGTGCTAGCATTTAAGCTAGTAATCCTGTGAGGGATCATCCCCTCACCTTGCCATCAGTATTTCCATTATCCTGGAGTTTATTGCAGCATGTTTCAGCAGGAAGAAGGCCTCTCTTTCCCTTACAATGCAGTTTCTATGAGAAGTTATGTTGTAGAAACTATAATCATTATTGGAGGATTGAGAAGCTAGATCTAGAGCTTCTAGCTTGTAGATCTAAAGGAGGGATCATCCCTTCAAGCTTAGATCTTATCTTGTGACATATTTCAGCCATCTATTTGTCAGATCTAGCTTCAGATATGTAATCCCAGTAGATCAAGGATCAAGCCCTAGGAAGGTGATTTTCCAAATTTGTAGATCTGGAAAATCCTTTCTGGGTTATCCTGGGAATCCATCACATTGGCTAGATCTTGAATCTTGGCATCATCAGAGCTCCATATTTCAGTAGATCTACATTTTAATTTTCAACTTGTAGTCATTTATTCATATTTTATTGAAGGGACAGCGTAGTATTTTCTTCCAGCAGCTCTCGAGTTATGTAGTGCCTACATTGGCATGTTTTCAGGGCGATTCTAGGCCATCTCTTTGGCTATATCTACTCATATTTTGTACATTGTGCAACTGAATGGTTTCCATATAATAAAATGTCTCAGCTTCTCTATAAATTCTGATTTTTTCTTGATATTTATTGTTTACTTAATTGCAGTTCTTATATTGTGTTTAAGTATTACTGCATTATCCCTTTTGGGATATTACATTCCTCTATAAATTCAGCTTGGACAATAGTTGTTTCCTCTATGTCAATGGCATGTAAAATATCCTCTAGATTCCCCGTAGCTTCTACTCTATCTTCTACAACCACTATCTTCTCTTCCAAAACCACTGTTTGGCTTCTAGTCATTCTTTTGGTCTGTTCTTTGCTAACAGTTTGTTTCCGTTTTGCAAGCTTGGCCAACTTTGATTTCTGTTTTGCATGTGGGACATTTGGTGTGTCAAGACTCTAAATTTTATTTGGATCCTTCACAGTTTATTTACTTGTTTTTTCTCTTGCAGGTTTATTTGGTTTTGTAATCAATGGTTGGCTCTGTTCTGCTGCTAGTGGTGATGGAATTTTCTTAGTTTTAGAAGTTTTTGAAGGAGTTAGAGCATCCAACTCAAAACCATTGACAAAAAAGAATGAGGACCAATCTCTGCCTAACCTTTGAAGTTCATCTAAAACCAATAATTTCATTAATCCATGATGAAATAATGACGTCTCACTCCCCTCAGACTTTTCTTGGACCTTATCATCCATCTTTGATAGACTTCTATGCAGATAGCATTGGAAACACTAAGAATGGGGGTGAATCAATATTCCTTTCAATTAGAGCATTAGTTAATCTTCAAATATTATCAGTGTTTGTACAATGATAGCAGCAAACAAAAGGAACACAAATGCACACAGATTTTAAGGTGGAAACCCACTCCGGGATAGAAACCACCTAATGATTTCTAATAATTATTTAATATTCAACACCAATTAAAAATAAAACTCCAAATTCCTAGAATATAGAAAATCAGTCCTCTCCAACTCCCACTGGATGGACGCTCCAATGCTTGAGATTCTTCAGTAGTCAATTGAACGGATGCCCCAACACCCAATGAGCTACAACTCACCCTAGCACCAACCTACCACCCTATAGAAGAATAAAAGAAGAATGGACTCCCGTACCAGGGAAAATGGTCCACTTTACATTGATATAGAATGATGTAGAAGAATAAGACACACTAGACCATAACCAAAACTATGGCACAACCACGTAATGATGATCCTAGACCTTCAGACACTCCCTCTTCAACTCTTGGTAGATAGACACTAGAACAATTTTTACAATAATGTATTTACAATGACTTAGTACAATGATACCTTTATAGTGATTATACGCAGTTCTACCCACTTGAAGAATTCATGTGATGAACTTCTTGCTGCTTTTCTGCACCTTGGTTGCTGCTCTTGTCATGCTACCCTCTACTACACCTTGCTTTACTTTGCTGCCCTAGAAGTTTTGGTCCTTTGCAGCCCTTGACAACACATGATCTAGCTTTTTCTTGCCTTCTAGGAGCTAGATATTGAATCTGGTGTATCTCTATTATTTCAGATCCCCAATATCTTATTTTTTGTCATGTAGTAGTATTCTGAGTAGTATTTCCAATTCCACAGGTCTGATATGATTTAGATTCTTCAAGGGAGAGTTATGCCCAATTTCTCACAATGCCCTAATTATGGTCTGTTTTAGTAGAGCAAGCTTGTATGGAATGCCACATGTCACTGTTTCTTTATTCGGCTCCAAAATTGATAGAGAAAATTCTACAGTCCGTTCACTATCTTTCACTTTTTACAGAGTTCCAATCCGATACTTAGATAGAGAGTTATGACGATTTTCCCAAGGTCAACTCTTTGAGATGAATTTCAGGAGCCTGCAAAAACACTGACTTCCACAGATCATATCTGCCAAAATATTGTGCACCTTGATCTGAAATTTTCACAAGAGGTTCCTCAGGATTTTTTCTTTGCCTCATAAAAATTTCAGCTTTTTAACCTTCGTAGAAAAAAAGTTAGAGCGAAAATTCCACGATTACCTGTTTCCAATGGCGAAATCCCTTGCATAAGGAGGATATGAGGACCACAATTTATATAAATGCTTAGGTTGAGAAGAGCTTTAACAAGTGAACGTGGGAGGGATTTTAGGAGCTTAAAAAATATTAATTATTACTTTTCAATAACCCATGCCACAACCCCATGGGTTTTTAGCCCACTAACTAGGGTTACAAATGTCAAACATGAACATCTCTCAAATTGTGATGAATTATGTGGCATGCCATATGTCAATGAAAACATCGTGACAAGCAGAAACCATCAAAAGCATTCTTGACCCAGAATATATTAATTTGGTAGGTAAAAATTCCCATGCAATATTGGGGTAGCCCCTGGTGCTACTCGAGTTGACATCAATGACAACCGCTAATCAACAATCTCCCCCTTTGGCATTGATGGCAACACAAGTACTCCCCCTGCGATCACAACATCTCTTCCTACAAAATTCTCTCCCCCTTCGACATCAATGGAAAATGGTTACTCCCCCTGACACATAACCATCTTGTGGACTTGTACACACTTCCACTCCCCCTGACATACAACCATCCCACGGACCTGTAGACACTTCCACTCCCCCTTTATATTCTGAATAAGAAAAATCTAATGAGAACTTGGGAGAATCGCAAGATTCTGGATAAGATATTCCAATGATTCACGATTACTCTCACGATCATCAAAACTTCCTACCCAATCTCAATCTATAAAGAATGAATAATGATATTTTTACCCTTGGGATACCACAAGCCATATTCTATTGTTCCCTTCAGATATTGAAGAATTCTTTTGATGACAATAATATGTGATTCTTTTGGTGTTGCTTGGAATCTTTCTAGTTGTCCAACTACTTTCATAACATTTGGCCAGGAAGCTGTCACATATAGAAGACTACCAATGATAGATCTGTACAACCTTTGATCCACATCCTTAGATGAGTCGTCTATGCTCAATTTGCAACCTGTTACCATTGGAGTAAGGATGGGTTTGCAATATTCCATTTTAAATTTCTAGAGCATTTCCTTGATGTACTTGGCTTGACATATAAATATTCCTTTCTCTTGCTAAGATATTTGAAGCCCTAAGAAGTATGTCAGCTCACCAAGTAAACTTATCTCGAAACCATTTTGCATATTTGTAGCAAACTTCTTACTTAGTCGATCATCATTTCTACCAAATATTATATCATCCTCTTTAGCTACTAGACATGCTTTAGTTGCTTCATCTAGAACATATATGTCATTTAGAGCTCGACTTGCTATAGCCACAATTTCACCATACCTGCCTTTCTTGATTTCACATTTTGTGGAGTTGAATAGTATTGTTTGTCCTTGATCACACATTTGTCCAACACTGAGCAGATTGTGATTCATATTTTCAACCAATAGAACATTCTTGGCTAGAGCATATTTGCTTGCGAGAGTGACAGTACTTGATCCTATAACATTTGAAGATCCATCATCCAAAGGACACGGTTCCATCCTTATTATCTTTTAGAGATATAAATTTATTTATATCTCCAGTCATATGCATTGAGAAACCGCTATCAACATACCACACATCTTTGTTGTTTTGAGCCTTGAGAGCGAGAGCATAATTATCAGTCTTCTTCTTCTTCCATTTCCATTCGTTTTGTGGCTTTGAAGATTCTTCTGGAGGATTTTCAAGTCTGTAGTCTCTTGCTATGTGTCCAAAGTTTTGACATTTGTAACATTAAATATTATTTCTTAAATGTTCAAATCTATTGATGTTTTGCTGAGCCCAGGGAGGTTCATATTTGATAGATCTCCTGGAATTGTATTCATTCCTAGATGGAAATATTCATCGAGGAATTGTCTTCCAAGGCTGTTATTGCGTATCTTTTCCAATGAAGTCTACATGCATGTCAGATCTCATAGGTTCATTGTATTTTGTTGTAGAAGGTCCTGCTTCTTCTTCTTTGTAACTGATGCCAGTTCTGTCATTGTAAGATCATTGATTGTTGATGAGTTCTTCCAATGCCCTTGAGCTGTTGGCATAGTTTTGGATAGTTTTTCCTTTCTTCACTTCCTTATGCAGCGAGACTACTTCACCTTCTAATTCTTTATTTTCTTGGTTGCTTTCTTCCAACTTCTTTTGAAGTGACTCTTCAATGCATTTGTGTTCTTCAACTTCAATTTTGAGATGTTGAAGTTGTTCTTCAAGAGTATTGGAACAAATATTCTCTGCCTTGAGCTCTTTTATACGTTTGATTGATTCCTGAGAAAATCATTCTATGGTCAATCCTTCTTCTTTGTTTTTTTATACCTCTTGTTTATTGTGCTTGGACATAAAAAATACTCTCTCATTGGATTCTTCTTCGCTGTCATTGTCTTCATCGGATGATGAGCCATTTTCTTTAGAGAGAAAGTTCCTTTTGGATCCTTGCTTGTTGAATTTATAAAAGCCTTTCTTTCCTTTTGAGTTGCCATCACTTATGTTCAGACATTTTAATGCGAAATGCCCAACCTCACCACAACCGAAAAATATCAATGGACGTTTACCTTTGAATTTTCCCTTACCAATTTTTAGTTTTCTCGTAAAGTAGGCATATTCTTCATCTAAAAGACCTTCTTCATCATCTCCATTTTCTTCACATATGCAGGTGCATGTCTTTTCAATTGAAGGTTTTTTGTCATTGTGGGTTTTATTATATGCAACGACTGCAGTTTCTGGATGCGAAGTACCCTCTTCTTCATCAAGTCTCATTTCATATGCTATCAGAACTCCATGTAATTCCTCTTTGCTGAGTTTTTCTAGATTTGCGCTATATTCTAAGACCGATACCTTTGGGTTGAATCTCCCTGGTAACATTAGAAGAATATTTCATATAATATTCTTCTCGTCAACTGGCTCTCCAAATCTTTCTAGAGTATTGTTTATTTCATCAACGTATTGGAAGTATGCAGCAATGTTGCAATCTTCTTTCATTCTGAGTTGCTCAAATTTTTCTCTATAGATTTGAAGCTTTGCTTCTTTGACATTTGAGTCACCTGCATATATATTCTCAAGCTTGTCCCATACATTCTTGGCAGTTTTACAACCCAACACCTTATGATAAGCAGACTCAATAAGTCCATTGATAATAATATTCTTTGCTTTTGCATCATTTGCCAAATTCTTCTTACCTTGTTCATCCGCGGTTGATTTAAACCCATTTTGAATAGTGTCCCATACTTCATAACCTTGCGCTAAGAGATAAACCTCCATTCTTCCTTTCCAGAGTACATAAGTATTTTCATTGAATAGAGGTACACCATTCTTGGTATGCTCCATGACCTCCTTCCAGTTGTTAAACTGCTATTGAAGGAACCAAGCTCTGATACCAACTATTGGAATAATGAGAGTGGGGGTGAATCTTTATTCCTTTCAATTAGAGCATTAGTTAATCTTCAATTATTATCAGTTTTTGTACAATGATAGCAGCAAACAAAAGGAACACAAATGCACATAGTTTTTAAGGTGGAAACCCACTCTAGGACAAAAACCACCTAATGATTTTCTAATAATTCTTTAATATTCAACTCCAATTGAAAATAAAGCTCCAAATTCCTAGAATATAGAAAAGCATTCTTCTCCAGCTCCCACTGGATGGATGCTCCAATGCCTGAGATTCTTTAGTAGTCAACTGAACAGATTCCCCAACACCCAATGAGCTACAACTCACCCTAGCACCACCCTACCACCCTATCGAAGAATAAAAGAAGAATGGAATCTCGTACCAAGGAAAATGGTCCACTTTACATTGATATAGAATGATGTAGAAGAAGAAGAAACAATAGAACATAACCCCAACTATGACACAACCACCTAATGATGATCCTAGACCTCCCGACACTGCCTCTTCAACTCTTGGTAG
Source organism: Pinus albicaulis (assembly GCA_034641835.2). Taxonomy (NCBI): domain Eukaryota; kingdom Viridiplantae; phylum Streptophyta; class Pinopsida; order Pinales; family Pinaceae; genus Pinus; species Pinus albicaulis. The sequence continues at coordinate 280,236,263 of CM076569.1, forward strand.
ATAGACACTAGAACAATTTTTACAATAATGTATTTACAATGACTTAGGACAATGATACCTTTACAGTGACTGTATGCAGTGCTACCCACTTGAAGACTTCATGTGATGAACTTCTTGCTGCTATTCTGCACCTTGGTTGCTGCTCTTGTGATGTTACCCTTTGCTGCACCTTTATTTGCTTTTCTACCCTAGAAAGTCTGGTCCTTTGTAGCCCTTGACAACACATGATCTAGCTTTTTCTTGCCTTCTAGGAGCTCAATTTTGAATCTGGTGTATCTCCATTATTTCAGATCCCCAATATCTAATTTTCTATCCTGTAGTAATATTTTGAGTCATCTTTCCAATGCCATATTTTTACCCCAATTTGGATTCTTCAAGAGAGAGTTATGCCCAATCTCTTATAATGCCCTAATTATGGATTGTTTCCATAGAGCAAAATTGTACAGCTTGCCATGTGTCACTGTTTATTTATTAGGATCTGATATTGATAGAGAGAAAACTAAATTTCGTTTAATATCTTCTAATTTTTACATAATTCCAATCCGATACTTAGAGAGAGAGTTATGACGATTTTCCGATCGTCACCTCTTTGAGATGAATTTCAGGAGCATGCAAAAACATTGACTTCCACAAATCATATCTATGAAAATATTGCGCACCTTGATTTGAAATTTTCATAGGATCTTCCTCAGGCTTTTGGCTTTGCCTCAAAAAAATTTCAGCTTCTTAACCTTCGTAGAACAAAAGTTAGAGCGAAAATTCCATGATGACCTGTTTGAGATGGCGAAATCCCTTGCATAAAGAGGATATGAGAATCACAATTTATATAAATGCTTAGGTTGAGAGGGGCTTCAACAAGTGAACGTGGGAGGGATTTTAGGAGCTTAAAAATATTAATTATGACATTTCAATGACCCATTCCCCAACCCCATGGGGTTTTAGTCCACTAACTGGGGTTACAAACTTCAAACATGAATATCTCTCAAACCGTGAATAATTACGTGGCATGCCATATATCAACGGAAAAATCTTGACAAGTACAAAACACCAAAAGTATTCTTGACCCAGAATATATTATTTTGGTAGGTAAAAATTCCCATGCAATATTGGGGTAGCCCCTTGTGCTGCTTGGGTTGACATCAATGACAATTGCTAGTCAAGAGATAGAAAGGTAAGTCAAGGAAAATCTTACTAGTGAAGAGCATAAGTAATTTGAAATTGTATGAGTAGACTTTGTGATATCTACCTTCACAGGTAAAGTAATTTTGGATGATGAGTAGCAATTTTGAATAGTTTTCTTTAGTACAGCTTCTTCGAACAACATTGTTGAGATCCATCTCAATGTGCTCAGGCTTCATGAACTCCTTACACTGCTCCATGTTAAACTTGAAACCTTTGAACCAGGTTTCTTAACCTCTTGGAATTTCTATAGTGGCAGCAATAACCTCTGGTGTGATGGAAAATTTTAGCATTCCCACTTTAGTGGTTGTTCCACTGAAATTTAAAGCAAACTCCTTGGATACTTGTGTATGAAAGCCTTGCAATTTCTCACAAAATTGTAGGCAACCTGCTTTTCTAGAGGTTTCCATTACTGCTGGATCTTAAGTGATTTATTTCATGTCTTTAGGTTCATATCTCAAACACTTTCCACCCTTGTGTATTTTTCTTTTCTCTGCCATAGCTTCTCAAATAATTACTCAGCCTCACTCGATGATGTTCAACCTCGTTTAATGAATTTGCAAGCTCGCTTGATAATGTTCAAAGTAAACCTTTGAAGAAACCGGCCACAATTTTGGCTTAGTACAATAACTCTCCAGAGCTCAGATATTATGCATGGATTAATGAGAAATGAGAATTACTAAATTAGGAAAGGATTTGAAGTTTAAATGTCTTCTCATGACTCAATGATGACTTATTCATTACCTAAATTGACCATGATGACTGCAAAACTGGGCATGTACCTTGATGTCATCACCCCATGACTCGAAAAACATCTAACTTACACTTTCCCAATGTTTTCTGACACCTAATAGCTCGATTGACAAGACAGACAAAAAACTGTGCTTTCGTAGCACCTCTAGTGTTAATCTGACTGTTTTTGCTACAAAACTATCAGTAGTTTCGTAGTGAAAAGTGACCTTTTACAGTGCAATGTGCTACGAAACCGTGGTTTCTTGGCTAATTAGGAGGTTTTAGTACAAAAAATTCATAAAATGAAATGAATCAAAAAATAATGAATGATGTGACATGAAGGAGTTTGAACATGAGTGGGTTTATACCTTAGGGTAAACTCAAACCATAAAAATTTAATATTTCCTTTGATGAAACATAAAAATGACTCCTACAACCCTATTTTGACCCATGAACCTATGTAACCTTTTAAAAATTTTGTTTAATTTTTTTGAGTGATAACACACTAGATCATTCAAAAATTTGGTCACTTGGTGCAGACTTAAATCAATTTTCACTCTTTTCATAAAGATTTCATCACTTGCTGGCTCATTTTATCATTATGTTTAGTGTTCATTATTCATGAGTCTTTATCACCTTTTTAGTGATATCATCACGAAGTCTATTAATTCAATGTGTTCATTAGGTCTTAGGGTTTTCAAGGTACATTTAAACATCATTTCCATTGTATAAAATATCAGCAAGACTAAGGGTGATCAATAAATTCACTTTACCATGTAAAGTGGAAATGTAAATATGTAATTTTTATTCCATTATGTAATTTTATATTTTCTCAATATGTAATAAGTTCATGGTTCTAAGATAGTTTCCAACTAAAAGTTTCATATGCAAATAAAGCTCAGAAGTTTCAAATTTTAATGTGTTGTCAAATCCATCAAATGGTCAATCTCCAAATATCAGAAACAAAAGTGAAAGGTAAATATTTCAAATTTTAAGGTGAATGAGAAGAAGAGAAGTGGGTCCCAAACGCAAATTCATTCAAATCACCAAGTATAAAGCCCATCACAAGACAAAGAAAGCACTCATTTCCTCTCACAACCATCAATCCCCCACTCCCTTAGCTCGAGAATAAAGTTTTCAGGGAAAAAATTAAAATTTTTGGGTGGTGCTATGCTCCTGAGCTTGGAGCTGCAGTCCTAGCAAAGGCACTGCACTCCTCTCCAACTTCACTCAAAATGCCCAAAACCTATTGCAAGTTCAGTTCCTTCAGTTGTAAACAAGTAATTTAACCTCAAAAAAGCCCTCCATACATCTCATCATTGAAAATTTCATGGTGTTCATTCTCCTTATTTAAAGTTTTGAGTTTTCAAGCTAGAAACCCTAGTTTCACTCCCACATCCTAAATTTTTTCCCCTAAATCCAAATTTACCCTTCCCACATCTTAGTAAACCTTATCCCTATCCCTATATCACTAAATCCCCATACTTAAGACACATTTCCCAAAACCCTAATTCATAGGCTACAAATTTCCTAGGTAGCCTCCCTATACCTATAATAAATTTCCCCACCCATTTCCCTAAGTATTTCTATCCCATAACACTTCTCTAAGCTCCCTAACTCCCTTCCCCAATACCCTCAAATTTCCTACACTAATCCCAACTCACAACTCCATAAACCTACTATCCTAACCCATTTCCCTTACCTTTCCCTAGGGTTTCAAAACAATACAAACACCATAGAAGAGGAGAAGAAGACCCACAATAAAGGATGGAGAATTCTATGGCATGAAACTAGACCTTGAGCAGTACACACCCTACTTGAAATTGCAGTGCAAAGGAAACCCTAATCAAGAAAAAAGAGAAGGATATGTTGGATTTTATTATTTATGCATCCATTATAGCATATAATACGATATCAAGTCTCCATGAAGCAAGTCTAGAGCAATTTTGAGGAAATTTGGAGAAAATTTGGGAAATTTGAAAAAATCCTTGAAGGCGCATTTTCCAGAAATATCCTATTTAGTCATATTTTTGTAGAACATTTTGTGGCCAAAAAATGATGAATTTTGAGAAACTGGAGGAGGTTTTTGTTCCTAAGATATCAAAGTAAAAAACATATCTCACATTTTACACAAGTAACATAATGAGAGATACATGCATGTTGGAAATATGTTTCTTGTATCCTATTATATGACTGTCCTTGATGGCAACTTTCTGACAAAGGATGCAGATAATGACTGTATGAAGAACTCAGAAAACCATCAACAGTTCTATACAAGAAGAATATAAGACTGAATGTACATTAATCGAAGCTTTGGGAGAATCAATGTGAATAAGGACGTGTTAAATCATGTGTGAATAAGTTCGGTGTATTCATACATCCTGACAAACTTCTAAAGTTGGAGGGTTCTAGTCTCTTTGCAATATGTGTTAAGTATGGCTGAGTAAATCTGAGCAAAGAGCTGATGGATTCGATTTCTGTAAAAGCACAAGATAGCTAATTAGTAAAGGAAGTAACTCTGTATGGTGGATTCAATAGGGTTAAATTTCTTGCTGAAGAATGCAATTGAATAGACACATGATTGCAGAGCATGTTTGCTGGAATACATATGACCTGTGTTAGTAAAGATGACCTTTAATGTATATTTGCATCCACAAATAGGGAAGAAGCCTATCCATTCCAATCTCCGTTGAAAGTATGGACCAGCTTGAATTATATATAACCTAAGTTACATTAACATAATCACGCGGGGGAAGAACAATTAAAACAGAGTTATGCCTTCACGGAGAAACGTAGCAATGACGTAATAAAGGCGGACGGAACCTTGAGCGAAGGAGAGGAACGACGAACGGAATGAACAGTGAAGGGGGTTTCCGGTTTTTATCGCACCGCTTTCGACGGGCAAGCGGTATTCAAGAGGTTGGGAGCGATTCCATAGAACGAGCAACACGCGTCCCTGAATGAATTTGCAAAACTGCCATCACTGCGCGCCATCGTGCATTAATATCTGACCAAGGAAGCTGCGCGATATTGTTGTGCACCGTCGATCTGGAGGGGAGCCATCGGACGGTGGCCGTATGAGGAAGGTGCACGATGGATAACCATGGTACGGTGTGAGTATGTGATTAGATCATTGATTATATATGTGGGCCCTATTCTAAATTATATTAATTGGGACCTTTTAAACTAAGGTTTGCGGGGTTAATAAATGATGTTGAATACGTGAAGTTGGCGAAATATGAAACATGTGATGAAATGAACATGGGTTAATATATGCGTTGATCTCACGAACACATAAACCAGGGGTCGATATATATATACGCCTTGGGGAGTTCATAACTAAAGGAGGAATTGGATTAATATCTCAATCTTAGATTGAGATATTAAAAAGCCTTAGATTAATTAATTTCCAGACCAAGAAAATACAACAATGAGAAGTTGTTTGTGGCTTGGGTAGACCCCGCTGGATTATCTATTTGATCTCATCCAGGAATACCATCAGCTGTTGAGTGGTTTTGACTCATGGTATTAATAAAGGAAAAACCTATATAAGGAGAAGAGGATCATAGTAAAACATGTGCATATTGAGGGGTTGTTAATGAATAAATCTCTTTAAGAGATATCTGCATGATTGAACTATGTTTCTGATAAATCTGAATCTATGATGCACCTATGGAGTTGATGAAGATTCAAGATCTCTAGATCTAGATATGATGAATCTCTAGGAAGATCTGCAAAGAAATAATGAAGACCTGATGCAAGTTTGATGAAGAAATTGAAGAAATTTGGTGGATCTGATGGTTGAAGTCTTCAGCATGAAAGTAGAAGCTTTCTGCCAGTACAAGCTGGTGTTAAAATTAGGGGGTCGAAGCTCCCTTCCAGTAGTGACTAGAGAACGAGAGAAGGTTGTAGCCTTCTGCAGGTGGGTGCCTACGTGCTGGTATAAGTCTGCGCTAGCACAAAAATTGTAAGAAGTTTTCTTTATAATAAATATTGAAGACAGAGATGATAGCAACGATGGTTTTCTCCAAAATTGGGTTTCCACCTTAAATACTAGTGTTCATGTGTGATGGCTTATTCTATTATTACTGCACATGCTTACTGCTTACTAAACTTCTGATGAATGAATGATGCAATAATCTAAGTAAAGAATTAAATGCATAATAAGATCTCTGATAAAAAAAATTTAGTCAGCTCTAAATACCGATTCACCCCCTCCCCTCTCAGTATTTTTCCCAACAATTGGTATTAGAGCAGGTCCTTCTGAAAAGCTTAGCCTCTAGAAGGAAGATCAATCAAGATGAGCAATCAAGATGGAATAGCATCTATCAGGCCTCCGCTCTTCAACGGAAACAATTTAATCTTCTGGAAAACAAGGATGAGATCCTATATTCAGTCTCTGGGAGTAGATGTATGGGCTATTGTTGAAGCAGGATATCAATATCCAGCCGCAGTACCAACAGATCCAACAGAAAGAAAGAATTATGAAACAAATGCAAAGGTGGTTAATGCCCTATTGGGAAGTCTAACTGAATCGAAATTTATCAAAGTCATGTAGCTGAATACAACAAAGGAAATATGGGACAAAATCATTCTAAGTTATGAAGGTGATGCAAAGGTAAAAAGTGCTAAACTCCAAACTCTCATAATTCAATATGAGAACCTAAAAATGCATAATGAGGAGAGCATTGCCAATTTATTTTTACGTCTTGATGATATTGTAAATCATATGAGAAATCTGGGAGAAACAATAACCGAATCTACTTTGGTTGAGAAAGTTTTAAGATCGCTAACAACAAAATTTGAGTCAAAAGTTTCTGCTCTTGAAGAAAAGCAGGATCTTCAAAATCTTACTGTGGTGCAACTTCATGGCATACTAATTGCATATGAAATGATAAGAGGAGGACCATCTGAAGTCAAAGAAGTCGTCTTTAGAGCTTCTACAAAAGGGAAAGAAGTACAAGAGACATAAGGATCAGGGTATATCTCAGAAGAAGATGAGGCAAATTTTGTAAAGAAACTCAAACTTGGTACAGGACGGTTCAAAGGTAAGCTTCCTTTCAAATGTTTTGCTTGTGGAAGATTTGTTCATTATGCTGCTAAGTTTCCTCACAAAGAAACACATGAAAAAGGAAAGGAAGTAGCAAGAAGGAATAAGAATTGGTTTAGCACTAGAAAAAGTTACTATACTCATGAAGACATTAATGGGTTATCAGACAGTTAGGAAGAAGGTGAACAAGATCTTAGACTTCTCATGGAATTTGAAAAAGAGTCTAGAGAAGAAAATGATACTTTTATGGATGATTTAGAGGAAAATTATTTTCTTGATGAAATCAATCAAATCAAAATATGCTTAGAAGAAAGTAAAATATCCATAGAAACTCTGAAAAACCAGCTTCAAGAAAAGGAGAAACATAATGAGAAATTAGAATGTGAAATAGTAAGTCTAAGAAAAGAAATTGAGAAAGTAAAGACTTTGAATCTTAGATTTGCTAAAGGATATGAAACCTTAGATGAGATTATCAAGGTACAATGTTCTCCTCTTCTAAAGACAAGTCTTGGATATATTGGAGAATCTTCTCGGGCTTCAGCACCAAATTATCTAAAAGCAGCTACAGCCAGTACACAACATTCTGCCCCTCTGCAAGGAAATAAAGAATCTTTACAGATAAAGCATGACCATCTCAATTCAAAGAACACTAATAGGAGTACCTTTCAAAGAAACACCAATCAACAGGTAAATTCAAGTAGAATATTTCATGATCGCAGAAATTTCTTCTTCAATGGACAATGTTTCTCATGTCACAATTTTGGTCATAAAGCTGTTCAATGTGTTGCATATAAAACCATCATGACAAGAGAAGAAAGGAAGAAAAGGATTGATATTGGAATAAAGAAGAATACATATAACAACTTTTCTCCTCTTCAAAATGAAGTTGAATGCACTTATTGCAATAACTTTGGCCATGAAGAATCTGAATGTAGGAGCAAAGTTCAGCCAAAAGAGAATTTTCCTTCGAGCGCCAAAGTGTGGAAAAATAAGGAATTACAGGTTGAAAATTGTGGCATAGCTTTATTTGTAGAAGGTGAAGAAAATCAATGGTACATTGATAGTGGATGCTCAAAACACATGACAGGTGACAAAAACAAACTTCTTGCATATAGTGATCTAGAAAAAGAAAAGAATGTTACATTTGGAAATGATACTCCTGTTTTCATTAAGGGAAAAGGGTCTGTTTTTCTAAAAGAAAAGGTGAAAGCCAATAATGTCATGTATGTGGATGGATTAAAGCATAACCTGTTAAGTGTAAGTCAAATGTGTGATCAAGGAACTGAAGTTGTCTTTAGTTCAAAAGAATGTGTGGTACGTGATATTGATACAGGTAAAACAATTATAAAAGGAAACAAAACTCTAAGCAACCTATATGTATTGAAGAACTACAAATAACAATGTCACTTGAGTAAATCTTCAGAAAACTGGCTATGGCATAGAAGGTTGGGGCATCTGAGCTTCTCTCAAATCAACAAATCAAGTAGACTTAAAGTTGTTCGTGATCTTCCCAATATTACTCTACCTGAAAATATCATATGCAAATCTTGCCAATTTGGTAAGCAAACCAAAGTGAAATTTAATGCCAAGGAAGGATCATCAAGTAAGCCTCTTGAACTCTTTCATACTGACATATGTGGACCTGTGAGGAAAAATTCACCACGTGGTGAACAATACTATATCTTATTTATTGATGATTTCTCTAGAATGTGTTGGATTGGGTTGATTAAACACAAAGATGAAGCATTTGAGAAATTTCAGATCTTCAAAGCACTGGTTGAAAATGAATTAGATTTAAAAATCAAGTGTCTTAGATCTGATCGAGGAGGAGAATATACATCAGATGAATTCCTTGAATTTTGTGAACAACATGGCATAAAAAGACAGTTTTCTGTAGCTGGCACTCCACTACAAAATGGCGTAGCAGAAAGAATGAATAGAACAATTCAACAAATGGCTAGAGCTATGTTTGATGATTCTGGAACACCTAACACATTTTGGGGAGAAGCAGCACATACAGCGGTAAATATTCTTAACAAGGCACATGTTCGTGTAAATAGTGATAAAAATCCATATGAGCTATGGTATGGTAATCCTCCCACTGCGAAGCACTTTAGAGTTTTTGGGAGCAAATGCTTTATCAAAAATAATGATGAAAAACTTGGCAAGTTTGAACCCAGAGCAGATGAAGGAATATTTCTTGGTTACTCCTCTAGGAGTAGGGCATATAAATGTTACAATAAAAGACTTCGAAATATTGTTGAATGTATTGATGTTGTTATTTATGAGTCTCCTACAGCTCCAAAAGAAGAAAAACAAACAACAAATGAAGACAATGATGACATATATCCTTCTACATCAAATAGGAATGATATAGGCAGTGAACCCAATGAAGAACCCGAAGATGATTTATCTGAAAAATCTCCATCTAGATATGTTCAAAAGAATCATCCAAAATCTCAAATTTTGGGAGAAAAGGGATCAGGTGTACAAATAAGAAGGAATCCTGTGGGTTCTTCTAGCTATCTGGCATTTCTATCCACTATTGAAGCACAAAATGTCAATCAAGCCAGCAAAGATGAATGTTGGATTCAAGCCATGAATGAAGAGCTTGATCAAATTGAAAATAATCACACTTGGGAATTAGTACCAATACCTCATGACAAAAATGTCATTGGAACTAAATGGATATTCAAAAATAAGTTAAATGAGAATGGGGATGTAATAAGAAATAAAGCTAGACTTGTTTGCAAGGGGTATGCTCAACAAGAAGGTATAGACTTTGAAGAAACTTTTTCTTCTGTAGCCAAACTTGAAGCCATAAGAATGTTTCTTGCTTTTTCAAGCTTTCAACAAATCAAAGTTTATCAAATGGATGTTAAATATGCTTTTCTCAATGGTGATCTAGAAGAAGAAGTTTATATAGAACAACCAGAAGGATTCATTTTGGGAAATGACAAAAAACTTGTTTGTAGACTTAAAAAGGCTCTATATGGTCTCAAACAAGCTCCAAGGGCATGGTACTATCGTCTTGACAAATATCTTCGTCAACAAGGATTTTCAAAGGGGTCTGCTGATAGCAACTTATACACAAAAACTGAAAAATGATAAACTATTGATTTTGGTTGTATATGTTGATGATATCATTTTTGGAAGTAATGAAGAGTCTATGAGTCAAAAAATTTCTTCTGCTATGCAACAAGAATTTGAAATGTCTTTACTTGGGGAACTAACATTCTTTCTTAGCTTGCAAGTGCAACAAGCAACAGATGGAATATTCTTATCACAAGAAAAATATCTTAAGCAAATTCTGAAGAAGTATGGCATGGAATAATGCAAACCTATAAGTACACCAATGATAACCGGATGTAATCTCAGTTCTCATGATGATTCTCCCACTGTGAATAAACCAGAATATAGATCTATGATAGGAAGTCTACTTTATCTCACTGGAACTAGACCAGACATTATGCATGCAGTTGGGATTGTGGGACGATTCCAAGCTAATCCAAAAGAGTCTCATCTTCAGGCTGTCAAAAGAATATTCAAATATCTGCAAGGAACTCAAGACTTTGGACTATGGTATCCAAAGAATGTTGATCTCACTCTTCATGCTTACACTGATGGAGATTGGGCTGGAAACGTTGATGATCGGAAAAGCACTAGTGGTGGTGCATTCTATATGGGGCCCCGGTTAGTATCTTGGTTCAGCAAGAAGCAAAGCTCTATTGCCTTATCTACAGCAGAAGCAGAATATGTGGCTGCCGCATCATGTTGCACTCAACTTCTTTGGATGATGCAAACCTTACAAGACATTCAAATCAAATGTTCACCTCCTATCTCAATTATGTGTGATAATACAAGTGCCATCAGTATCTCAAAGAATCCTATTATGCATTCCAAGACCAAGCACATTCCCATCAAGTATCACTTCTTACGTGAACAAGTGCTTGAACAAAAGGTGAAGTTGGAGTATGTTCCCTCCAAAGAACAAGTTGCTGATATATTTACCAAACCTCTACCCAGGGAAGCGTTCAAATATCTCAGACAAAAGCTGGGAGTAGTCTCTGCCATGCAAAAGATCAGATCTACTTAAATACAAAAGATTAAATTGGATATGTGGATTTCCTGTAGGACAACTGCGTATATATGCAAGTTTATACAAAGAAAACTATGTATGGGTATTTGCTGACAAATTTTTTCTGGGTCAGCATTCTTCAGCACAGCTGCGGTGCTGATGAGTATCTCTGGATGCACAAGTTAAGGGGGAGCATTGGTCATGTGGAAAGGATTCATTGTTGGCACTCTAATTATTTGTTGTACTTTGATCTCATGCTTGAGAATTTTTTATCTTGATTATATAAGTCATTTATGTTATTACATTGAATATTATGCTTGAAAATGCAGCATGATCTCAGGGGGAGCATGGTACTGTTGGTACAAAGGATCTTGATCTACCCTTTGCCCTTGATGTCAAAGGGGGAGAATGTTGCTGAATGTATTTCTGGTCATGGTTGCCATCAAGTTCAAAGGGGGAGATTGTTGGCAATATGTTTCTTGTATCCTATTATATGATTGTCCTTGATGGAAACTCTCTGACAAAGGATGCAGATAATGACTGTATGAAGAACTCAGAAAACCATCAGCGGTTCTATACAAGCAGAATATAATACTGAATGTACATTAATCGAAGCTTTGGGAGAATCGATGTGAATAAGGACGTGCTAAATCATGTGTGAATAAGTTCGGTGTATTCATACATCCTGACAAACCTTTAAAGTTGGAGGGTTCTTGTCTCTTCGCAATATGTGTTAAGTATAGCTGAGTAAATCTGAGTAAAGAGCTGATGGATTCGATTTCTGTAAAAACATGAGCTAGCTAATCGGTAAAGGATGTAACTCTATATGGTGGATTCGATAGGGTTAACCTGCTTGCTGAAGAATGCAATTGAATGGACACATGATCACAGAGCATGTTTGCTGGAATACATATGACCTATGTTAGTAAAGATGCCCTTTAATGTATATTTGCATCCACAAATAGGGAAGAAGACTATCCATTCCAATCTTCGTTAAAAGTATGGACCAGATCGAATTATATATAACCTGAGTTACATTAACATAATCACGCGGAGGAAGAAAAATTAAAACAGATTTATGCCTTCATGGAGAAATGTACCAATGACGGAATAAAGGCGGACGAAACCTTGAGTGAAGGAGAGGAACCACGAACGGAATGAATAGTGAAGGGGGTTTCTGGTTTTTATCGCACCACTTTCGATGGGTAAGCAGTATTCAAGAGGTTGGGAGTGATTCCATAGAACGAGCAACACACGTCCCTGAATGAATTTGCAAAACCGCCATCACTGCGTGCCATCACGCCTTAATGTCCGACCAAGGAAGCCGCGCGATATTGTTGTGCACCGTCGATCTGGAGGGGAGCCATCGGACGATGGCCATATGAGGAAGGTGCACGATGGATAACCATGGTACAGTGTGAGTATGTGATTGGATCATTGATTATATATGTGGGCCTTGTTCTAAATTATATTAATTGGGACCTTTTAAACTAAGGTTTGCGGCGTTAATAAAGGATGTTGAATACGTGAAGTTGGCGAAATATGCAACATGTGTTGAAAGGAACGTGGGTTAATATATGCGTTGATCTCACGAACACATAAACCAGGGGTCGATATATATATACGCCTTGGGGAGTTCATAACTAAAGGAGGAATTGGATTAATATCTCAATCTCAGATTGAGATATTAAAAAGCCTTAGATTACTTAATTTCCAGACCAAGAAAATAGAACAATGAGAAGTTGTTTGGGGCTTGGGTAGACCCCACTAGATTATCTATTTCATCTCATCCAGGAATACCATTAGCTGTTGAGTGGTTTTGACTCATGGTATTAATAAAGGCAAAAACTATATAAGGAGAAGAGGATCATAGTACAACGTGTGCATGTTGAGGAGTTGTTAATGAATAAATATCTTTAAGAGATATCTGCATGATTGAACTCTGTTTCTGATAAATTTGAATCTATGATGCACCTATGGAGTTGATGAATATTCAATATCTCTATATCTAGATATGATGAATCTCTAGGAAGATCTGCAAAGAAATAATGAAGACCTGACGCAAGTCTGATGAAGAAATTGAATAAATTTGGTGGATCTGAGGGTTGAAGTCTTCAACATTAAAGTAGAATATTTCTGCCAGTACAAGCTGGTGTTAAAATCAGGGGGTCGAAGCTCCCTTCCAGTAGTGACTAGAGAACGAGAGAAGGTTGTATCCTTCTGTAGGTGGGTGCCTGCGTGCTGGTGTAAGTCTGTGCCAGCACAAAAATTGTAAGAAGTTTTCTTTATAATAAATATTGAAGACAGAGACGACAGCAGTGGTGGTTTTCTCCCAAATTGGGTATCCACCTTAAATACTGGTGTTCATGTGTGTTTCTTATGTGTGATGGCTTATTCTGTTATTACTGCACATGCTTACTACTTACTAAACTTCTAATGAATGAATGATGCAATAATCTAAGTAAAGAATTAAATGCATAATAAGATCTCTAATAAAAATTTTTTAGTTATCTCTAAATACTGATTCACCCCCCCCACCCTCTCAGTATTTTTCCCGACAATGCACATCTTCACAACCTATTTTTCTACATGTGAAAATTCTGGTTTAAGTCACCTTTTTCAAAGAAGACCGTGGATAATAAGAGAAGAATATTGTGAAACTGGAGGAGATTGTTGTTACTACCATTCCAAGGAACAAAAACCTCACTCATTTTTTAAAAATATTTCATGGTTAGGGAGATATCGCTCCATCTATAAGGCCCATTTTTGCAAAAAAAAAAAAAAAACCCAGAAATTTGGCACAGTTTGACTGCCAGGAGCACAATGCCCTAGGTGCTGCGCTTCTTCTAGAGGCCTCCAAATGAAAAAATAAGACCACCATTGGATTCATACAGCAACAAGGATGCAATTTTGACACTTTTTAAAGAAAAATTGGACAATATGGCAAGGAGAAATGGCTAAAAACACCTCAAAAATGACATTTCTGCCCTCATTTTCAAGCAGGCAATGCGCTCTTGACTAGTCATGGGCGATTGACTTTTTGGAGAGTTAAAATTTATCATTTTTGGAAATTAGACAGGACAATATTTCCATTGATATATCCTAAGCTCAGTCTTGACATCAGCAACCCCTTCAAAAATTGATATGATGATGGCACCACGCTGCTCACACTAGTGCCACGCTCCTGACCAGTGACTGATATTTCTGAAATTTTCTCAATTTTTTCAGTTTCACCATGGAAAATTATGATTTTACTAATGTAAATTATGTACGTAAATGTAATTAGGTTACTTTTGAGTTAATTAAGGGTAAATACATTAGGTAAAACTATTTTTGAGGATTGATGAATTAGTTTCAATAAAGTCGGGGATGAGTCAGTTTTACTAGTACCCTACACTTTAGGTTTGCAGTTCAAAATTTTGTGGATCAACTTGAAAACTCAGCGATTATACCCCTAAGGTTGGGATAATTTGTTTCATGTATATATCTTTCACTTCTTTACTCATTTCACAGGTTGGATGTTGTTGTATTGATCAGAGACACTAGTGTATTCAGATTTTGGCAAGAGTATATTGGATAAGTTGCAGCGATTCTTTTGGGATACATGTGGTACTGTAGTTTCGCATAGTTTCTTCTTTTGTCTCATATGTATGAATGTTTTTTAATTTCCATGTTCATTCCAGTTCTATAATATATTTGATTCTCAAGTTGGATAACCAAAATACATCTTTTATGCTCTGTTTTGGGAGAATCACCATAATTTGTTTCAGTTTCTTCACTATAAAAATAATTCATGTAATGTCATGCTCTTTTTAGCACCTCGCAACTCTGATCCATCTCACCTAAGAACCCTAAAGTGTTAAAGTTCCTATCTACCTTGTCCTATCAGATGTCTGCAATTTTGATCTTATTTGCGCAGACCTAGTTACCTCTTTGACGTAATTAACTCATCCAGAACCCAAATCAACCAATCAAAATCCATGTGCTACTATACCTAGCCTAAAACCAAATTGATCCAACCCTCTTGGCTGTGATCCCTTGGAGAGAGCCCTCTTCTGCCTAGTAGGGCTATCTACATGCCGAGAGCTTGGACTGTAGTTACCTTTTCTGGTCTCTTCGCATCCTCGGAGATCCGGTGGAGTGCTAACAGACTGCTTATAGCAATTCTTAAATTTTCCAATAACTTCCTCAAGCGACTGAGGCTCATCATATTCAGTCTGATCTCTAAATGCTAATGGAAAACCACTGACAAATCTTTGAGATTTAGCATTCTCATCTTTGATATACGATACGTAACTCAATAACTCTAGGAACTTAGTTGTGTAATCTTCATATGTCATTGATCCCATCGCAGTACCTTTTTGAAAAGTAATTCTTCTTGAAAAATCACTTGAACTCATGCCAACTCAAGTCCTCTATCCTAATTTCTATGAATCGCTTCACATCCTTTCACCAGATATATTCTTTACCTCTCAAGTTGAAGATATCTACTCTCGTAGCTTGCATGAGAAGACAACACAGTTTGAGAGGGAGGAATATTCTTTGTGGAAGAAACCCTAATGTGTGGGGTCCATGGCAAAGAGACATTCACTTGCATAAAAGGAGGAAGAGGTAGCCATAGTGAGATATCTTGGAGCATTTGATCATTTGTCTGATTAGACTATTTGCAGTCTCCGACTGTTCAGCTGAGTTGCAGTGGTCCTTAGCACGAGGGATTCCTGTTTAGGATTTCCTCTCCTTCTTGTGAGGCCTCTTGAAGGATTGTACTTCATTTTCTCCACTTATTGGCTCAAGGCCAAAGCCACTTATTCAGTCACTGCGTATAACATAATGTTGCTAGGTGTTGCAGTGGAGGGGTTCCACAACGCCATTCCTTGTCTCATCTTTCAAAGGAGGGAGTATCTATTCCTCGGGAAGGTTAGTAAGGAAGGTTTCAGAGCTAAGTTTCATACCTTAGCATCAAGGCCAAGCATCTCCCATCATAGACAATGCAATCCATTCTCCATACTGCATTATTTCAGTGCACACTATTGCAGTGAGGGGTTGCACCATCATCTTGGAGTAGGAGATATTCAGGGATAGGATCGGCCTATCACTTGAGAGATATATTGGAGGAGGTTTATTTAATATTTCCCATCATCTTTAGCCATATCCAGTTATTTTCAAAATTGCAGTTGCTACCCAGCAACTCCGACATTTCTGCGAACTTTCCATTTGTACATGTATTGCAGCCAATCCTTCTAAGGATTGTGTATTATTTTTGTATTAATGTTTTTAGGGGTTGAGAGCTTGCTCCCCCTCATTTATTGAGCTTATATTTTGATATCATTACATTTTCATTTTGTATGTTGCAGTGTCTCCATATAAACTGCGCAGTCATAGCTAGGGCATATTTATGTAGCAGTGTTTTGTCACATTTGATGTACATGTCTTATTGAGGCTTTCATTGCCTAGCTTGAGTGAGTGATTCCTCAAAGAATTGTACTCTCTTGCTTCTATATTATACATTGATCAGATAATTGCATCTTCATGTGTCATGGCTCATTAAAATAACGCTGTGTATTCAATTCTTGTTCAAGTATTGTTGCAGTCCCCTCATCGGGTAATTCTGAGGACATCTAAGTGTGGGAGATCTGTTTAACCCACTTAGAAGGATTTATTTGGAGCCATATCTTGGATTTAGGACTTAGATACATTGATATAAGGGATCCAAGTCCTAGTTTCAATTCCTGTGGTAGCCATTACTGGAAAATGCATTTTCCAGTCATGCCTTGCTAGTTGTTCCAGATTTGGAATATTACAGTGGTATCAAAGCATAGTCTTGGCTCAGCTTGTGAGTCTAAGCCCAAGAGATCAGAAGATTGAAGAGGACTAGTTTTATCTCGTCATATTTCAGATCCATGAAGAACCTCTCTAAGGAGGATAAGCAGAAAGAAGAGGAAGAACCCTGCACTTCCTATTCTCATCAAGGATAGAGAGAAATAAGCAGGAAGAAGACTCCATCTTCTGAAGGAGAAAGAGGGGATAAGCTCAGAAAGCTTCTTCCTAAATATGTACACAATATTCATGAAGACTTCAAGAAGATAAGGAGGGAGATGTACGAAGAATCTCCAATAGGGTTTGATTCAAAGGAAAAATCTATATTATTACATGAGGAGTGTAAGCAAGCATCTACACATCCTAATGCACAACACAGTCACATGCCCAGGATTGCTAGAAGAGAGATGGAAAGAGAAGAAGAGGTTGTTAGGAGGGAAACCCTTAGTAATTTCTTGAAAGAGTATGAGTTTCAAACTTAGAAATTCTGAGATCATCTAAGTTTTTCAGAGTTTTGCAAGATGAAGGTGAAAGGAAGAGAGTAGCAGGATAGATTTCATCTATCTACCTTTGAGGGTTCACCTGTATGTTCAGCCAAAGTTTGGGTAGAGGAGATATATACCTTCTTGCAATAGCATCAAATTCTAGAGGATGAAGCCATCAGAATTGCAGCGCTGCTTTTGAGATGTAAGGCTTATGCCTGGTAGATCTTTGAATCCTTTTCTTTGAAAAATGTAAACATTTCATCTTATGCAAATTTCACTAAGGAATTAGTGAAAATATTTGATAGAAGGATTCATGAGACACATATGGTAGAGCTAAACAAGGGAACTCAAACAAAACCCTTGCATGAGAATGAAGTACCATTGCAGAAAACCATGGGGGAGGCTGAAAACTTGCACCATACTTTTCTGGAAGAGAAACTTCCATCTCACACCTTTGAGCAAAGGAGCATGGAGATCTCTTTTTCAAAAGGGGATCAAATCAATGGGGGATTTCCCATTCATGTTGCAGATATTAAGGGAAACATCCCTATCAAGTATAGAGATTATCTAGTGCCTCATGCAGAGGAAGGAGGAGCTCTTGCTCCAGGTAGAGGGATGCTTGCATCTTTGCAAGAAAGTTCCCAGGATTTCATGTGTAGAGATCAAGGCACAACTCATGTTTTACCTGTGCCATTGTTGAGGGGGTGTGGAACCATGGAGACATAAGGAGAAGGTAGGGAGGAGACCTAGCATAATGAGATGAGGAGTACACGTCCCTATTCATTTATGGAGGTTGATGCACCTAAGAAGGTGATTGGATTGCGCAGTGGAAGCATGGAGAGCCTTCTCCATCCGTCTATTTAGTCATCTCTTGTTAAGGATGTCTCATTGCATGGAGACATTTTGCCGGGGATACCACTGGACCAGAAGAGGAGGATGGATGCTTCACATGTTGGGGCACAACTCATGGATTTCAAGAGGGTGGAGACCTTGGTAGAGCTTGATACAACACTGGGAGTCTAGGGTAGACTCAGAGAGAGAGGGAGCATTCCCTCAACATCATTAGTACCCACTTCCATTTCAGATTCTATGTTGTGGCAGAAGCAGCAAGGGAAGGATAGTAGCCTTCCAAATTGCATCTTTGGCATGGGAGATGTCAAAGAGGAGGATGACCATGTGATAGATGCTCTTCATGAGAGATCATCAACGCTGTCACTATGGAGAATAGATCCATATTGGAACTCCCAACTGTTGGTGGAGTATTCCAAGGATATTTTCACTTGCATGATCTTGGATGACTAGTTGCATGAGGAGGGATATTTAGTCGGAGATGGGGTCATCTTTTATCATGGTAGGATCTTCTTTCCTGGAGCTTCCAAGCTCAAGGAGAAGTTTCTACAAGAAGATCAAGAGGATTTCCTTTTCAGTCCCACTTTTTCTATGAGAGAATACCACACCATCATGGAGGGGTATTTTTGGAAGGGAATTGAGGAGGAGATATATCATCATATGCAGAGATGCATGGATCAGATGCAGATGGAGGAGAGACATGAATCTTTGAAGGAGTTAGTACAACCACCTCTTTTCTCTTTGAGGATGAGAGGAGACTCATCTATGAGCCACTCCATTTGTATGAGCAGAGAGTATGGTAAGGGTATTCATTTTTGTTTACATGAGAATTTATATAATGTATGTATATGTCCCTTAACCATATATGTGCAGGATGATGCTCCAAGGAGGAGCATTATTTTTTCTAGACCATATGGTTTAGATGAGGCCATAAGCATGAATGATGGCCATTCCCTAGGAGGACTTGGGGAAAGTAGATATTATGGAGGATATGCTCATTGGACACCTTACATTATTCTCTTCCTCCATACTTATGAGGAGATTGGAGCAGCAGGAAAGTGGTTGAGAAGCCACTCATTTGATCAGTCTCTATTGCAGTTGAGGGTCAAGCTACGTTGGTTACATTTGAGGGACCACTGTCCTTCACATTTGTTGCATATGGCAGTAAGAATGATTATCATCTTTTCTCCCTATGGCTCTTTTTTTTCTGTCTTTATGAAGAGCATGCTTGGGAGAGAGACACATTGGGTGAATGTGTCCCTTGAGGGAGAATCCTCCCGCACTTTTTGCACTTCATGTTCTAATGGGAGCATGAGATATGATATGGTTACCTTAAAAACGCAGTTGTCACTTTATTAGGTGAGCCATATGATGGAGGATATGACATATGATGATGACCTCCAACTCATCATATATGGAGATATTTGGGCCATCTTGATTTGCAGCGTTGGGGAAGAGATCTTTGGAGATCTAGTCCTCATTTTTCCACTTGAGGGAAAAATTATTGCAGCCCATGATCAGCTAACACTCTTCACTTATCATAAGTCGAGAGATGAATAATGTGGCATAGGCTACATTGTCTACCATGTGTAAATTTTCATTCCACCTACTTTTCCAGAGCCAAAGTTGGAGGATAGTTTTCAAGAGTTGCCTAGTTGGGAGGTAGCTCATTTTTCATGGCTCATAGCTTGGAGATGGAGGATCCATATGGGAAAGATAGTTCCCATTTTATTTCAGATCCCATTCTTCAAAGGGACCTCTAGACATCACTTTTCTATCCTCTTGAGTATTTCACCTTTACATGATGATGGCTTGATAGCTCACTTGCATGCTGAGGAGGGGAAATGTGGAGACTTGATTGATGATATAACATCACTTTATATCGATTATCATATAGGGATGCTACAGGGAGAGGAGAAGAGAACTCAGTCTATCCTTTCACTTGCTTGAGGAAAAGCAATCTTTGAGAGGGGAGGACTGTAATATTCCAAAATTTGCATGCAGCAAATTGGAATATTAATTTTTGCTTATATCATCTAGGAGATGAATAAAATGGGTAAAAGGCCCATCAGTAGGAATAAAATCCATCATAGTGTGAAAGGGATATACGGAGAAGCTTTATTTTTCACCTTCCTATGTGAAAAGGGGAAATTGCATGAGGACAAGGTCAAGTTTGACCAAGTCAACAATGCTGCCTAAGAGGTGTAGCTTGCATGAGAAGACAATGCAGTTTGAGAGGGAGAAATATTCTTTGTGGAAGAAACCCTAATGTGTGGGGTCTATGGAAAAGAGACATTCACTTGCATAAAATGAGGAAGAGGTAGCCATAGTGAGATATCTTGGAGCATTTGATTATTTGTTTGATTAGACTATTTGCAGTCTCCAGTTGTTCAGCTGAGTTGCAGTGCTGCTTAGCACGAGGGATTCCTGTTTAGGATTTCCTCTCCTTATTTAGAGGCCTCTTGAAGGATTTCACTTCATTTTCTCCACATATTGGCTCAAGGCCAAAGCCACTTATTTAGTCACTGCGTTATTTCTGCAGAAGTATAACGTAGTATTGCTGGGTGTTGCAGTGGAGGGGTTCCACAACGCCATTCCTTGTCTCATCTTTCAGAGGAGGGAGTATCTATTCCTCAGGAAGGTTATTAAGGAAGGTTTCAGAGCTTATTTTCATACCTTGGCATCAAGGCCAAGCATCTCCCATCATAGATAGCACAGTCCATTCTCCATACTGCATTATTTCAGTGCACACTTGCAGTGAGGGGTTGCACCATCATCTTGGAGGAGGAGATCTTCAGGGATAGGATTAGCCTATCACTTGAGAGATATTTTGGAGGATTTTTATTTCATATTTCCCATCATATTCATCCATATCCAGTTATTTTCAAAGTTGCAGCTGCTACCCAACAACTCTGGCATTTCTACAGACTTGCCATTTGTATATGTATTGCAGCCAATCCTTCTAAGGATTGTGTGTTATTGTTCTATTAGTGTTTTTAGGGGTTGAGAGATTTCTTCCAATCATTTATTAAGATTATATTGTCATATAATTAAATTTTAATTTTGTATGTTGTAGTGTCTCCATATAAACTGCGCAGCCATAGCTAGGGCATATTTATGTAGCAGTGTTTTGTCACATTTGATGTACATGTCTTATTGAGGCTTTCATTGCCTAGCTTGAGTGAGTGATTCCTCAAAGAATTTTACTCTCTTGCTTCTATATTATACATTGATCAGCTAATTGCATATTCATGTGTCATGGCTCATTAAAATAACATTATGTATTCAATTCTTGTTCAAGTATTTTTGCAGTCCCCTCATCGAGTAATTTCTGAGGACATCTAAGTGTGGGAGATCTATTTAACCCACTTAGAAGGATTTATTTGGAGCGATATCTTGGATTTAGGACTTACATACATTGATATAAGGGATCCAGGTCCTGGTTTCAATTCCTGTAGCAGCCATTACTGGAAAATGTGTTTTCCAATCATGCCTTGCTAGCTGTTCCAGATTTGGAATATTACAATCTATATATATATATATATATATAAGTCAAACTATAATCATAATTTCAACCATTTTCTAGTTACCATGCATGATGCCACAACCATACACCAACTAGACACAATGCATGCATAATAACATATGTATGACATGAACAGATACACATTACATACAAATATTGACATGCATAACAAGTGCATAATCGACATACATTCACAAAAATTACATTCATTAATGACACCATCAACTTTCACATGGTGATACGACTAAAATCATAACCAATACATAGAATACAAGCATAAGAACACATATGCACCTGGCATGAATGCATGAACAACACACCGCCCATACATTCCAAGGGGTGAAGCATGCTCTCATACCACTCTATATCACCATCCTCCCACACTTTCCCAAGTAACTAGCCAACGTGGGTAAAAATGTGATGAGAGGCTAATATGATCTAATTAAATCTCCTAGGTCACCTTAAGGAAGTGGAATCGACACCACACAACTACATAGACCTTCTGCACCTTCTACAATACACCTAGGATCCATGCCAACCTCCTAGGAGGCTATCCCTTGAATCAAACTTCCCTTTTGATGCATCAATACCCCATTCACTCCCTTGACATTGGAAAGAGTGCGACTAGAAACCTCCAGTCACTCGCACAACATGGGTATGCGTTTGACTGGGAATTTTTCCCTATAGTTCTGATCCTGTGACCTCGATTTTTGTGCCATTTTTTCAATCCCAGAAATCAAGTCTCTACCCAGAAATCCATGCCACTTTCAGGAATGAAATTTAATAAAATAATAATGATACAAATGAAGTTACTTGAACAAGGACTTAACTAAACCCCTACTAGCCATGATGGGAATTTCATCAAACATGTCACAAATATGTAATCTACAAGTTTAAACAAAAAATATAAGCATGGAGTTGTCATAGTTATATTAGAATCACTAAGATGGATTTTTCCCTCATATCATTAACATCATTATCATCTATAAGGCCATATCTTCATTTCTCATTCATTTACAAATCAAACATGATGAGAACCATACATTTTCACTGTCATAAAATACATCCATAAGCAACATATATACAAAATAAATATTGAGGATACAAGAAAAATAAATGCTACATAGAATCCAATACATCTAGAAATAATTTACCAAGGAAAGGAACTCTTATTCCTGAATGCAAAATCCAACCTGGTATGGAACTACCACGTTCCACCTGACCATAGATTGGATGAGCCAAATAGATCTTCAGCCAATCACCCTCGTGCCATATTCCAAGCATGAATGTGGGAAACGAAAAAACCAGTGATTGCCGAGGCTAAACCACCTCACCCTCATCAATAGAAATTGGCTTCACCACAACCCTCATTGGATCACTAGGCCGAAACAATAAAAATCTAATAACATAATTTACCATGATATCCAGCAGGTCACTAGGCCAAAACAAACATGGATGCCACCAGATTTCTCCACCTACACTGTGAGGAATTTTCCTGTCTCCTAGTCTCTAGGATTTACTACAATCCACATCAGATCACTAGGCCCTAACCGAGACATCAATCTCCATGCTTTACTGTATATCCCATCCCTAGATTCCTAGGCTCATTGTGGCAACATAAAATTTGACTTTATCGCAACGCACAATCCAGTGCAGGGGTTACTAGGCCATGTGTTATTTCATTAAAAAATCCACCTCACTCAGATTCAAATCTATCCGACAATATAGCCGAACCAAAAAATGAGAACCCCATCACACCATGGCTATTTGGAAATGGAAAGGATAGGTTGAAAGACACTGTCACACCTGGAAAAATCTATGCCAATGATAGAAAGAGAACCAAGGAAACACATGCAACACCATGCATGTCAAACTTAGCAAGGAAAACACACATGAAAATTGATACCTGCAAAGAATCCCACTGTAGATACTTGATCCTAATCTTCCTTACTTTATTTCTACTTCCTCCTTGCATTTTTTCCTTTCTTGATCTAATTTTGAAATGCTCCAAGAAAAATCTAGGTGTCCAAGGGTGTGTGTGGGAGAGAGAATAGAGAGAGAACTACAAAACTTAACTAACAAAAGGTACCAACTGATCCTTAGAAGCCTTGTTATCAATTAGGCCTCCATTTTCTTCATTTTCCATGATTTTCCTTTGTTTTCAATCCTCACATGCAACCTCTAACCTTTCACCTTTATTTTTTCTCCCTATTACACCATTTTTTGGTCATCTAACCTATTGTTATTAGATGGACCCAAGTACACCATGTAATACCAATTTTACCCTAAGTAAAATTGCATTCACTATGAAAAATAACTTAGTAAACCACCTTTATTAAGTTGTTTATGGTCTAAACAGGAAACCCCATGAGGAAATATTATATAAATCTACATTTGTTTGATTTTCCTCAAGGAATAATTATTTAAACAATATTTTAATTAATATTCCTGGTTATATTTAACCCAAAATAGGGAAATTAATTAGATAAATCATTATTTATCTTACTATTTCCTAAGAATAATTATTTAAACCTTATTTAAATAATATTATTTGTTGAATATGATTAAATCACCCATAAATAATTAGATAAATAATTATTTATTTGATTATTACTCAACCAAATCCTTAAAATTTTAAATAAATCATTTATTTATTTATTATTTACAAATAAATGGATTTGACCCAAGTCAAATTCATTTTCCCTCCAACAAATATAATAAAATATTCCATAAAAGTTGGATCTTGATTTGGTTAATAATATGTTAATTATGCACCAATATCTAGACTAACTCAATATTTTGTTATAAA
Organism: Pinus albicaulis; assembly: GCA_034641835.2. Classification (NCBI taxonomy): domain Eukaryota; kingdom Viridiplantae; phylum Streptophyta; class Pinopsida; order Pinales; family Pinaceae; genus Pinus; species Pinus albicaulis. Next base: position 280,260,788 of record CM076569.1, read on the forward strand.
TAGAAGGGTTTTACCATTCATTTACCACCTTTTGTTGCCTGAAGATCACTCTGGATCTATACTTTTGGTTTGACTTTGATCCACCATCATAGTCATATTTTGCTACCATTTTTGTCTAGGTTTTCTACACCATCAAGAGAGAGGAATTTTAGATCTGAAGTGCTAAGGACTTACAAGAACCCATCCCATTGAGGAGAACTGGTAACACCCTTCTATGTTTTCCTCCCAGGTGCCATTAATACAAAATTCATTCAACATATTCTTGTCTTGTCTATTGGATGCATGGAGTAAATATTGTTTTTCTACTACTTAATTTCTTTTGATGCATAGATCTAGATTTTTCAGCATTTATCTTGATCTCCTAACTGCAGATCCAAGGATATTTTCAGCCATATTTGTTGTTAGGGTTGTTTGTTATGCACAACTAAAGTGGTCTTTTTTCGTATTCTTGGAATTAAGATTCATACTAACAACTAGCGACTCCACACGGGTTTACGATTACGACCGCTGTCGTTTTTCTGATCATTGCATATCTAGCTACTTCAAACCATAGGATTTCTCTTCAGCCTCTTGTTTTTGATTTTCTTGATGTTGTTTTTAACCTATAAAAACAACATCAAGAAAAGCAAAAACAGTGTCGTCTCAGCTGCGGCTAACAAACATCAGCCGCAGCTGAGACGACACTTTTTTCTGAAATCTGCCACCAAAAGTGCCGAAAGTTTAGGTCACACTTTTCATCACAAAAGCTACGACCTAGAGCTTCGAGAAGCGAGAATCAACCCAAAAACTGCAACCTCTGCTGAAAACAAGCCAGAAATTGCGACCTGGATTTTTTGCGGGAGTTTTTATGAAAGTTTTTTGGGTTTGTCAGGGCCTTTGTTTAGGGTTATTTGACCTCCATCTCCACCCATTTTGGACCTGTAATTGTTCTATTTTACTCAACTAAGTGGGAACCTAGTCCCCTATGGCTTCAATACCCTCCACACCTTGTGGAAGAGTTTTAGTTGCAGCAAGTTGTCTGAAATTTTTAGAGCGTTCAACGATTTTTTAGATCTGATACCTCACCTTAAGATCCACTTCAGATTGGCTTATTATCCATCCAAATCACCTCATTTAGCTTTATTTGAGTTTTCCTCTAGGGTTCACTCTGTTTCCCTCCAGGATATAGCCTTTTGCCACCTCATTTACAAATATTTTTCCTTTGATTTGTTGTTGTTTTCTGCACCACTTTCCAGCAGATTTTGACCTTTAGATCCCTGTCCCTCCCGACCTCAGATCTATTGCCTATTTTGGTGTATTTTGACTAGTTTTTTTCCTGCCTACAGACTACTCATTGAGAGGCCTGCCTCCTTGGGTTTAGATTATTGCATTATTAACTGTTTATTTACTGTTATTTTAGTTTCATATACTGTTATCTGTAGGTTTATTTTCAGTTACACAAAACACTTTTTCTTTTTCTCTACAAACGTCAAGGTTTAAAATTTAAAATTTACACACTTTTCACACACACCCTAAGAAAAAAAGGGCTTGGTTAACACTGCCAAGAAAAGACTCTAAAACATTGAAATCAATTGATCCCGGACCTCTCTACCCTTGTTTGAATATTGTAATCAGTTGATCCTGCACCTCCCTGCCCTTGTCAGTCTCTTTTTCCTTTGTGCTGTTTTTGTGTCGTCATCATTGCACCACCGAGATGTTCTTCCTAGAGACTTCTTGGCCTTCATCCTCAGTTTCCGGTAGGAAGACTTACTCCTCCACATAGGATTTGAGTTATTCCTCCTCCGAGTCCACACTCCGACTCTTCTTCTGGCTCATTGGGTTCTCCTTCTCATTTCACCTTTGGTTCTCCCGTTGTCACCTTCACCATGTCTAGTGCAGGACCTTATGTTGGTGGTAACACCAGACCTCATTCTGGGAATGCCACTAGTGGGACCGCAACGGACACTACCCCGGCTGCGCCCTTGCTCCCCCTCATGGTAGGCCTCAGCCTTCCTGATTTTGACCAGTTGATAAATGACCCTATACACCATGACGCTAGTTGGTCTGCTATGCCGACTAGGATCCCTTCTGACATCTCCAAGTTTGAGGGCCTTGTTGGAGAAGATCCTACAAATCATGTTCGATCTTTCCACATGTGGTGTTCGTCTAACTCTATTACTGATGACTCTATCTATCTTCAGTTGTTTCAATATACGCTTACAGGTGAAGCTTCTAAGTGGTATGTTGATTAAGCCCCTTCATCTCATACCACCTTTGTGACTCTTGCCTGGGCTTTTTTGTCTTACTTCTAGCTTCCCCTTCATTGTGACACTGGTACCGAACTCTTGACTTCTTTCCATCAATCATCTGTGACCCTCCTATCTGACCATGTCTAGGAATGGCGGAGAAGAAAGAGCCTATGTCGAGCCCCTACCTTCAAAGACCGTGTCTACATGGATTGGTTCCTTAGATCTCTCTTGCCACCTATAGGGAAGGATCTCGCATCACACATTTCCTCAAACCGAAGAAGCCACTCTCCAAATTGCATTAAAATATGACTTGATCTATGCTTAGTCAGGTTATGTTTATACCGTTCTACCTGATCTTCCCAGACCCGATGGTGCCAACGCACTGGGGGCATCTAACACCATTGACCATATCGTTGGAGCTCTCTCTAATCCATATGCTCGACATACCATGGGCTATGGCTTTCCTCAGAGGGGGGCCAACACCTATTACACTTTTCCCTCTCCCAGTAGCACGTATTCAAGATACGACATGGCTCCTCTTTTTTCCCAACCTCCTATTTACCACACTATTACCCAACCTCCTTATTATCTGTATCCACAGCCCAGTGCTCTATCTCCTCCAGCATTAGCACCACCCCCTCCCTTGCCTTCTCAACCCCAGCAACAACAACCACTGCCCCCTTAGGGGTAGGTGTATGCATAGCAAGGAGCAATAATCCTCCTCCCTCCAAAAAGAAGAGGAAAGGCACTAAAAATCAATCTGCTCCTGTTAATCCTGGACCTAATCCTTAGGATAATGCTCCTAACACTAATAACTAGCAATAGGGCACTTAGCCCAAGTAGGACAGGCCTGTTCGCACGAAAAAGCCCTGTTCTTGCTGTGGTGTTTATGGTCATTACACACATGATTGTCCTATTTTACCACAGATGCGGCAGATGTGGGAGTCTCAAGAAACATTGTAAGGATAGCAAGCCTCTCCTTCCATCCCTCCCAGTGTTGTGCTTAGTCAGCTGGTTGTGCTTACTAATCCTTTCCCTCAGCAAGGATTTTTGGCTACCCAACCACTTGAAGGTCAGGTGGCCACTCAACCTCTTCCATCTGGTACCTCTGATTACTAGATTCTCATGATTAACTCTAATCGACCTCTAACAGTAGACATAAATCTTCAAACTCGGTCACGTTAGTACAACAAGCCTCCCTCTATGTCTGTCCCCGAGCCACCTCCTTCGGTCTCTCAAGAGCCTCTTTCGACACCTAATGGTCCCTTGCAGATCCCTCAGCCTAAGGCAAAGGTTCATACCAAGATCCCTAAGGGACCACTATGCCGAAATGATGCTTCTAGAAAAGCTTCCCATTCGTATAGTATAGTAGATGATTTGGCACAATCCCCTGCTTCCATTTCAATGCTAGAAGTCGTCCAGTCGTGCCCTTCACAACAAAAAGCTCTACTATCTACCATGGGCACTGTAGATCCTTTCTACGATCGATTGATTGTCTTTGATGTTGACTGGTTAGAACATCCTCCTCTCCCTGCTTTTATCGCCTTCCAAATCAAAGTGAAGATCCAGAATGCCAACATTTCCCAGTGCATCATTGATGAGGTGGCATCCACCTATGTGATGTCCACTTCATTTTGGAAGCAACTTAGATCACCTGAGTTGGCTTCTTCCATGATCACTCTCTGAGCATGGGATGGCCACACCTCCTAGCCCATTGGCTTATTCCGCAATTGTCCTATTACTCTTAACGGAAAGACTGTTTGCGTTGACGTAGAAGTCATAGAGCCCCCTTAGATTACAAAATTCTATTGGGTCGTAGCTACACCTATGTGATGTCTGTGGTTCACCGCAATATGTCCTTCCCTGATAATGGAAATATAGTCACCATTGACCAGTTTACATATTACGAACCGAAGTCTCAGACCTCCCCTGAGTCCACCATATCTTTAGTGGTCAATAAGAAAATCATCGATCCTTTTACTAGTGTCTCACCCAGAGTCTAAAAATATTCCTCATTGCTTGGTACATTCCCTGATCTTCCTCCTCCTGTCTCTGATCCGAGCTCATAGAATTTTTGCATGATGAAATTGTCTCAAGCTGCCCTTAAGTGGCCCACCTCAGCTAGTCAGCAGCCTCCTTACCCTTCGCAGCCTACTCCTAGCCCTTTGATTCAGCCTTCTGGACCTCCTCCTCCTAGCCCTTTAGCTGGTATCCGTGAGCCTCTTTACCCTCCTGGAACAGTTCCTCCAAGCCTTAACCATTTAGGAGCCATCCCGCCTATCCATTTCCCCTCTGGTCAAATACCATTCCTAGCTCCTCGCCGAGGAGTGTACACAACACCTATCATGGCCACCCTCTCTCTTCCTAACCTGACCCTTGGGATTCTCATCTGGTACCTTGATCCTCCAACCGCTACCCCACTTGGTCAACCCAAACCTTATCTTGCTTTGACTCCGGTTCAACCGGTCCCCATGACTTCTCCCACTGCAACAGTGCCTCAACCACCTCAACAGGAACCACCTCCTATTGCAATTGCTTCAAGTAAGAAGGGCAAAGCTCGTAAGAGGGCCTCAAAGGAAAAGGATGCCCTAACTCACCCTACACCTCCCTTGCCTACAAAGCCCTGTGCTTTGTGTGATTTCGTCATCCATGCCACCCATAACTATCCTGAACTGCCCCATATCAAGCCCATGGTTAAATTTGTGTTCATTGAGTCTACGGTCCCTGAAGCCTCTATTTCTTCCTCGACTACAGCCAAGAATCCTAAAACTATTCACACCAACCAACCCTGTGCTTTGTGTGATCTCCATGGCCATTATTTCCACCATTTTCCCCGCCTTACGTATTATCGCACTTCTTTAGAGGTAGTTCGGGAGTACAAGATTGAACAAAACCAATCTTCCTCTCCCGTACTTGTGTAATATGCTGCTGGACAGACTGAGGATTTACCCGCTCCCATTGACATTCCTCCTCCTGATGTCGAGATGATGGAGCTTGCGGCCACGATCCTCTACCTATCATCATCCATGAGACCCTCGGTAGAAGCTCCCTCTAAATATTTCCCTGTTGTTTTGCTTGAACTCCCTTCAGCGATCACCATGGGCTCAACACCAATAGATCCCTTATCTACTTGTTCTTATGTCATCCCCCATGATGATGCACATGTAAACCTTTCTTCTCATGATGATGAGTTAGGTAGCTTCGTCGCGTCATGTGGTCTCCCTTCCTCTAGTCACTCCATCTTCTATTGTGATGATGACATCATGGAAGCCATGTCCACCCTTGACTTCATATTTTCCACCCATAAACAGGATGGCACCGTCCGTGCCTATGGTGACTCTAGTAACCTCAGCACAAGCTACACCTCTGGTAGCTCCCACACTCCACCTCACCGTCTGCATGTGAGTAGTAGACATCCTACCCAGATCACTCCCTTCCATGGAGTGCATTCAATTTCTACTTTGTGCTCACGTTGCAAGCATTGTTCATCATCCTCCCATTTATTATCTTGTGGCACCTTTCAGATGGACCTCCTGTCCACACCTTATATTGGTTTTGTTGATGGTGCAAATTGCTACTCCAGGAATCTAGCCTTGGTAGATTGGCTCATCTTTACCCCCTTGCACTTCCTTGTTCTCTCAAATAGTGTATGCATTGGTATTTCTACCAATAATCAGGCTGAATATGATGCAGTGTGAGATTTATTAGCTGATGCCCTTTCACATCGTATCCTCCACCTTCATGTTCATTTATATTCCCTGCTTCTTCTCATGCAATTGAATGGTGTCTATCATGTGCATAATCCTATCCTTTTTAGAAGATATTTATGAGTGAAGCTTTTGATGCGTGAATTTGAAATAATTACATTCAGTCATGTACCTAGAGCACAAAATCCCTATGTAGATATAATTACAGACCATATTATAGATTGGAATTTAGCACATGCATTTAACGCAAGAAAATAACATAAAAATATCAAAACGATGCATATCCATAATATGTGTCATATAAAATGTTTTAGAGTCCATCAACTCTGATACATATGACATGCCCATATCAAGTTACAAAAACTCAAAAATGGGGGCACCACCTGCCCCTACACACTAATGACTATCTGGAGGATCCCGAGCCAATGGGTCTACTCCCGCAGCTCGTACATCATGCACCCCCTGCCCAGCCATCGCCATGCGCCGCATGACCCCTCGCCACTCTGAGGATAGACCAATACACGGCTCGATGTACTATTCCTCTAAGTCTTTCCAGCCATGCTTTGAAACACCAGTCAGAAGTCTCTCACATCTATGACAGATGTCCTCCAGGAGGGCTGCTGCATCTTCATTTTGCTGCGCCTTCGATCCACTAGGTCCTGCAGCTCCTGGTACTGCAGGTCATCCCATATACTCGGCCGGTTTTACCGGTGCTATATCTGCATACCAAAAGTGGAAGAATCAGTACCACATACAATATTCTGAAACTTTACAATGCACATAAAAAAAATTAGCAATTTTTCACTTACCATCGGGCCCCCATACTCGACCAAGAGGGAGTGGCAAATCCGGGTCCCCAAAATAACTCATCCCACTATAGGGATAGTCGTCTATGTACAATGGAATCTGATCCCAATGCACAAATAACTTGGGTCAGAACACCCGTCCGACTGCCCCACCTCCTCCTCTATATAGTAGTTTCCCCCATCGGTGCATCCTGGGCTCTATCAGGCCCCCATCCTGGAGTTTTATATGAGGTTGAAGTGTAGGGATCTTCTCAAATAAGAGCGAGCACAAAACTATACTATATTCACAGTCATGCTTCACTTACCGCTTGCATAGAGAAAACTATTGTTTCAATGACAATAGCATCATCTGGTCCCACCCATAGTAGGTCCCACCCAACACACTCTCCATAAGCATCATCTACCCTCCAGTGATGTGGTGGAGTGCTTGGTTTCCCAGGATCCACAGCACCGCTGTGGCCATAACACGGGTCTCTAACCTCTCTAGATCCTCAATGGGTATATGATTCCCTGTGAATTGGAGACCTGGTTGACAATGGTGCTCTACAAAGTCCATGATGTTCCACCCTCGTGGTAATACTGTTTGTGTATTCCCAACCATCCCAAGTGGTGGAAGACCAATCAGGAAATATATATCCTGGACCGTCAACTTGATCTGGTGCCCCGACACTATAAAGACCTCATGGTATGGATCCCAATAGTTGATAATCCGGGCCAATAAGGGCTCTCCAACTCTCATCGGAGGGTTCTCCACAAACTTCAGAACCCCAAACCTGGCTAATGCACTGCGGACACCCTGATCCTCCTAGATCTCCGACCGTAATGCACCCAGGTTCCTCTCTCTCCAGTTGATCCATAATTCTACCATATCTGCACAAAAAAACCATATTTTTCAGTGTACAGATAGGAAATACTATATCTCAACATAAAACCCCAATTCTCAGACAAAAAATGACACAGAAAAACCCCTCCCTAATAGGTCACACTTTTCAGACCCAAACCTAGGACAAGTCGCAGTTTTCTACCCAAAACCTGCTACCCAAGTAGCACTTTTTTCCCCAAAAAGTGCAACCCAGCTATGAAAAGGAGCAATGATCTATTTTTAAGCCTTGGGGACCTAAACTAAAATTTCAATCCACTGAAATGAAAGAGTAGAGTTAGGCCCCTTACCTGCAACTGACGGATTTCGATTCTAACGGTCAGTTTTTCTGCTATGATCGCTGCAAGATTTAGTGCATTCTCTCCTCTCTACATTCACCAAAGCTCCACATGCAAATGAGTGAATTTAGAGGGAAAACGCCTTATTAAAAGAGACACCCCTAATTTTTCTTTCACCTACTGCGGCCAAATCATAGCTCTGTTTGACGAACCATTTGTACCATTGGAAAGCTCTCACCGAGCCGACAAATGGGTATTTGTTAATTTTTAGTTTTTTGATACTTCACCATGACACATTTTATCCAAGAAGCATCATTTCACCCCTCCTCAAAATCGATTTTTTTCACTTGCAACACTTGTACTGGGGGCACCTCTTTGCCTCCATACTTGTCCACACTCGTGTCGACTTTTGTTGTGAGTTACCATCTTGTACTCATGCTTTTATGGTCCCCATTGGACCTTTTCTATGTGGTAGCACCATCGGGTCACCCTTTTTTAGAGCATCTGAGTTGAGTCATCATTGCATTCATGGAGTCTATCCTGAGTCCCTTTGCATCCCGCTATAGTCCTGCATCCTTCATTGCTTGGCCCCTCTCTCGTGTCGCACATTATGGCCTTCAGTCCCACTGTACCCTATCCCTCATGATACTATGTCAGCCGCTACTAGGTCATCCATGCCCTTTATCCTCTAATAAGGGAAGTCATCCATCTGCTACTTAGTACCCCCCATTTCATCATCATCACTGGTGTCAATCTATTAGTCGCTCTATTATTTTCTCTCATGCCTTAGTTGAGGATCCCTTATTGCCTCACCTATGGCAGACCTCCTTCTATCGACTTCAGCTCATTCATTCCAGAAGAAAGGTCTAGAGGGTGGTGTACCTTGTTTCCAGCTTCCACTCTTGTTCAGTGCCTTGAATTAGGCAAAGGGACTTCTTATTGCCCTTTGACTTGATTTTTTCTCAGCTCCAACTCCTTTTAGCATGATCGAGATCTGTATACTTGATGGTCCAATGATGCAGCAACTAATATCAGTGATTCCTGGGTGTGTGTGAGATGTATCAATCCTCATGAGGGGGTGGCCCTACAGGTAGCCCCACACATGCCTGGATGACCTCTTCATTACAGCCTTTGATGAAACTCCATATATTTGATGATGTCGGCCTTAGCCGCTTGCAGCGCCTTTTTTTTTGCATGTATCAGTCAGATTTTCAGAGCCCTTTCCTGTTTACAGGGGCATCTAGGCTGTATTTATATCTCATGTACTCAGATATTATTGTACAATTCCTAGCTATTATCCCAGGCACAATATGTATGTGGGATTCATTATCATGTTGTTTATCTGGCTCATGTTTATGCCAGCATGTACTATATTGTTTAGTCCCTTGTTTACTGGATGCATTATTCTTTTTACTTTCTCTTGGTGGACATAGGTATGCCCCCCCCCACCCCCCCCACCTCCTATAGCACAGGTACTCACTCATAAAAGAGACTTCTCGCACTTGTAAGTCTTGCCTCCTCAGGGTCTAGTCCTTTCCACACATTGGTCTACCTTATACTTCTCTCTCTTTGACTTCCCCTTCGGTGTTTAGTGATTGAGTTCTTACAACGTACTTCGGTCATACAATTAGCTCCTAACACTCGCATGCTAGGTGGAAATCTGTTACACCATTTTTTGGTCATCTCACTGCTATAGCGTAAAATGCTTGGGTTGTTGGTTCTCAATATCCCTTGCAGGGTTTTTCGGTGCTCGAGGCAAACAGTAAGATTAGCTGTATAGTTCACAAAGAAGATGCATACCTGTTCATATAAAATTAAAACAACTAGACGGAATAATATGGAATATTACCTCTTTTATGATCTTGAAGTTTTTTGGAGAGCACTAAGCAGCGAAGCAGGGATCCTCCTTCACCAGCTCCAAATCTCGACCCTGTGATCAATCAAAGCACCCGTGTAATTTCTACCACACTATACATTTCCTATCAATTAAGTTAATATATGATAAACATTTAAACAATGCACATCTAAGCCATTCATCTCATGATATATAAGTAATTAAAGAACAATAACAATATCGACGCATATAATGGAAAAAACAGATAAAGTTCTATTGATTTATAAAAAGGAGGATTACAACCGTCAGTTTTACCAAGCCCTCCTCAGCCTTCCAATCTCTCTATCTCTCAACGTGGTGATGTCTTGATCAACAAGTTCTCAATGAACCTCTTTGATACTTGACCTTCACACTAAAACAATAATGCTCTACTTCACATGTATTCAAAACTTTGACAAACCTTCGACCTTGAAACAAGAGCCTACAACTCCATTTTATAGGAGATGGAGAGAGCAATCATTGCCTTTCTCCTTCCACCAGTTCTAAATAGAAAAAACCAAGATGTTTCCTCAACTTCCCATGTTTTTGTCTTCCTTGAGATTTTAGTTATTTATGGCAAGGCCCAATAAGAGACAAGTGCTTTGCAGTTTCTATTTTGTACTGACTCTCTTATGAGAAAAGGCTGGAAATTCAAATCATTCTCCACAGGTTTTTCCCGTTTCAAACTCAAAACACAGGTAATGTTTCCCTCTAGTCTAAACAGAGCATTTCCCTAGCCACTAACGCGACCTTTTCATTGATCAGGTGCGTTATAATGATATCTGGTTGTTATAGGGGTGAGTTACCTTGGTAGAAATAGATTTAGTTTAGGCCTCTGTATTCCTTCCATATTTATCTTCTCCTCTAAGATGATGAGGAGGTTATTTGACCTATAACAGATGCCCCCTAAAGTGTGAGGGCAGAGATGAAGACGATGGCTGAAATAATTTATAATGTGTGTAGTAGAGATAAAGAGATTGAAGGACTGAGGAAAATCTGAAACAACAACATATGTCAGAAAATATAGTATCTATCATGAGTCGGGTATTCCCATGCTCAGAAGCTAATCAACATGATTTCTCTAGTATAGAGATATGAAGAATCTATCCACTAATAAGCATAATGTGGAAGTTTATGTCATAACAGGATCAGGTTGCACAAGCTGTCTCCATAAACAATATCGCAACTTTGGGAAGGGAACATAGTTGTAATGATGTAACCTTTTCCCCAAGGTATTGATCGCTGCTTCACTTAAACTGCATATTTCTCGACATGTAAATGAAGGAGATGTCGTCGAACATGTGAGAAATCGTCTGATTACTAGTTGATAATGAAAAATGGTAACGGACGCGAAGGTGGCCACCGATAATGATGATGTTCCCTAAGATGCGCAGTACAATCTAGCGAGTGTGAATAAAAAGAGTTGAAGTCAAACATTCATAGAATCATTCAATCAGGAGCCAATGATGAAGAATCCTAATCAAACACAAGATTACCTGCCACTGATGTCTGCAAGTATCTGGGTACTGATGGGTTTCTGGATCAACTTCCTAGATAAGATGTTGAAGTCGATAGGAAGAGATCTGTTGAAAGGTAGGAACTGAGGCGTCCTACATTAGTCAACATGAAACGGAAACCAAATGATTTTTTTTTTGATGGAAATAATGAAGAGAAAATGGGGATAACTGATGACAAATAATTTCTGGCATAATGAGTGGTTTGGTTGATAAGAGGAGCAGTAGATAGCGAGATCTGCTTGAAAAATAGAAGGCATTGTAACAGGGTACTAGGTAGCTAGGGCTTAATGAACACCAAAGATTTTGTTAGGATTTTACCAGTGTAGGAACACTGGGAGATGAAGGCTAATACTCATAGATGGTAGGGTTCGGCTAACTACAAAAAAAATTTCTGGGAAGTGCCATGTTCAATATTTTTGCTGCCAAATTGACCTTTCTAAATGTAACAGAGGTAGTATCCATTTTGTCCAAATTTTTCCCTGTCTGATTAGGTTTAACGAGTCCAGATGTGTAAACTCGGTGAATTTTTCATATTTAGAGAGTCTAAAAAATGTCGTAAAAGACAACTCCATTCCCCATCTGATTAGGTTGAACGAGTCCGGACGAGTAAACTCGATGAATTTTTCATGTTTAGAGAGTCTGAAAAATGTCGTAAAAGACAACTCCATGGGGTACCTTTGTCATGTCTTGATAACCGGGCATGGCAAAGGGAGAATGGTAAGCCCGAAACAGTTCATTTTCCATGAATTAGTCGATCGAAGCTGGAAAAGTGAGAAATCTATGTTCGATAGACGTCAACCTCATTTTGTTATGAGTACGAGGAGGCGAAGTAAACTCAGTACTCTTTGTGACATTTTTAACGAGTCCAAAAAAGAAAAACTTGGTGCTCTCTATGAAATTTTAACGAGTCGCGCGGAGAAAACTCGGTCACTTTTTCTGTTTAAAGAGCTTTGAAAAAGAGGAAAAAGAATGGCTCTTTACTCTCTGTCATGGTAGTTTAACGAACTCGACAAAGGAAACTCAGGGTTTTTTCAGTTTTATGAGCTAGAAAAAAGTCCCTAAAAATAAATCTCAGTGCTTCTTCATATCATTTTTAATGAGTTTGAAGAAGAGAACTCCAAGTTTTTTGGATTAACGAGCAAGAAAAAGACCATAAAAATAACGCTCGAAATCGACTTCGTATAATTTTAACGAGTCAGAAGAAGAGAACTTGAGGTTTTTCGGATTAACGAGCAAGAAAAATACAGTAAAAAGAATGCTTGAGAAACATGATCACCACACGCCCCTTCATGGAAGTCATTCAAAACTAATTCTGCTTCATTGAAAGTGAGACAACGTCGGAGAATAGTATCGATACCACAGCGATATAATGTATCATTCATCATGAGGTAGTGCTTTGCATGGTGGTGAATACAATGACAGTCGTCGAACGTGAGAGTTGGGTGGAAGCATTGGGTTTGTAGGTATACCAAAATGTCTCCATGCCATGGGTTTGAAGAATCGACCAAGTATACAGATTCATCAGGAAATGGATCATGAGCTACTTCTCCTGGGTCGATTCTGGGAAGGTTCAATAGTAATTTGGTGAAGACTAGAGATTTCTTTGCTTTGGAAGCTATGAAGACCAAATCAAATTGTTGGAGGATTATGATCCATTTGGAATATTTTCCTCCAATAATTTGTCGAGACAGGATGTGTCGCATGGGGTTCTCCAAAGCAATACAGTAGTCTGTCACAGCAATATATAATGTCGGAGTCGGGTGATGGCAAAGACTACTGCCAGAGAAAGTTTCTCCACATGTGAGTAACGTAGTTCGGGTCCGATTAGACCTTTGAAAATTAGTATATCACATGTTCATTTTCGTCATTGTGAACCTGAACCAGAACCATTCCAAGGGAGGATGGCGAGGCTGCCAGTTAGAGGAGAAAGTCGCGTGAGTAGTTGGGGGCACTAAAGAGTGGGGCTGAAATGAGTGCATGTTTTAAAGCATTAAATAACCATTGAGCTTGGTCATCCCACAAATATAGTGTTCCCTTCTTCAATAATCGCATGAATCCTTTATTCATCTCGACATAGTTAACAAAAAAGCTTTCCTTCCCTTGCAAATGTCGAAGTTGGAGGATGGATTGTGGTGTCGGAAATTCAACAATTGCTTTAACCTTATCGGGATCAACCCTAATCCCATGCTTGGAGACAATGAAACCTAATAGACACCTAGACTCAACCATGAATACACACTTATGAGGATTCAAAATTATATTGTAGAATCTACACCTAGCAAAAATTTCTTTCAGATGAGCAAGATGATCAGATCATTTCTTGGAATGGGCTGGAAGGTCATCCAAGTAAGCCTGTACAATATGTTGAATGTCATGGAAATCATAGTACATAGCCTGCTGAAAATTTTCTCTAGCATTCTTTAGACCGAATGGGAGTTTACGATACGCAAATGTGCCCCAAGGACAGATGAAGGCAGTTTTATGCTAGTCTTCTTTTTTAATCACAATTTGGTTATAGCCCGAGAATCCATCCATGAAGGAAAAAGATTCGCATCCGGCACAATCATTGAGAATCTAATCTATGAACGACATATGTTACACCATTTTTTGGTCATCTAACCTCATATCATTAGATGGACCATATACCATGTATAGACCAATTTTACCCTAAGTAAAATTGCCCTTCACTATGTTAAATAACTTAATAAACCACATTTATTAGGTTGTTTATGGTCCAAACGATGAAACCCCAAAAAGGAAATATTAAACAAACCTATATTTGTTTGATTTTCCTCATGGAATAATTAATTAAACCATAATTTAATTATTATTCCTTAGTCATGTTTAACCTAAAAAACAAAGAAATTAATTAGATAAACCTTTATTTATCTTATTATTTTCTAGGAATAATTATTTAAATCTTATTTAGATAATATTCCTTGTTAAATATGACCAAATCACCTCACAAATAATTAAATAAATCATTATCTTTATTTGATTATCTTTCAACTACTTTCCTTAAATAATTAAATAAATCATTATTTATTTGATTATCTTCCAACCACTTCTTATAAAAGATAAATAAATCATTTATTTATTTATTTTTTGACTAATCAAGGGATTTGACCTAAGTCAAATACCTTTTCTCTCCAACAAATATAGTAAAATATTCCATAAAAAGGGTGGATCTAGATTTGGTTAACATTATTTTAATCATGCACCAAGAGCTAGAATGACCCAATATTTTGTTATAAATAGGAGGGTTTTCCCATCATTCTTCACCTTTTTAGTTGCCTATTAGATCACTCCGGATCTATACACTTGGTCACATTTTTCCATCATTTGCTGTGTGAGCTCCCATTGAGCTCTATTCTTTGCATTGGGTTTTCTACACCAACAAGAGAGATAAATCTTAGATCCGAAGTGTCGAGGACTTTCCAAGAACCCATCCTAGCGAGGAGAATTGGATACGCCTTCTTGTTTTCCTCCCAAGTGCCCACTAATACAAAATTCTTTCAAAATCGTTCTTGTCTTGTCTATTGGTATATGGAGCAAACCCTTGTTTTTTATCGCTTTAATGTCTTTCCATGCATAGATCCGGTTTTTGCAACTCTTTTCTTGTTCAACTAACCGCAGATGCGAAGATATTAGCGACCACTTTTCGTCGATTAGGGCTATTAGTTATGTGTAGCTAAAGTGGTCCTTTTTTAAGTACACTTCGACAAAGGATTCATACTAACAAATGGCGACTCCACACGGGTTTTAAATTACGACCACTTGTCGTTTTTCATATTCCCGCATATCCGGCTACTTCACACCTAGGGTTTATTTTTCGTTGTTTATTTTTTCGTATTTTTATGTTGTTTTTCTCACATAAAATCCTAAAACATTCAAATTTCTAACTTTTGTGTGTTTACGGCCCCTATTGTGCGGAGTAAGCGACATCGCGCAGGCGAGACGACAACTTTACGAGAAATCTACGCAGAGACAACCGAACAAGAGGTCACACTTTCTCAGCCCCAAAAAATGCGACTCGGACCTCTCAGTCGCCTTTTCGACCTCTTTTTCGCGAAAGCTCATGACAGAGTCGAGAATTGCGACACACAAATTTTCAGTGGTTTTTTCTGTAATTTTTCTAGGTTTTGTGAAAGCTTACTGTCGGGGTTTTCTAGCCTCTGTCTCGACCGCTTTGACCTAGTTCGATCTATTTTTACTCATCTAAGTGGGAACCTAGCCCCTAGGGCTTCAAGTACCCTCCACTTTTTGTGGAAGAGTTTTAGTTGTTTTGTTCGTCTATTTTTCGGGGGTTTCGACCTTCCTTTTTCCCGATCCGATCACCTCCTTTTCGAGATCCCTTTACATCAGCCTTTCTTCCTTTCAAATCACCTCTTGTCATTTTGTTTGGACCTCTCTTTAGGACCTCCTCCACTGTCCTTTCGCTATTTGCTGATTTCCTCCCTTTTTTCCAGCCACCTTGCCTCTTGTCTCTTTGCTGTGATCTACACCTCTTTTACAGCTTTATCCTTTAGATCCCTGTCCCTTTTGACCTTATATCTATTGGCCTCTTTTCGGTGTGTTTTGACTAGATTTTTTCCCTTTTTTTTAGACTAGTTTTGAGGGACCGCCTCCCTTAGGGTTAGATAGATGCAATAGTAGTCTGTTAATTTTCTGTTATTTCAGCATTCTATATTGTTCTATGAAGATTTATTTCCGATGTCTATGACACACTTTTTTTCTTGCTCTCAAAACGAAAAGGGTTTTAAAAATTAAAATTAACACACACCACACACGACCCTAAGTAAAGAAGAGCACGGTTTACACCGTCCCGGCAAAGACTTGAAAATCAATTGACACCGCACCTATACTGCCCTTGTTTCGACATTGTAATCACTTGATTCTCGCACCTCCTTGCCCTTGTGGTCGTTCTTCTTCCCCTTGTGCCATGTTTGTGTTGTCATCATTGCGCCCCCCAGGCGCACTTCCGGAGACTCCTTGGCCTTCACCCTCGGTTTCCGGTCGATCGACCTACTTCATCCCGCTGCGTCGAGCCAGGGTCCTCCTCCAAGTCCCGCACTCCGACTCCTCTTCTAATTCTTTGGGTTCTCCTTTTCCTTCGGTTCTCCCCTGTCACCTTCACTATGTCCGGTCAGGCCTAACGCTAGTGGTTCTCTCCGGCCCTAATCTTTGGAACTACTACTAGCGGAACCGCCACAGGAACTACCTCGATACTGCACCCTTGCTCCCCTTCTTGGCGGAGCCTCGGCCTCCCCGATTTGGACCGAGTTGATAAATGACCCTATACACCATGACGCTAGTTGGCCCTTATGCACTAGACAAAGCTCCCATCCAACATCCTAAAGTTTGAAGGCCGTGCTTTGAAGAAGATCCTTCAAATCATGTTCGATCTTTCCACATGTGGTTTTCATCTACCTCCATTATCGATGACTCCGTTCGTCTTAGATTGTTCCAACACACGCTTACGGTGAAGCTTCTAAGTGGTATTTTGATCAACCCACTTCCTCCCATACCACCTTTGCAACTCTTGCCCTGGCTTTTTTTATCTTACTTCCAGCTTCCCCTTCGTTATGACACTCGGTATCGAACTTTTGACTTCTTTCCGTCAATCATACGCAACCCGCCTATCCGATCATGTCCGGGAATGGTGGAGAAGAAAGAGCTATGTCAATCTCCTACCTTAGAAGACCGTGTCTACATGGGTGGTTCCTTAGATATCTCTTGTCCCCTATCGAGAAAGATATTGCGTCACATTTTCCTCAAATCGAAGAAGATGCCCTCCAAATGGCGTTAAAATATGACCTGATCTACGCTTAGACAAGTTATGATCATCTTGTCCCACGATCTCCCTGAGACCCGGTGATTCCCATACACCGGGGGCACCTCATGCCACCAGACACGATATCGTTGGATCTATCTCTCATCCATCCACTCAACCTCTCATGAGATATGGTTTTTCCTTGGGGAGGGGGCACCACTTCCCTGCACTTCTCCCCCTCCCGGTAGCACGCATCCGAGGATATGGCATGCCTCATCCTTTTCCCAACCTCCTCGCTTACCTCAATGTTTCCCAACCTAACCATTACCCTTATCAGCTGGCTCGGTGCGCCGACCTCCTCCAGACATATGCACTTTCGCCTCCCTCTCCTTCTCAACCCCTACAACAACGAGTCACCGCCCTTTCAAGAGCGGGTGGATGCACAGACAGGGGATTCATGGCTACCCAACCACTGACGGATAGGTGGCCCCTCAACCTTCCCCTTCTGGGGTTCCTCCAATTACCATATCCTCATGATGAACTCTCGATCCACCTCTAACCGTTGACCTTAACCTTCAAACTCGGTCCCATCGGTACCCCAAGACTCCCGCTCCGTCTGTCCCCGAGTCACCTTTTGCGAGGTTCTGCAGAACCTCTTTTGACAACCAATGGTCCCTTTACATATCCCTCAACCCAAAGTTGAGGTTCATACCAAGATTCTAAAGGACCATTACATCGAAATGCTTCTTCGGTCGAAATTTGCTCATTCGTATAGCATAGTAGATGATTTCGCAGCAATCTCTGCTCGCCATTTCCACCTTGGAACTCCTCCAATCGTGCCCTTCCCAAAAGAAGGCTTTGCTATCTGCCATGGGCACCTGTAGATCCTTTCGATGACCAAATGATTATTTTTGGCGCCCATCAATAAGAACATCCTCCTCTTCACCCCGCTACGTCGCCTTCCAAATCCCGGTCAAAATATAGAACGCCAACTTTTCCGGTGTATAATTGATGAGGGGGAATCCACCTGCGTGATGTCCGCTCGGTTTGGAAGCAACTCAGATCCCCGAGCTGGCCCCTTCCACGATCACCCTTTGAGCATGGGACGGCCACGCTCTCGACCCATTGGCCTCTTCTATAATTTTCCTATCACCCTTGCTAGTAAGACTTGTTTGCGTTGACGTCTAAGTCATCGACGCCCCACTAGACTACAACATTTTATTGGGGCGAAGCTACACCTATGCTATGTCTGCTATACCATCCGCGGTTTTCGCAAGATGTCTTTCCCTCATAATGGAAAGATAGTCACCATTGACTAGTTGACATATCATGAGCCAAAATCTCGAGACCTCACCCTGAGACGACCATCTCTTACGTAGCCAACAAGAAAACCGTTGATTCCTTGAACAGGTGTCTCTCCTGGCATCTACAAAGACTCCTCTTTGCTCGAACCTTCCCCTGGTCTTCCTCCTCCTCCTATCTCCGACCCCTGGCTCATCGAATGTTTGCATGATGCCCGATCGTCTCGGCTACTCTCAAGCAACCTTCTTCGGCTAGTCGCCAACCTTGCCCTCCGTAACTTGCTCCTAGCCTTTCACCTGCAGTTGGTAGTCATGAGACTCTTTATCCTCCTGGCATGGTTCCTCCAAGTTTTTAGCCATTTAGGAGCCGTCCCACACGGGCATTACCCCTACGGTTAGATACCGTTCCTAGCTCCCCCACCAGAGTGTACACGGTCTCGGTCATGGCCACCCTCTCTCTTCCTAACTTGACCCTTGGGATTCTGTTTGGTACCTTGATCCTCCATCCCCCCACCTTTCTGGTCAACCCAAAACTTATATCGCTTTGACCCCGGTTCAACCGGTCCCCCATGCCTTCTCCCGCATTGCATCGGTGCCTCAGTCACCTCAACAGAACCACCTCTGTTGCGGCCGTCGGGTAAGAAGGGAAAAGCTAGCAAGGGGGCATCGAAAGGGACAAGGCTGCCACGACAAACCCCTGCTCCTCCTCGGCCTCCAAAGCATACCATCTAGTGTGCTTTGTGTGATGTTGTCGGTCATGCCTCCCATACTGTCCCCGCATTGCTTCATCTCAAGCCCATGGTTAATGTCACGTTCCACGAGTCCGCGGTTCTAGAAGCCTCTATTCCTTCGCGACCACGGCCAAGAGCAAGACTATTCACACCAACCACCCCTGTGCTTTGTGTGATATCCATGGCCATTACACCCATCTTTTCCCGCCTCGAGGACTTTCGCACCTCTATCGCCGCGGTCCACCAATTCGAGGCCAGCGCAATGAGTCCACCTCTCCCCTATTTGTGCATTACGCTCGGCGAGAACTACCGGATATATGTGCTCCCATTGACATTCCCCCTCCGATGTCAAGATGACGGATCCTTTGTCCCGGCATTTTTTACGTATCATCATCCATGAGACCCTCGAGGAACATTCCATCTAAATCCTCCCTTGTTGTTTCACTTGACCTTCCTTTAGCGATCATCTTGGGCTCAACATCCATAGATCCTTTATCTACTTACTCTTCGGTCACCCTTTGTGACGATGCGCATGTGAACCTCTCTTCTCATGATGATGATTCGAGTCACTTCACCACGTCGGGTGGTCTTTCTTCCACCGATCACCCCATCTTCTATCGCGATGACGACATTATGGAAAAAAATCCCCACCCCTAACGTTATCTATTCTCCCCTTACATCTAACCCGAGGCGTTCACACCACATCCACCTTGTGGCCATTACATTGAAACCCAATGTTTGGGTAAGGGGGCACCCACATTTGAGAGACCAAGAGAAGCAATTCTCACAACTCTCCTAGTGTATCTCGGTTGTGTTGACTTTAGTCAGGTATTCTTCCACATTTAGAAGAACCTCTAGAGTCCCATATCACTTGAGATCACTCTAGGGATGATACCCCTTATCGTTCCCTCATCTTACATCAGACAACCCAAAGTCTCTTAGACATTATTGTTGACCAAACTATAGCTTTTCTATGAGAGCATCAGTTCATTATCTCCAAATCCTCTTTTTGGGATAGTGACACCAGGGTATGCCAACTCTAAAACTTAAAGTCCATTTGATCCTTATATGCGGGTACCAAAAGAGATTGGTAATCCTCCATTTCCTTTCTCAAACTACATAACCATAACAAGAAAAAAATGGCACACCACATCATTAAAATGTGTTTAGATTCCCCTTTTTCTAAATACATTTTGGCATGACCACACCATGCTCGGGGGCACCCATGCCCCTCAACCATAACCCTCCTCACCTCGTTTTTGGAGAGGAGGTTGTCTTACTCGATCGAGTGTGAAATCCCTTCCCTTCATCCGGTTGTTGAACTTCTCACGACACACAACCTCTAGAACAACGACTTATCCCTGCTTGAGCGTGCCCTGCGAAGTCCGCCATGTTGCATTGCAAACCATAGAAGCGGCCAAGAAACGCACCAAAGCTCAATATGACCAAAAGAGTCCAGCCTCGTCCTTTTCACGAAGGCAACCTTGTTCTAGTATATGACCAGGCCCATGATGTCCTTGGTCACGGGAAGTTTGAATCATTATGGCTAGGCCCTTACGTCATCGGTAAGGATCTTGGTAAGGGGCATCCTTTTTGAGAGGACTTCGAAGGAAATCCTCTTCCTAATCCTCGCAATGCACTCTATCTTAAGAAATATTACCCTTAGCATTTCCCTTCGAGACGCATGTTTTATTTTTCTGTTAGATAGCCAGACATCCTTTTTTGTACTTTCATCCTTCGTCGGGGACCTATTTTTGTCCATGAAGGGCCACTTCACCTCCACTTTAAATCGAATTTCCTCACTTACGACACTTGTACTTGGGGCACCACTTCGCCTCCATACTTGTCCATGTTTGTGTCGATTTTCGTCATGAGTTCCCACCTTGTATTCATGTTTTCATGGTCCCCCAATTGGGCCTTTGCTGTGTGGCGAGACTATCCAGTCGCCCTTGTTTAGCGCATCCAAGTTGAGTCATCATCGCATTCATGGAGTCTATCCAGAGTCCCTTTGTACCCCACCATAGCCCTCCATCCTTCATTTCTTGGTCTCTCTCTGTGTCGCACATTACGACCTTCGATTCCACCGTCCCCTATCCCTTATGATATTGTGTCAGTAGCTACCATGTCATTCATGCCCTTTATGCTCTAACAAGGGAAGTCGTCCATTCGCTACTCGAGTCCTTTCCATTTCCCTATCATCATTAGTGTGATCACGTACGTCAGTCTCTAATATTTTCTCTCACGCCTTAGTTGAGGATTTCTCATTGCCTCACTGTAGCGGACCTCCTTCATCGACATCGGCTCATTCATTCCCGAAGCTGGGTCTAGAGGGCGGTGTACCTTGGTTCCGACTTCCACTCTTATTCGGTGCCTCGGATAGTGCAAAAGGGGATCTCTCATTTCCCTTTGACTTGATTGCTTCTCCGACTCCTTTCGACATGACCGAGATCCGTATACTTGATGGTTCGAGTGATACGGCGGCTGACTCTTGATGATTCCGGGTGTGTGTGAGATGTATCAACCCTCATGAGGGGGTGGCCCACGCAGGTAGCCCCCCACATGCACGGATGACCTCTTCCTTGCAGCCTTCGATGCGGCCTCCGATATTTGATGATGTTGGCCTTAGCCACTTGCATCGCCTCTTTGATTTGCATGTATCGGTCGGATTTTGTGAGCCCTTCCCCATTTACGGGGGCATTTGGGTTGTATTTATCTCATGTACTCGAGATATTATTGTACTAGTCACGTTGTTATCCAGTGCACACGCATGTATGTGGGATTCCTCATTGTATTTTTCTCTGGCTCATGATTATCTTTGGTACGTACTTTATGGTTCGGTCCCTTGTTTACTGGACACACTATTCTTTTGTACTTTGTCTCGGCGGGCATAGGTATGCTCTCCCTGCCGCCTTGACACAAGTACCCTCTCATAAAAAGAGACTTGTTGCACTTTTGCTAGTCTCATCTCCTCGAGGTCTAGTTCTTAGCACACTATCTACCTTGCATTTCTCTCTCGACTTCCCTTTTGTTGTACGGTGATTGAGTTCTTACAACGTACTTCGGTCATACGATTAGCTCCCGACACTCACATGCTTGGAAATCTGTTACACCATTTTTTGGTCATCTAACCTATTATCATTAGATGGACCCAAGTACACCATGTAATACCAATTTTACCCTAAGTAAAATTGCCTTCACTATGTTAAATAACTTAATAAACCACATTTATTAGGTTGTTTATGGTCCAACGAGGAAATCCCAAAAGGAAATATTAAACAAACCTATATTTGTTTGATTTTTCCTCATGGAATAATTAATTAAACCATAATTTAATTATTATTCCCAGTCATGTTTAACCCAAAAACAAATAAATTAATTAGATAAACCTTTATTTATCTTATTATTTTCTAGGAATAATTATTTAAATCTTATTTAGATAACATTCCTTGTTAAATATGACCAAATTACCCACAAATAATTAAATAAATCATTATTTATTTCATTATATTTCAACCACTTCCTTAAATAATTAAATAAATCATTATTTATTTGATTATCTTCAACCACTTCCTTAAAAAGATAAATAAATCATTTATTTATTTATTTTTGACTAATCAAGGATTTGACCCAAGTCAAATACCTTTTCCCTCCAACAAATATAATAAAATATTCCATAAAAGGTGGATCTAGATTTGGTTAACATTATTTTAATCATGCACCAAGATCTAGAATGACCCAATATTTTGTTATAAATAGGAGGGAGTTTTCCCCATCATTCTTCACCTTTTGTTGCCTATTAGATCACTCTAGATCTATACACTTGGTCACATTTTTCCATCATTCTTTTCGTGTGAGCTCCCATTGAGCTCTATTCTTTACATTGGGTTTTCTACACCAAGAGAGATAAATCTTAGATGCGAAGTCGCTGAGGACTTCCAAGAACCCATCCCATCGAGGAGAATTGGATACACCTTCTTGTTTTCCTCCCAGTGCCCAATTAATACAAAAATTCTTTCAAAATCGTTCTTGTCTTGTCTATTGGTATATGGAGCAAACCCTTGTTTTTCTTGGTTAATGTCTTTCCATGCATAGATTTGGTTTTTTTGCAGCTCTTTTCTTGTTCAACTAGCATGCAGATCCGAAGATATGGGCAGCCACTTTTGTTGTTAGGGCTATTAGTTATGCGTAGCTAAAGTGGTCCTTTTTTTCGTACACTTCGACAAAGGATTCATACTAACAACATAGGATAATTGTCTTTGGGACAAGCGGTGTTCGAATCACGATAGTCAACACAAACTCGGATGGTGTCTTGTGTTTTATCTACGGGAAGCTGGGATTGGAAACCCATTCTGTCAAAGGAATGGGATAGATGAAAACAGTGTTTAAAATTTTTTCTACCTCGAGTTTAAATGGTGGTCGCTTTGCGTGGGTGGAAAGGCACAGTCGTTGCCAGATTGGTTTAGAATTATCATAAATCTTGATTTTTTGCTCGACTATAGATGGATCTATGCCGGGAATTT
Source organism: Pinus albicaulis (assembly GCA_034641835.2). Taxonomy (NCBI): domain Eukaryota; kingdom Viridiplantae; phylum Streptophyta; class Pinopsida; order Pinales; family Pinaceae; genus Pinus; species Pinus albicaulis. Next base: position 280,284,402 of record CM076569.1, read on the forward strand.
TGTCATAAGACCAAAGCAAACACATCGCGGAATTCCTTGAAAAGGGATGTGAAGCGCGCAATTTCCTCGGTATTGCAATCTGCTCCAATCTTAATATTTTCCACGATACCGTTTTGATCGAGATATCAATGAGCATTTTCTTAGAAAGATTACCCATGTTCCCTTCGAATCAATAGTTTGAAAAAATCGTCTAAGTGGAGGGAACCATCTCACAGTGGGTCAAAGGATGGGAATCAGAGTATTTATCATGTCCAAATCGATCATTGAAGCGCAATGGTGAAACTCTCTCCAAGGTCTTTCTTCTAGAGACATGATCTCTCGAATAGCTTCGTTTGTAGGCAAGACTTCATTGAGGAGATCCTTAGAGAGAACTATGATGGGTGGGAGGTTTGTACCTTTTGGTTGAAACCATGGCGGTGGAGGGTTCAAATGTAATTTGGATGGCTTGGTAGGCCAACTCGGTGACGGTGAGAGGGGCATCCGATCTCCGTAGGAATCAATGTCCGAAGGTGCTAGGGGAGGATCCATCCAAAGTGGTGGATATCATTGCAAACCATCCAAAGTGGTGGATATCATTGCAACCATATTTGGGATCTCTCGGTGGCGAGGAGAGGAAAGCAACCCGGTAGGGAAAATTCCTTCGGAAGACCGGTACCAATATTGACGTAAGAGTCGGAAAGCCTTCTATTAGGGGTACAATGCTACTTGGTAACGTGGTATAATATGGGGTGCGAAGGATAAATGATCCACTATGACTATTTTCCCATCCAATGGAAATAGGACGAGTCGGAAGACCGAAGAAACAATGGCGAGTCATGGCATAAGACGACTAGCGACCGAGAAATAGATTATAGTTGAGATGGAAATCTACAACTTCAACGTCCATGGTTATCGTTTTCCCACTCGGGGTGATGGGAAAGCTAGCAAGGTATCCTTTTGGGAGGAACGTGTGGCCATCAAAAGCTTTGAGGGAATTCAATGAGCGGTGACAAGGTAGAAGAACCTAAAGCGAGCCGACGAAGCTTGTGACATAACGCGGATCGAAGCACCTTTGTCAATGATAGTGCGATGGATTGATCTCCCTTTCAAGACAACTTGCACTTGGAATGCGAGTTGGTGTGAGAGGCGAGTACGAGATTTTTCCATATCAATGATAGCTAGTATGGAATCTTGGGGGTCTATTCCACCAATGGCCGAAAACAAGGCTTTCCTTTGTGCTTTGGATAGGTTTGCAATACTTCGAGAGCAGACATAGGCGACGGTGCTCGTGCCAAATGTTCTACAATGTTGTAGTTTTGGGCTACATGTGCGGAGGTGTTATGAGTCATGCGTCGAAGTGTCCCCTTTGGGAGGAAGAATAACGGGGGTCAATAGTAGGCCATTCGATATGCAGATTGTTGGGCGGAGGTGGAGTTGAACTAGTACCGGGTTCTTCGACATCTATGGTAGGATTTCCATAAAGTTTGGCTCACGTTTTAATTTCAACACTTTAAATGCCATAAATGGTGGATGATCCTTCACCTGGAAGGATGTGAACCACCATTTCCCCTTTTCCGGGGTTGTGGCGGGTTTTCAACCATGTGTTGTTGTTTTTGCTATTGATTAGGGAAAGGATTATGAAGAACGACGGGTGTTCACCCGGGAATCCTTGTTTGCGATAAAATCGGTGCATTCCTGCAGTGAGGACATTTGTATGTCAAGTGGTCCTCTACACGGATCTTGTAAGGAAATTTCATGGGTTTATCCTTCCCTTTGTCATTTTTGGTAGCATTTTTTCGATTAGGATTATTACGATTGTCTAGCTGCTCTTTCGAAGAAGATGTCTTTTTCTTGTTCTTCTTATTCTTTCCACTAGGTTTTTGTGAAGTTTGCATAGAATTTACCTCGGTGGTAGGAAGAGTAGTCATTTGGTTAGGGGGCGGTGGCAACCGAAGATGGGCGGGAGGTTTTCCCCTGAGACTTTGTTTTGTGGCTACGCCGAGATATTGTGCCAACGAGACCGTCGGTGTGGGCTGCGGTTTTCCGAGTAGCGGGAGGATTTGGGTTACCGGGGGCATTGGGGAGTAAATCATATAGCGTGCCGGATTGTGAATATATTAAATCCAAATGTTAGGCACAACGAATGCATTAATATACGTGACCGCCTTGGATAGGCCAATGTCTTTATAAATATGGGTTAAGAGAGACTTACAAAACCAATTATATAGAGACTTACTTCATGAATGTGATCGAGGATGTGGGTGGCGGTGTCTTGGTTCGGCGAGGTTAATAGTTTTGTTCCGGTTTCAAATCTGATTGGTAATTGGAAGTTCTTTAGAAACTCCGTCGCTAAAGTGCCAAAAGTGTTTATGGCGGTGTGTGGCAATTAAATATACCACTTGGCAACATTTCCTATAAGGGTTTGGGGGAACGAGTCAAAGCCGGACACTATCATCCACCATGGAATTAGATATAGACCATAAATGAAAGGTGGTGATGTGTGCGTGAGTCTTCCCCTTGTTTCCCATCGAACTTTGGGATGTTAGAAGGAATCTTGTGTGGTACTAGAGGCCGGAGAGGGTTGTGATTGATGGGGTCATTAGTCGGTTTATAGATTTCGGGAATGTCTGAGATTTGCCAAAAATGGAAATTGTGGGTTTGGCCCTCGAATCTAACCAAGGAATTATTGGTCGACTATTTGGACCATAGGGTATGCTCATCAATGTGTTAACGGTAGGATAAGTAGAATTTGTGATAAAAATTTCCTAGTAGGTGGACGGGTAGGGATATATGGTTGCTTGTCCATAGGGCATATTGTATTGCGGAGCGAATGGTTGGTTGCCCCTAGTATAAAAAATGCCCTCCCATTCTAGATGGAGGTTGGGGTGGGTTAGTCCATATGGATGCAATAGAGCTTCCTAGAGGCATGCTACTACTTGCATAGTTCGACAAAGGCATAGAACCTACTACCGATATTTAAACCACTTAAGGGAATAGTGTTAACAATAGGTTTTACGGTTTGTCCTAATGATTGTAGCGGTAGTGAAATGTTCCTTGTTATCTGCGTCTTGGTCACACCACCCCCTAGTATGGTGACCAAGGGGTTTGAACTTAGCAAAGGGTTCCAACCGAAAAGGGTTGCTAAAAGGAACCGAAGTAGTTCCACTCATGGGAGGAGGAACCGTAGGTCCCAACGTGGTCACGATAGGAGTAGATCTCGAAGGACTCGGTGGGTTACTCATAGTTGTGATGACTATAGGGTTGGGACTAGGCATAAGTTGACTAATGGGGTTACCAATTAATGGCATAGAACCCGACAAGCGGCGGGGGAGGATGGTGGCAAACCCGAGATGGTTTCCATTGGTATCGACCACTGTGGATGTTGGTTGTGAAATGGATGTTTGTGCGGTCGAAGCCATGTCTTAGCGTGGTGGAATCCGAATTATCATGGTTGCCAACGGATCATTGAGTGGAGGATTGTAATGAGGTACGACACCTTCCATGAAAGGGTCCTCCCGGAAATTACATATGATATGAGGCTATGTGAAAATTAGGGTTTGTCAATGGAGGCTCGCTCTTCCGCGAGAAGGCACGGGTTCACCAAGTTTTAGTTCTTCCTCAAGAGTTAGAGGAGGTACCAACTTGTTGTCATCAAGAGACGACGTGGGTCGGATGATGCCACGATGACCTATTTATTTTTAACAAATTCTTAATAAATTTTGATGTATTATAAAGTCTCACTCCATTTAACTACACACCTAAAAAAGAAAAAAAAATAAAAAGACTCCCAAATCAATCAAGTAGCCAAAATAGGGAACTGCTAATATTCCCACTAGGAGATAGCTAATTGGAATATTAATCAAACATATTTTGTCGCCGATGGTTAAAGGGGAATAAAGTGAGCTGCCATGAACTCATCCAAGCACAGATAGTAAGTACGCGCCGAGCTGGTACTGGGCCGAGAGGGCTAAGACAGAGCGGAGTCAAGGGCTTAGACGAAGAAATAAGAGATACAAAAGGAAGGGAGCCACCATGTTTTGGGCTATTATGGAATATTATGAAATTTTCACTAGTCGCCAAGACTTGAGCATGCTGGCTATTTAGCCAGTCTACAGCACTGTTTAGTGCGCTGAGTATATCTGAGCGGAGATCTCAACCTCAGCCTCGGGGGATTTCGAGTGCCTGCTTAGGTGAGGCAGTTCTACCATCATTCTGCAAGAAGATTTAGTTTGGGGAGTGTGCAGAGTCGAATCGAGAGCTTCTCAGGGGATCCTTCACAGTGCAGCTTATTAGCAGTACGCGATAGTGTTTCCAGCCGTTCCCACCCACAGGAGGACCGCTGTACCTTGTTTCTTGAGCATATCTTTTATCCTGCCCGTGCCTGTTGAGCGCTATCATTTGGGCATCTTTGTAATCATTGTAATTCCCCGCATAATATAATGGCTTAGTGATTTCTTAGTTTAATGTATATTTGTTGCGTACACGGTTCCTATTATTTTACATGTTATTGAATGTGTGCTCATAGAGTCATTCCACTGTTGTAGCATTTGCTGTGTTTTATTAATATCTTTAAGCAGGAATATTACAGTGGTATCAGAGCATGGTTCTGGCTCAGCCTGTGGAGTGAGTAGTCTATGTCCTCAGAAGGAAACCCCTACATCTGCTACAGAGGTAGGAAATACAGAGATATTGAGCGTAGGTTGGAAAACACCTACGGCGAAGGGGATTGTATTCGAGTAGTGGACACGGAACCGGAGGAGCCGGGGATAGGCGCGGAAGAGAGAGAGACGATGGCAGACGATAGCGATGCAAAACAGTTTGGGGAAGCCCTCCTCCGTGGTCTACATATGTGTCGTGTGATTAGCAGATGATGGGGCAGAGGTTCACCACTGTTGAAGCTAGACAGCGTGAAACCCCGAGGGGTTTCCCGGTCGGTGAGGGGTCGGGTACATCCCACCATTTGCAGGAACAGGCTACCACCCCGCACTAGGCATCACATGCCCCCACTCGTACTACTATGCCCACTTTCCTAAGTGCAGATACTGGGACAGGAGCACAGGAGGAACCAGAGCCTGACCACATAGGTGGTTATTTTGCTAAATACCAGACATATGGGCAGGAGTTCAGGGAGGCGCTTCTGTTTAGAGATTTTGTCCAGCTCAAACGAGACCGCAGGCCTCGTGACCCTTACAGAGGGCACCGGCACTATCATGAAGGAGACACCCAGCGTTCAGCAAGCCGATATCATTTGCCTACGTTTGATGGTTCATTAAGCAGTTCGGCAAGGTCTTGGGTGGAGAAGTTGGACATATATTTCCAGCTCAACCAGATGGCGGAGACAGAGGCCATCAAGGTGGCTATGCTGCATCTGGATGGCGAGGCTCAGAATTGGTGGTTCCATGGGATGGTGACACTTGGGCATTCAACTGTGACCACATATGCCGAGTTCACCCGGAGACTAATAGAGAGATTCGACCGGAGGGATCCGGAGGAACATTTCGTTGAACTGACAAGGCTCAAACAGACAGGAAGTCCAGAGACATATATTGCATATTTCCTGAAGCTTTCAGTGAGGGTGCCCGATTTATCAGCGGCACAGATGATATTCATGTTCATTGAAGGGTTAGCAGAGCCACTTCGAGGATTGGTCAGATCCACGAGGCCATCCACCCTTCAGGACGCTATTAGCAGGACCCGGGATCTGCAAGATGCATTGCCCAGGACCAGAACACCTTACCCCCAGAAGCAGGTTTTCCTGCCGAGAGGGAAGGATATGAGGACCCCACCTTCCAAGGGGAATCTGGGTGGGGGACAGTTAGATGATAACGCTAGGAGGGAATTGAGGAAGAAAAAGCTGTGCTTCACCTGTTAGGAGCCGTGGGCACCGGGGCACAGATGCACGGCTAGCAAGGCAAATTTTATAGAGGTCTTCTCTGAGAGCAGCGGGGAAGAGGATGAGTACGAGGATGGAGAGGCAGGAAACATGTAGACAACGCAAGATCATGGGCCACCGACGGCGGGAGGTGCGGCTTTCGCACCCTCAGGGGGAACCCTTGCAGCATTGCGAGGAGTACCTAAGTATTTGACGCTACGCGTCCGAGGGACCGTACGTGGGCAGCGAGTTTCAATTTTGGTCGACAATGGGGCAACCCACAACTTCATTGACGCACAGATGGTGGAGCGAAGGGGCATACAGACAGAGAGTTTCGATGGATTTTCAGTATTGGTCCCAGGGGATTAGATAATGCAGTGTGCGCGTTACGTTCCAGAGCTGGCAGTGACTATGGGCACCTACACGGTGACCGACCATTTCTTTGTGGTCAACATACCTGACACCAATGTGGTTTTGGGTGTACAATGGCTGATCACTCTGGGGAAGGTCACCACAGACTGGGAGGCCTTGGAGATGGAGTGGGACGATAAGAAGACAGGAAAGCATGAGAAGATACGTGGGATGCACACTTACCCACCTCAGGTTGTTTTAGCTCACCGGATGGAGGCAACTTTCCGGAAAGGAGACATAGAGTGGGCTGTAGAGCTCCAGGCGTCAGAAACAGGGACCGGCGGGCGGACAGTTCATCCCGATATCCAAGCTGTCCTCGACAGGCATGACACAGTGTTCGGGGATATACCACCAGGCCGGCCACCGGATCGGGGGTTTGAGCACATGATAGAGTTGGAGCAGGGCATTCAGGCCATTATTACCACGCCCTATAGGCACCCTAAGGCCTATCGGGACGAAATTGAGCAGGCCATCCAGGAGCTGCTGGCTCTTGGGCACATCCGACCGAGCACCAGCCCTTTTGCTTCCTCAGTGGTGCTAGTAAATAAGAAGGACAACACATTGCGAATGTGCATCGATTACAGGGCTTTGAACAAAAAGATCCTGAAGAATCGGTACCCTATACCAAGGATTGATGAGCTAATGGACGAGTTGAGGGGAGCAAAGTTCTTCTCAAAGATTGACTTGAGGTCCGGGTACCATCAGATTAGAGTAAGGGAGCGGGACATGCCCAAAACGGCTTTCAGGTGCCACTACGGCCACTTCGAGTTCTTGGTTATGCCTTTTGGGCTAACCAATGCCCCAGTCACTTTCCAGTCTTGTATGAACCACGTCTTCCGCAGTTACCCAAGGAAGTTCGTGTTAGTCTTTTTCGATGATATATTGATATATAGCAGAACTTGGGAAGAGCATCTCCAGCACATTGAGGCAGTGCTGCGCATCTTGGAAGAGCAACAGTTTTATGCCAAGCTCTCCAAGTGTGAGTTCGGGGTGACTGAGATGTTATATTTGGGACACATCATAGGAGTGGACGGGGTAAGGGTCCTCGAAGAAAAGATCAAGGCCATCCAAGATTGGCCAGAGCCGCAGAACGTAACAGAACTCCGAGGATTTATTGGCATATGCACATTTTACCGGAAGTTCATCAAGAATTTCTCTCAGCTCGCAGCCCCGCTCACAGATTTGACAAAGAAGGGGGCATTTAATTGGTCGGAGATGGCGCAGCGGGCCTTTGACAGGCTCAAAGAGGTTATGAGCAGCTGCCCAGTGCTCGCGCTGCTAGATTTCACACAGCCTTTCGTTTTGGAATGCGATGCGTCGGGAGAAGGGATCTGCGCCGTTTTGATGCAGGAAGGCCACCCTATAGCTTATGAGAGCCGGAAGCTCCTTCCCCATGAGCGGTTGTATCCTATATACGACAAGGAGATGTTGGCCGTGATGCACGCGTTAGCCAAATTCTGGCAGTACTTAGTGGGTAACAGGTTCAGGGTGAGGACGGATCACAACAGCCTCCGATTCTTTTTGGAGCAGAAATAGCTTCAGGAAAGGCAGCAAAAGTGGATCAGCGAAATCCAGGCTTATGATTTTGACATCGAGTATGTCAAGGGGAAAAAAAACGTGGTAGCTGATGCGCTTTCACGTAGACCAGCTACGTTGTCCTTGATGAGTTGGGAGGCGGATTGGAGGGCTCAACTTTTGGTGGAGTACTCCAAGGACAGGTTCGCTTGTGAGGTTCTGGATGGTTGGGTGGCAGGCGATAAGTACAGAGTGATAGATGAGATTATCTATTACAGAAACAGGATCTTCTTGACTGTGGGCTCCCAGCTCAAGAAGAAGATACTACAGGCGTCTCATGATTCACCGTTAGCCGGACATCAGGGGTTTACCAAGACTTATAGAGCCATCCGGGAGAGGTTCTCGTGGAAGGGCCTCAAAGAGGATGTACTCCAGCATGTCAGGGAGTGCGAAGTTTGCCAGCACAACAAGGGAGAAATGAACCATCCAACAGGACTGTTGCAGCCTCTTCCCATTCCCGAGGGAAAGTGGGAGAGTATTTCGATGGATTTCATTACAGGGTTGCCCGTAGTGCAGGGCAAGGATAGCATTTTTGTCGTCGTCGATCGGCTGACGAAGTACGCGCATTTTTTTTCCATATCTGCACACTATACAGCCGCGTAGGTGGCAGAGTTGTTTATCCGGGACATCTTCAGGTTGCATGGTCTTCCCAAGACCATTGTCAGTGACTAGGACAACCGCTTCATGGGCGGGTTTTGGCAGGAACTTTTTCGGTTGGTGGGGACGGAGTTGACGCCAAGTACCAGCTACCACCCCCAGACAGATGGGAAGACAGAGAGCGTTAACAAGTGGCTGGAAGGTTACTTGCGAAATTATGTCAGCGGGCAGCAAAGAGCATGGCTAAAGTGGCTGCACCTAGGGGAGTATTTCTATAACACCACATATCACATATCTATCGGTATGTCCCCATTTTATGCACTGTATGGCTACCATGCCATGTCTTTCATTGATGTGATGTTTGGTGCCAGCAAGGCCCTGAGAGCCAAAGATTGGATCCAGGAGAGTCAGGACATCCTCTGGGCTCTCAAGGATAACATAGCCACTGCACAGAATCAACAGAAGTTGTATGTCGAAAAGGGTCGGGTGGAGAGACAGTTCAAAGTTGGGGATTTAGTTTACCTGCGCCTACAGCCATACCGACAGTCCACTTTGAAGCGGAAGGGGGTGGAAAAGCTCAAGCCCCGTTTCTATGGTCCCTATCGGGTGATACGCAGGGTGGGTCAAGTCGCCTATGAGTTGGAACTGCCCCAAGGCAGCAAGATTCATAATATTTTCCACGTATCGTGCCTGAAGAAGGCTTTGGGATCACAGGTGATAGCGACGGAGGAGCTTCCACCCACAGATGACGAAGGGCATTTGGTGCTATAGCCGGAAGCCATCATTGATGTCAGGGAGAAGTGGCTGCGGAATAGAACAGTCCGGGAATTCTTGGTAAGGTGGAAGAACCTACCGGATGAGGATGCTACGTGGGAGGGTGAAAATATCTTGCGGCACCCATCACTGTAGTTGCTTGGGGTCAAGCAACATTTTTCCGGGGGAGACTGTAATATTCCCAATTAGCAATAGCTAATTGGAATATTAATTCAGACAGATTTTTCCGCCGATGGTTAAAGGGGAATAACAGTGAGCGGGCCGTGAACTCATCCAAGCACGGGAAGGTAAGTACGCGGCTAAGTTGGCAGCGTGGGGCCGAGAGGGGCTGCACGAGAAAGCGGGAGTCAAGGGCTTGTGACGAAGGCTGCATACAAAAGGAAGGGAGCCACCATGTTTTGGGCTATTATGGAATGTTATGAAATTATCACTAGTCGCCAAGACTTGAGCACGCCGGCTGTTTATCCAGTCTGCAACACTGTTTAGTGCGCCGAGTATCTTCGAGTGCCTGCTCGAGTGAGGCAGTTCTACCGTCATTTTACAAGAAGATCGGGTTTGGAGAGTGTGCAGAGTCGAATCGGGAGCTTCTCAGGGGATCCTTCACAGCGCAGCTTATTAGCAACATGCGACAGTGTTTCCAGCCATTCGCACCCACAGGAAAACCATTGTACCTTGTTTCTTGAGCATATCTTTTATCTTGCCCGTGCCTGTTGAGCGCTATCATCTGGGCATCTTTGTAATTGCTGTAATTCCCCACATAATATAATGGCTTAGTGATTTCTCAGTTTAACGTATATATGTTGCATACACAGTTCCTATTATTTTATGTGTTATTGAATGTGTGCTCATAGAGTCATTCCATTGCTGTAGCATTTGCTGTGTTTTATTAATATCTTTAAACATGAATATTACATTTGTCTAAGTACTACCGTTTTCTGGTGATGAAATCTAGTATCACAATAGTATACAAAGAGGGTTGGTCGAAATTACAGTTACGGTTACTCTAGAGCTTCGCTCGAACCTCAGACGATAGGTGTAAGTACTCTCGTGAAGACGAGTACCCTCCTAAATACCAAAGACAGAGTAGGTCTATTTGTTTCAGGTACCAAGACAGCCCGTCCTAGTCACCTTGTGTAAGTCCCTAAAAAGTATGGCCACTAAAGATACCTCAAATCACAGACATCATCAGGGGGGTCCACGGTCTAGGACAGCATGCTATATGGGCAGAACACCTAGATCCTCGATCTAGTTTCGACATCCCCGAAGGGAACCCCAATATATAGAATGCCCACCGGATGCAGTCGAAGGCGGGCTACCTTCTTGTGCACCCAAGTGTTGTCTCGCGCTTAGCTCCAGTAAAGGAATGGTCCCGATAATATGAGTGCAGTAGGATTTCGCTCGTTAATGACTCTAGTCTCATGTTTTGATATCTTGGGTGATTTTCTCACTTTTCCTAACCCAAGATCCTAGCCTGAACTACTGTTGGTGTGAGCTCAGAAAAATTAATGTGATTGATTTTATTATCGCTTGATTCTTAGTGTACTTGATTATTAGTCTTGCGGAGGGGGAGTGGACGTATGAAATGTAATGAGACTCTGACTCAAGAAACCATGCAAAAATATGCTCTAAATATTCAATTCGATGAAGAGTATTTCTACAAGGAGAGGTTTCCTTTCAACATACATGCACTAATATTCAAATAGCAAAGTTCAACCTTAAATATTCAGACATCTATTTACCTCATCTTAACAGTCTTTTAACTGAAATTTTCAGAATTAATTCAGCTAGATGCAGAAAACTAAAAAAAAAATAAAAAATCTTCTAAAAAGAAAATGCATTCAACACTAACTTTTTAAACAAGAAAAAACAAATAGCAATGTCAGCTGGTAAACAAGCACAGGGATTCAGTCAAGAATTTTTTCTAATGGCCAAAACTCTGCAACCAAAAAGGGACACACCACAGGGGTGGACAGCAGTTTTTTGGCTGAGTAACGCACTGGTTCTGAGCAGAGACAACGTTAATGTAGAGACTAACGCACTGTAATCAAATATAGACCATGTTATAATGCTCTATAATACTGACAAAGACAGCGTTAGCCAGGTTAAATTTCTTCAGATGGCCAAAAAGAGCACAGGACTGAACTCTGTGAGCTTTTAAAATGTTTACTGGTCATAAAAGCTGGTCAGAAGTATATGTGAATAGAGGAAATAAGGAAGGAAAAAATTCGGAAACTTGGGGTTAAACTCCCCAGTAGAGTTGCCAATTCTACTATAGGGTAAAATTCTTGGGTTGTTGGTTCTCGAATATCCCTCTCAGGGCTTTCCTGTGCCTGAGGCGAATAGTAAGATTAGCTGTATAGTTCATAAATAAGATGCATACCTGTTCATATCAACTTAAAACAACTTGACAAAATAATATGGAAGATTACCTCTTTTCTGATCTTGAAGTCTTTTGGAGAGCGCTAAGTAGCGAAGCAGGGATCCTCCTTCACTAGTTCCAAATATCAACCATGTGATCAATCAAAGCACCCATGTAATCTCTACCACACTATACATTTCATATCAATTAAGTTAATATATGATAAACATTTAAACAATGCACATCTAAGCCATTCATCTCATTCTATATAAGTAATTGAAAAACAATAACAATATCGACGCATATAATGGGCAAAACAGATACAGTTCTATTTATTTATAAAAAGGAGGATTACAATCATTGGTTGTACCAAGCCCTCCTCAGCCTTCCAATCTCTATATCTCTCAATGTGGTGATGTCTTGATCAACAAGTTCTCAATGAACCTCTTTGATCATTGACCTTCACACTACAGCAATAATGCTCTACTTCACATGTATTCAAAACTTTGACAAACCTTCAACCTTGAACCAAGAGCCTACAACTCCATTTTATGGGAGATGGAGAGAGCAATCATTTCCTTTCTCCTTCCACCAATTCTAAATAGAAAAAACTAAGATGTTTCCTCAACTTCCCATGCTTTTTCCTTCCTTGAGAGTTCAGTTTTTTATGGCAAGGCACAATAAGAGATTAGTGCTTTGCAGTTTCTATTTTATATTGACTCTCTTATGAGAAAAAGATGGAAATTCAAATCATTCTCTGTGGGATTTTCCTGTTTCAAACTCAAAACATGGGTAACGCTTCCCTCTAGTCTAAAAAGACCATTTCCCTAGCCACTAAAGCAACCTTTTCATTGATTAGGTGCATTATAATGCTCTCTGGCTATTATAGGGGTGTGTTACCTTGGCAGAAATAGGTTTAATTTAGGCCTCTATATTCCTTCCATATTTATCTTCTCCTCTGAGCTGATCAGGAGTTTATTTGACCAGTAACACTAACCTAATATTATTATATGGACCCAAGTACACCATGTAAGACCAATTTTACCCTAAGTAAAATTGCATTCACTATGAAAAATAACTTAGTAAACCACCTTTATTAAGTTGTTTATGGTCTAAACAGGAAACCCCATGAGGAAATATGAAATAAATCTACATTTGTTTGATTTTCCTCAAGGAATAATTAGTTAAAAATTAGTTTAATTAATATTCCTAGTTATATTTAACCCAAAACATGGAAATTAATTGGGTAAATCATTATTTATCTTATTATTTCCTAAGAATAATTATTTAAACCTTATTTAAATAGTATTCTTTGTTGAATATGACTAAATCACCCATAAATAATTAAATAAATGATTATTTATTTGATTATTACTCAACCACATCCTTAAAATGATAAATAAATCATTTATTTATTTATTATTTACAAATAAATGGATTTGACCCAAGTAAAATTGCTTTTCCCTCCAACAAATATAATAAAATATTCCATAAAAGTTGGATCTTGATTTGGTTAATAATATTTTAACTATGCACCAAGATCTAGACTAACTCAATATTTTGTTATAAATAACGTTGTCTCCATTCATTTACTCTTTTCTAATATACCTTTGTTGCTCTAAAGATCATTTGATCTATACTTTTATTCAATTTGATCCACTCATCATAGTCATATTTTGCTACCATTTTTGTCTGGGTTTTCTACACCATCAAGAGAGAGGAATTTTAGATCTGAAGTGCTGAGGACTTACAAGAACCAATCCCATTGAGGAGAACTGGTAACACCCTTCTGTGTTTTCCTCCCAGGTTCCATTAATACTGTTAGCCCCCTATAAATTCCTTGACAAGCAAGCTAGGGGCTAATTTGTTTTATGAGCCTTCAAGGAATGCATTTCTCTTGAAAACACATCATCCTTGAAGCCTCTTCATGCTCCCTGCCCTTTGATTTTTTCCCTCTGATGTTCTTGAGTCAATAAGCCTCACTAATGATGATAAATTGTGCTCCTAAAGGCTTTCATTTTCCCCTTGTACCCCCTACAGAATTCTTCATTTCATCCCTCTTTCCCCTTTTTCAAAGCCTCCTTTTCACCCCAAAATCCCTTCCTTAGTCCTTCCAAATCCCCCCAAAATCCCCTATAAATCCTAAACATACCCCTTGTTTGGCCTATTTTCCCCTTATTCCCTCTATCGTTACCTTTCCCTAGCCTTAAAAGGCGTTAAAAGGGCCCAAAACCCCACTTTCCACCTCATATTAAGGCCCAGCCCCTTTCGGCTAGCCCCCTTAACTTTCTCCCCCCCCCCCCCCCCCCACATAACCTGGGCACTAGAACCAAGCGCTAGCCCAGAGAGCACTTATCATAGATGGATATCGGGTGCATTATTAGCCGTCGATCTGTTTAGATCGGGCGGTCTTCGCAGATTAGCACCATGCCCATGGCCCACTCCTTTCACCGCCCGATCACATAATCTACCGTCCATTCAACCCACAAATCAACGGTCTATTTTCACTCACCCGGTGGTCCTCGCAACTGCCCCATGTTCAAAAAACTCCGGTCTCCATCGCACCACCTTTGGGAGGTGGGCGGTATTTTTCATTTCACAGCAATTCCACTCACCGCAGGACGCATGGCACTGCACTGTTTAAAAACCGCCCCCCCATCACGCGTTAAATTTTGACAGTAGATCCAGTGTGATATCGCTATACACCATCCGATCTGTGACCATCCTTCCAATGGTGATCATGCCACGAAGATGCACGGAAGTTAATCCAAGGCAAACAGTGCCCCTGGCCCACCATCTGTTGCCCTCTGCTACATTTCCCACCGTCGATCTCCTCCTGAGATCGGACGGTCCAGATTTAACGCCTGTCCTGCCTTTGACTGGGTCTCACCACGTCACCATTCCATGTGTTTTGTCACGTTTTCCTCTGTCCGTCCCCTATATATTGCATTCAAAGGTCAATTTTTGATTATTTTCCTTTAAACTTGCCACAGACCGCCAGCTTTCACTAGACCATCCTCCATGGTTTCTCTACATTTTTCGCTGTCACCCTACACTATCCTGACATTTTACCAGACCGCATGGCCATTTTCATTGTCCCCGCTACATCCACCCTTCCCTGCATGGTTTTCTTAAGGTGTTTTCATGTTTTGCAGGTTTACGGGCAGCCAAAAACTGCCATGATTCAGTCTCTGTTACAATGACAGAGAACACAAGAAAGGACCATTTTCAGGAGTTGAAATTATGGACAAAGGCTTGGGAAAGTTGCTACGACATAAATCTCATCAAAGGACAGGGTTCAAACTCTACAAAACCTCTATGGCGTCATTAAAGCATGGATTTTGCAGTCAGAGGAAAACGTGGAAGCGGAAAAGAGTATTAGTGGGAAAACAGAGCATTTAGGGCCTGCAATTGCAGATTCTAAGCCTTAATCCGATAATTTAAAGGCATAATACAAGATCAAAGACATCATGGGTCACATAGAAGGCCCAACGCGTAGAAAACAATACTATCGGTTTTTCACATTAGCAGATTGTTCTTTCCATAAAGGACAAAGGGTCCATACTATCTCCATTCTATATCGTGTTCCTGAGGAAATTCCAGCCCTGACGATAGTCCTACGCTATTAGAAACATTTTTTACACGGTATGGTAGGCCCTAGCATCATTAATCTAAATTTTTTAATTCACTAGAGTGCTACAGCAAGTACAAAAAAGACATACCTGGAGTAAATTTGCAGCCCGACAATGATCACTCTTTCATCCAAAGAATACCAGAGATAAATGCTTAGAATTTAAAATAGAATGAGGCCTCGACTCTTTTTCTCTTCTGAGTTTTAATGCTGCATTTAGTTTTCCATCTACCTTATCTGCTCCACTTGAGCTATAAATTTCATGAAGAAACTCAGTGTAAGGTTGTTGATTAGTTATCAGAGAATTACAAGTTGCTTCTTTTGATACATAGTCTCTGTGTAAAGTTGTAAGATAGGCAGAGGAAGATGTTTTCAGACTGAAGATCCAGCTATTGGTAATTTTGTACTTGATTGGTGTTGCTCTTTAATATGACAAGCACATTTCTTTGGATCCTGGTCTAAAGAAGCGGTGATGCTTTTCTATCTTTGTATTTGTTTTTAACTTGCAGTTCATTTCATTTCATTTCTACTGGCTCGCATCAGAAATTTGGCATAGGATTTACCCTTGTTAGGTACCCTATGTTTCTGCTCTCCTTGCCTTTGATTTTTTCTACTAAATGTGTTATCTAAGGGTTGATTTCAATTAATTTAACCAATGTAGTGGATGTCATTACCTGCTAGCTGAAGTATGAATTAAATGAATCTGTTCTTAGATGTTATTATTAGGATTTAATTGAATGAATTGGGAATGCTGGGAGGTCTAGAACTCTGTCTCTATCTCACTAGGATCCTTTTCAATTAATTGAACCTTTCTAAGATCCCTCAAGATGGAGGCCGAAGCATTGAGAGTTCAAAGTCTCTCTCTGATCTTAGGTATTTAACTTTGTGTTCTAAACCTTTAATGTTTCTTTTTTGAAGAGTTAGCCTTTGGATTTTAGATCATAGGTGTCCAATGGCATGCCCTGTCCCTAGATCTGATTTCTAAAGGTCACCTCAAAGGTTTCCTTGCTTTCACCTTCTCTCTTACCATTTCATATCACACAATCATCTTTAAGATCTAATTCTTTAAATGACTAGCCCAACTGAAAGCCTGCACATTGAATAGCAAGTAAACCCTTTCTTGAATCCATTGCCCATGGTCTTGAATGTTCCCTAGAGTATCTCTCCTTTGCCTAAATTCCTCTTTTCTCATCCTTATCTTATATTGAACCCTTCTTTCCTGATTCCCAACAACCAAACAAACAATCAAACAAACAAACTCCAAGCCTTATAACTATCCCAACATCTTATTTTTGAGCTTCAAAGATACAAAACCTTGCTTTTATAGAGAGATCCCTCTCTGGACCTAGGAGGGCTAGATCCTGAGGTCTAAAAGTGGTTTTGATGTTGTCTCATCTTTTGGTCTTGCCAATTTGGCCAAAACATGGGAACCCCAACATAATGGCGACTCCACTGGGGAGATTCTGAGTATTTTTCACCTCACTACATCATAAGAACCTCAAAAACCTAAAATCTCTGGTTAGGTTGGCAGTTAAACACTCCTATTCATAGATCAACCTCTATACCATTTGTTGTGTTTCTCCCACACTCTTAGACAGAGTCTGGAAAGGGCTAGGTAGCCTCCATATCTCACACTCTTTCAGAGGAGACATATCTGGTAAAAGCCCTCCCATTCAATCTCTGGTTAGATTTTGATGTGTTTGGAAGATGTCCTTGAAAAGGGACATCTCATAAGCACTGTGGTGGATAGTGTACCCTCTAGAAGCATCCTAAACCTTCCACCTGGCGAATCCATAGCTCTATAAAGATCAAAGACTCCACTGGTGATCAGTAGGCTTGCTAATTATCTTGGTTAGACTCCACTGGGAGACCAGCCTTTATAACAACATCAGCCACAATAGAAGGAACAAGTAGGGTTAAGCTGCTTTATTGGAAAACAACATTCTGGCTTTTAGAACCATTCACACAAGAGCTTATTTTAACCCAAACCCCCCTGAAATAGTTGACAACCCTGATAAAAATCCTCAAGAGATCTCCTACACCTAAACAATCAACTATTTCTAGCCACATCCATATATCTAACTCTACACCAGAAGACTTTATAGCTCTATCAGACCCATTTTTTGACCTAGGCAGTCAAAACAGCTTACCAAGAACTAGGTCATTCAGTGTCCTAGACTAGCCAGACCTTGAGCTCCCTAGTTCACCACCTCAAAGTGGTAAACACCTTTGGGATAGACAGACCCCTCCATCTACTCCTCTTGATATTCACTTCATTCAAAACTTGGGGCTCTGCCACCCTAAATCTGCCAAACAAGCTTCTGCTGGTCCTAGTATCCCTGCCATCCATATACCAGCTACTCAAGCCAACCCTTTACCTCATCAAAACATCATCATGGCAGCCTGGTATGCACCTATGGTTTTACCCTAGCCTCTAGTACCCTTACCCAATTATTATCAATCAAATATCCCACACTTCACTACAAAAGAGCCCACCACAGGTCAGCACCATGTAGATAGGATGGAAGATTCTTTTGACTACATGGAAATAGATGATGATATAGTCAAAATGAGAATCTTTTCCCAGAGCTTAGGAGGTGATGTGAAGAAATGGTTCAAAAGCCTACCTCCTAATAGTATCCAAGACCTTCCTGCTTTATATCAGACCTTCATAAACAAATGGGAAGTTAAGGCTAACCCTCTCCAAATCCTAGCAAAATACAAGAACCTGAAAAGAAATGTAGGAGAGAGTGTCCAAGACTACCATACAAGGTTTAAAAATGTTTATAATGCTCTTCCTCCTCACATGAAACCTCCCTAAGGTATGGTTCTATTGAAATACCCTAAAGGCTTGGATGATGATATGGCCTACCAGCTTAGGGAGAGGGATTACAACACATTGGAAGACATGCAAAAGGGAGCAGTGAGTGTAGAGGCTAATATGATTGAGAAGAAAGCAAGATTGAGATCTGAGAAAAGGGTAACATATAGAAATGACACTGTAGCTTCCACATCTGACCCCAATTATGACCGCATATCCAAAAACATGGAAAAGCTACAGCAAATGATGGAAAAAATGGTTGTCATAGTTAGCAATCAGAACAAAAACCAGAATCATAACCAGAACTAGAAATTTAGAAGAAATAACACCACTCCCAATAGACAAAGAGAATCAGATAAACAAGTTATTCCCCCCTTTCAAGAGAAATTTCTTGATGAAGATGAGGGAATCATGGAAGAGTCTAAGGGCACCACCATAAACATGTTTGAAGTAGAAACTTCAATCCACAACTTTTCCACAGAAGAAGATCAACCGTCACCCTCGTATTGGGATAAGGAAGGATTAGAATCTGAGGATTATAGGCTAGGATTTGAAAATGCCATGATGCAGGTCAGAGAAAAATATGAATTTAGAAGCAAAAAGAGCCTAGACACTTCAAAACCAAAGGCTTCTGAGGTTACCATCAAGAAAAGGCCTGAGAAAAATTCTAAAGAAACTACTGAAAACAATAAATCAGCAGCTGAGAGTTCTAGAAAAAACAAAGAAAAAGACAAGCAAAACACTGATAAACAAAGTCAACCAACTAGTAGCACTAGAACTACAATTATTGCTCCTGATAAAACAATTTCTAACACTGTGCATAGTGAGAATCAGCCCACTGATTCTGCCACCAAGGTGGTGGCTAACAAAATAGAGTTGAACATTCCAAAGAGTCAGTCCACTTTCAATTTGGAGAGTGAGATTGCAAAAATTAAAATCTCTATCCTACTCTCTGAGCTGGCCACTCAGGATGTATATAAAGGCCAAATTTTGAAAGAATTAAATTAGGTGAGAACAATGACACAGTAAATCTGAGTGATGATCAACCAACCATTCTGTTTGGTCCAAAGATAGAAGGAAAGTTTCAGGAAGGGGTAGTGCCACCCTTTTATATCAGTCTTAATATCCATGACAAGATCCTTCACAATGCAATGTATGATTCTAGGGCATATCACAACTTAATGCCTAAGGTGGTTATGGAAAAGCTAGGCCTAGAGATAACCCGCCCCTATAAAGATTTATATTCATTTGACTCTAGCAGAGTAAAATTTCTGGACCTAATCAAAGACATGTGTGTAAGCCTTACCCGGATTCTAGCAAAATGTATGGGCATGGATGTTGTGGTGGCAGATGTGCCACCTAAGTATGATATGTCACTGTCAAGGTCATGGGGAGCCAAGCTGCAAGGAACAATGTAGATAGATGGGGCTTATGCCACAAGTCCTGTTTTTAGCCAACTTAGAAGACTATATAGGGAGGCGCAAATGAAATTCCTGGTCAGTAGCCCCAAAAAACCTGAAAATTCACCTTTATACTCTGTACACATGGATCTTGACTCCTTCATCCTTTGCAATGATGAATCTGCAGAGGGGTTAGGATTCAAAAACAGAGATACACACAATGAAACAGAGCCTATGGACTTTAACATAATGGCTACTCTAGACTCGGAGGAGAAATACATAGAAAACTTTGAACAGTGCACTGAAACAAAAACTCAGAGTAAACCAGAAATAGAATGCATTCAACTGATTAGTCACCCTTCACAAGCTCATACACCACACCAAGAACCAAATGATGATAAACCCGAGAACGAAACCTTATGGGAAATGAATTTCGATGTGTCATGCACCAAGAGAACTACTGGAGCAGGAGTGTGGATACATAACACAAAGAGTGACTACACAGAGAGCCATGCTTGTAACCTGCACTTCAAATGTACAAACAATATTGCAGAGTATGAGGCTCTTATCCTAGGCCTGAGTTTGTTGAAAAAACTAGAAGCCCGTAGGATAACTGTGCATGGAGACTCTTAGCTGATCATTAAACAGGTGAATGGTGAATACACAGCGAAACATCCTAGACTGAGAGCATATAGGAACGACGCTATGGACATACTGAAAACCTTTGTAGAATACGAACTGGTGTTTGTCCCTCGGAGTCAAAACGCAATTGAAAATGGATTAGCCTACGTGGCAAGTTCATATCACAAGCCTCCCAACGACCAACAGATCATCATTCAAACCAAATTCATACCTGCAGTGCCGAACAATGAAAAATATTGGTAGGTATTTGAGGGCGATAAATAGATTGAATATTTCCTAGTAGGCAGAGACGAGTTTGAATTTTCTGATTCACATTCTAAATCTGTCAGTAGCTGCCTAAGTGAAGAGTCCTCGGATGAGGAAGAACCACCCTGTAACATAGAAATAAACACTTTAAACGAATAGATTGGAAATCCAAACAAAAAATGCAAAAACGCAGACAGTGAGGAAGTAGAGGTGTTGCTGGCCAAAGCTAAGAACATACCTCAAGGCTTGGCACCTTTAGAGGACCTTTTTGACTTTGATGATGTAGCAAAAAAGCCCACTATAGAACACATAGACTCTGATGTTGAGGAATGCAACATAGGCACTGAATACAAACCCAAGATGATTAAATTGGCTAAGTCCTTGACAAAAAACATGAAGAAGAAATACATTGACCTATTCAAGGAATTCATTGATGTGTTTGCTTGGAGCTATGAGGAATTAAGGGCCTATGACACAAACATCATACAACATAGAATACCTTTGAAAGAGAATCAGCAACCCTTCAGACAAAAAATTCGCAGAATAAACCCAAAACAATTTCTTGCAGTGGAAAAAGAGATTAAGAAGATGTATGAGGCAGGCATAATTGTGCCTGTGAGGTTCTCTGATTGGGTATCAAACCTAGTGGTTGGGAGAAAGAAAACAGGGGAGATCATGTTGTGTATTGATTTTAGGAATCTTAATAGAGCCTCACTCAAAGACAATTACCCTTTGCCAAAAATGGAACACATCCTTCAGAGGGTAGTAGGCTCAAAAAGGATCTCCCTGCTAGATGGTTTTTCAGGTTACAACCAAGTTTTAGTACTCCCAGAAGACCAACTCAAGACCGCTTTTACCACTCAATGGGGCACTTTTATGTATGTAAAGATGCCTTTTGGACTGATGAATGCTAGTGCAACCTTCCAAAGAGCAATGGACATAGATTTTTCAGATGAAATAAGAAACTTCATTGTCATCTATCTGGATGACATAACAGTCTATTCCAAGACTGAGGAAGAACACCTAGAACACTTGAGAAGAGTGTTTGAAAAATGTAGAAGGTTCGGTCTGTCATTGAATCCTAAAAAGACTGTATTTGGGCTACAAGAAGGAAAACTTCTTGGCCACATCATATCTGAGAAGGGGATTAGGATAGACACACAAAGAGTTGAGGGAATACTACAAATGACACACCCGAGAAACATCAAGGAGTTACAGTCCTTCATTGGGAAAATCAATTTCCTCAGGAGGTTTATTCCCAACTTAGCTGAACACCTTAGGATTATGACTAACATGTTGAGGAAAGGTGTAGGACTTAAATGGAATGTTGAGGCCAAGAAATATTTTGAATAAGTTAAACTTGCACTCACCCAGGCTCCTGTCCTAATCAGCCTAGATTTCTCAAAGGATTTCCTAATTTTTTCATTTGCCTCCGAACATACAGTAGCTGTAGTTATGCTGCAGAAAAATCCAGAGGGAATGGAGCAGCCCATTTGTTTCTTCAGCAAAGCACTGAGGGATGCACCCTTGAAATACAACATTATGGAAAAACAAGCCTATGCCTTGGTAAAGGCCTTGAAAGAATTTAGGGTGTACATACTGCATTCACACACCATGGCCTATGTACCCAACATAGTGGTTAAATACATCTTGTCCCAAGACCCCGATGGGAAAAGAGGCAAATGGATTGCTGTAATATTAGAATATGACCTTGAGATAAAATCCACTAAACTGATTAAAGGTTAGGGCATAGCTCAACTAATGGCTAAATAAAATCTACAAGCCCTTGACATTAACATGGTAGATGCCTTGGATGAGTAGCAGGGATTGCCTGATCCCACTGTTGAGGAGAAGTTTCAGAGCTCTCCTTGGTATTATGACATTTTGTATGTGGTTACACACCTCAATGCCCCTCCTGAACTATCAAAGACCAAGGCAAGATTCTTAAAGCTAAAAGCCAGAAGCTATTGCATAATGAATGAAGGATTATACTGGAAAAATTCAAATGGCCTATTGCTTAAATGTTTGCCTGAAAATGAGGCAGAAAGGATTAAACAAGAATTCCATGCAGGAGAGTGTGGAGGCCACCTGAACTGGAAAGCCGCTGCAAACAAAATGCTCAGAGCTGGCTAGTATTGGCCTACACTCTTCAATGATATCCATAAGATGATAATTGCCTGCCACAAGTTCCAGATTTTTGAAGGCAAAAGAAAGCTCCTCCCCTTACCTCTACAACCCATCACTGTTGAAGGTCCCTTTATGCAATGGAGCCTAGATTTCATAGGAGAAATTCACCCTGCTTCTTCTGCACAACACAAATGGATCTTAACAGCCACAGACTACTTCACTAAGTGGATAGAGGCCATACCTACTAGGAATGCCATAGATTCAGTCATCATTAGGTTCCTAGAAGGTCATATCCTCTCTCGGTTTGGCTACCCAATGAAAATAATCATTGATAATGCTGCTACTTTTGGATCCAAGAAAATGGTTGATTTTTGTCACAGGTATCAAATAGCACTCAATCATTCAACTTCATATTACCCACAAGGTAATGGCTTAGCTGAATCATCAAAAAAGAGCCTAGTGTCCATCATCAAAAAGATGTTGGAAGAGAACAAAAATTCATGGCATAACAAGTTAGTGCAAGCCCTGTGGGCTGACAGGCTTACAATAAAGAAATAAATTGGCATGTCACCATATCATCTTGTCTATGGAACAGAAGTAGTGTTTCCTACCAGCCTTGGAGTACGAGTGATTAAAATGGTCCAAGAAATCTAGACTGAAGAAGACAACATGATAAGAAGAATAAACCAAACAATCCATCTCCAGAAAACAAGGGAAGAGGTATATAACAGAGTTGTGAAAAGTCAAGAAAATATAAAGAAGTTATTTGACAAAAGAACTAAGGCTTCTGATATCAAAATTGGAGATAAAGTTCTGAAGTGGGACTCAAGGAGAGAGTAAAAAGGAAAGCATGACAAGTTTTATAGTTTGTGGCAATGTCCCTACATCATCCAGGCCACTGTGGGTCCAAATGCCTTTTTTCTACAAGAGTTAAATGGTACAGAGCTGTTTGGGGGTCTTGTCAATGGCAGGATGCTCAAACACTACTTCCGCTGATTTCCAATTTCTAGTTTCCATTTCCATTGTAAATACCATTGTTGTGTTATGTTTTCAAGAAAAAAGAGAAAATGTTCCAAAAAAACAGAAAGAAAGGAGAGGTTCAGACATGCTCAAAAAATGAACCTCAGAAATGCAAAGGATTGGCTCTAATATGATCAAAACCTGAGCCAAAGAAGGAAAAAATTTGGTTCTAACATGTTCAAAATCTGAACTAGCAACTAAGGAAGAAGAATCAGATCTAACATGCCCAAAACTAGAGCTAAATGAAGAAGAGAAAGTGAATCTAACAAGCTCAAAACTTGAGTCACAAGAGAAAGAAGGATGCTTCAAAATTTCAGATTTCAAGCCTTCAAGATTTTCTTTTTAGTTTCCTGCAAGTTTTTGTCCATGTGCAATTGTCTTTATGCCTTGGATCTACAGCAAACTAGACTGTCTAATCCTAGTTTGACTGTTTTTAAATTTCTGTTGTAGAATGTAGAGAATAAATCTGCTGGACAGTTTAATCCCATCAGGTGTTAGATTAGGTAGAGAAACATATGAGACCAATAGTTTAATCTGGTCTCATGGAGAAATAAGGGTAGAAATAGAATAGGTTTATCTTCTTGTTTGTAAAAAATAAAAATAATGTAAAGGGTCTACTAGTTCAAATGCACCCTGGAAGAGAAAATGGTAGGATTGTAGGATGGGTACGTAGATTGTTTGGGAGATCTTTTCTGCTAAATTGATGTCTTCACAATTGTGGTAGCTGAAAATCAAAGAAGAAAGGTGGCTCAAGAAGCAGGCATCTGGCCTACACCAAAGATCATTTCTAAATTCTTGACTCCTTCAAGAAGATGCCATCCCCATGTGGAGCCACTGTTAGCCCCATATAAATTCCTTGACAAGCAAGCTAGGGGCTAATTTGTTTTATGAGCCTTCAAGGAATGCATTTCTCTTGAAAACTCATCATCCTTGAAGCCTCTTCATGCTCCCTACCCTTTGATTTTTTCCCTCTATTGTTCTTGAGTCAATAAGCCTCACTGATGATGATAAATTGTGCTCCTAAAGGCCTTCATTTTCCCCTTGTACCCCCTGCAAAATTCTTCATGTCATCCCTTTTTCCCCTTTTTCAAAGCCTCCTTTTCACCCCAAAATCCCTCCCTTAGTCCTTCGAAATCCCCCAAAATCCCCTATAAATCCTACACATACCCCTTGTTTGGCCTATTTTCTCCTTATTCCCTCTATCTTTACCTTTCCCTAGCCTTAAAAAGCATTAAAAGGGCCTAAAAACCCACTTTCCACCTCATATTAAGGCATAGCCCCTTTCGGCCAGCCCCCTTAACTTCCCCCCCCCCCCCCCACGTGACCTGGGTGCTAGAACCAAGCGCTAGCCCGGAGAGCGCTTATCACAGATGGATATTGGGTGAATTATTAGCCAACAATCTGTTTGGATCAGACTGTCTTTGTAGATCAGCACCGCGCCCATGGCCCAATCCTTTCACCAACCGATCTCATAATCCACCGTCCGTTCAACCCGCAAATCAACAGTTTGTTTTCACTCACCCAGTGGTCCCCGCAACCGCGCCCTATTCGAAAACCACTGATCTCCATCGAACCACCTTTGGGAGGTGGGCGGTATTTTCCATTTCGCAGCGATTCCACTCACCGCAGGACGCGTGGCACCACACTGTTTAAAAAATGTCCCCCCATCGTGTGTTAAAGTTTGGCAGCAGATCCAGCGTGATATCGGTATACACCATCCGATCTGTCACCATCCATCCAACGGTGATCGCGCCACAAAGATGCACGGAAGTTAATCCAAGGCAAACAGTGCCCCTGGCCCACCATCTGTCGCCCTCCGCTACGTTTCCCACCATCGATCTCCTCCTGAGATCAGACGGTCTAGATTTAATGCCTGTCCCGCCTTTGACCGGGTCCCACCACATCACCATTCCACATGTTTTGTTGCGTTTTCCTCTATCTGTCCCCTATATATTGCATTCAAAGGTCAATTTTTGATTATTTGCATTTAAAATTGCCGCAGACTGCGAGCTTTCACCAGACCATCCTCCATGGTTTCTCTATGCTTTTCGCCATCACCCTGCACTGTTCCGCCATTTTACCAGACCACATGGCCATTTTCATCGTCCCCGATGCATCCACCCTTCCCTGCATGGTTTTCTTAACGTGTTTGCATGTTTTGTAGGTTTACGGGCGGTGAAAAACCACCATGATTCAATCTCTGTTACAATGATAGAGAACACAGGAAAGGACCATTTTCAGGAGCTGAAATTATTGAGAAAGGCTTGGGAAAGGTGCTACGACATAAATCTCATCAAAGGACAGGGTTCAAACTCTGCAAAACCTCTCCGATGTCATTAAAGCATAGTTTTCGTAGTCAGAGGCAGACGTGGAAGTGGAAAAGAGTATCAGTGGGAAAACAGAGCGTTTAGGGCCTGCAATTGCAGATTCTGAGCCTTAATCCAATAATTTAAAGGCAGCATACCAGATCAAAGACATCATGGATCACACGGACGGCCTAGCGCACATAAAAAAATACCATCGGGTTTTCACATCAGCAGATTGTTCTTTCCATAAAGGACAAAGTGCCCATACTATCTCCATTATATATCGTGTTCCTGAGGAAATTCCAGCCCTGACGATAGTCCTACGCTATTAGAAACATTTGTTACATGGTATGGCAGACCCTAGCATCATTATTCTACCTTTTTTAATTCACCAGAGTGCTACAGCAAGTACAACAAAGACATACCTGGAGTAAATTTGCAGCCCGACGAAGATCACTCTTTCATCCAAAGAGTACCAGAGATAAATGCTCAGAATTTAAAACAAAACGAGGCCTCGGCTCTTTTTCTCTTCTGAGTTTTAATGCTGCATTTAGTTTTCCATCTACCTTCTCTTCTCCACTTGAGCTATAAATTTCATGAAGAAACTCAGTGTAAGGTTGTTGATTAGTTATCAGAGAATTACAAGCTGTTTCTTTTGATGCATAGTCTCTGTGTAAAGTTGTAAGATAGGCTGAGGAAGATGTTTTCAGACTGAAGATCCAGCTATTGTTAATTTTGTACTTGACTGGTGTTGCTCTTTAATATGACAAGAACATTTCTTTGGATCTTGATCTAAAGCAGCGGTGATGTTTTTCTATCTCTGTATTTGTTTTTAACTTGCAGTTCATTTCATTTCATTTCTACTGGCTCGCATCAGAAATCTGGCATAGGATTTACCCTTGTTAGGTACCCTATGTTTCTGCTCTCCTTGCCTTTAATGTTTTCTACTAAATGTGTTATCTAAGGGTTTATTTCAGTTAATTTAACCAGTGTAGTGGATGTCATTGCCTGCTAGCTGATGTATGAATTAAATGAATCTATTCTTAGATGTTCTTGTTAGGATTTAATTGAATGAATTGGGAACACTGGGAGGTCTAGAAATATGTCTCTATCTGACTAGGATCCTTTTCAATTAATTGAACATTTCTAAGATCCCTCAAGCTGGAGGCCAAAGCATTGGGAGTTCAAAGTCTCTCTCTAATCTCAGGTCTTTAACTTTGTGTTCTAAACCTTTAATGTTTCTTGTCTAAAGAGTTAGCCTTTGGATTTTAGATCACAGGTGTCCAATGGCATGCCCTGTCCCTGGATCTGATTTCTAAAGGTTACCTCGGAGTTTTTGTTGCTTTCACCTTCTCTCTTACCATTTCATATCACACAATCATCTTTAAGATCCAATGCTTTAGATGACTAGCCCAACTGAAAGCCTGCACATTGAATAGCAAGTAAACCCTTTCCTGACTCCATTGCCCATGGTCTTGAATGTTCCCTAGAGTATCTCTCCTTTGCCTAAATTCCTCTTTGCTCATCCTTGTCTTATATTGAACCCTTCTTTCCTCATTCCCAACAACCAAACAAACAATCAAACAAACAAACTCTGAGCCTTATAACTAGCCTAACATCCTAATTTTGAGCTTCAAAGATACCAAACCTTGCTTATATAGAGAGATCCATCTCTGGACCCAGGAGGGCTAGATCCCGAGGTCTGAAAGAGGTTTTGATGTCGTCTCATATTTTGGTCTTGCCAATCTAGCCAAAACATGGGAACCCCAACAAATACAAAATTCAATCAGCATATTCTTGTCTTGTCTATCGGATGCATGGAGTAAATCTTGTTTTTCTACTGCTTAATGTCTTTTGATGCATAGATCTATATTTTTGCAGCATTTATCTTGATCACCTAACTGCAGATCTGAGGATATTAGTAGCCATCATTGCTATTAGGGTTGTTTGTTATGCACAGCTGAAGTGGTATTTTTTCGTATGCTTGGAATTAAGATTCATACTAACACTCCCTTTTTCCATTATTTTCATAAATAAAATTCCAATTAATGCCACTTTCCCTCTCCAAAGCCTTAGCCGTTGCCTTTTCCAATTTTCTTAGCCATAATAAACCAAATTAACACCCACACTATGATTTTTTTCTCAATTTTCAACTTGGAATAAGTATTCCATATCTGTGGTTATTATTTTGAGGCCATTAGATTTTATTAAATGGAATTTTAACCAAGGCAGTTATAAATTTGTACAAAAGTCTAGACTCTACAGTCGAGGTGATCCACCAGATATCCATCCAAGAGTAAATTAAATAGAAAATACACCCAACATTTGAAATAGATGAGATAAAATGCCACTTGTGGATCGATTAAGACATCAGGAGGGAGCCTTGAGGATCTGTGGCTGGAAAAGGAAAGGATGCCAAATCTTGAGGCCCTTCTTTTTATGGAAATAGAATAATGAGAGAGATCCAAAACTGAACTGAAAAAGGGTACCAACTGATCCTCATAAGACTTTTTATCAATTAGGCCTATATTTTCTTTAGTTTCCATTATTTTCCTTCATTTTCCTCCTCACATGGAAATTGTGACCTTCTACCTTCCTTTTCTCCTAATTTCATTTATTTTCATAAATAAATGTGCCAAAAATAAAATTTTCCTCTTTGATGTCTTCTCCTTTGCCTTTTCCAATTTCCCTTAGCCATAAACACATCGAGTGATGCCCACCAGGATACCTTTCCCCAACATTCAACTTGGAATATGTGTCCCTTAACTGTGGTCTTATTTTTTTTCTTTATTAACTTTATTACATGAAATTTTAGCCCATGTTTGTTACAAAATCCTCCCCGCTGGGGAACACCATCCTCAGCATTAAACCACACTTACACTAAATTTTTTTTTTGAAAATCAAACATACTGCTCATGGAGTGTTATAACTTAGCTCGATGCAGTATTTACAATGAATAACCCGCTAAAAAGAAAAAAACCATGACAACATGGACATATAACATCCATAATGATTATTGGAGCATTATAACTTAGCTCATGGCAGTATTTACATCCATATACATATGTACATATACCAAGACATCACCAAAACATATACAAGAATATACCAAACAACATACCAAAACTGCTTTTCCTCAACCGACAAACAATCAAAGATACATAACCCACATTTGATCCACCAAGTCCCATGTAGCTTCATCAGGTCCAAAGTGATTCCATTTCATTTTAACCTACTAGATGCATATGTTCCTGAGCATGAGATAATTTTTCTGCAATATGCACTAAGGTTCCGACTAGAATTATCCTTCTTGCACCACCTATAATACAAACCAATCAATAACATGATCAACATCCCTTATATACCTTTTAAGTAATGAAACATGAAACAAATCATGGAGTTTCACTGTTGGAGAAAGTGCTAGTCTATATACCACTTGTCCGATCCTCTCAAGGATCTCAAAAGGCACACAATACTATGGTGCCAACTTGGCACATGATCTTATCCTCAAGGAGATCTACTTGGGCTTGATGAGTAAATAAACATGCTCCCAAACCTGAAAAATCCTTAAATAATCTATGTTGGTTTTCATAACTCTTCTATTTGTATTGTGATGCCTTTCGATTCTTCTTTATATCCTACATTTCCTATTCAATGTATTTCGAAATGTCCGACCCAATTAACACCCTTAAAACTAGATCACTCCAACTAATGGGAGCATTACAACTCTTCCCATACAGTTCCTAGAAGGGACTCATCCCCATTTAATCCTCATACCGATTGTGTTGTGAAACGAGCTCCAAAAATAGAAGAAAGAGATATCAACGCCTTAGAAATAAGCCACTTCAAGGGGGAAACCTCCAATACATTACATGAATGAACAATTCTTGGATGATACAAATTAAAAAACCTCCTTTCTATATATAGGAGTCCATGGGGCCACAATGTAATTCTAGTGGGGCCACAATGTAATCCTAGCCAACCTAACAATAATAATTTAAGGGTACAATAATAACAATATGGGGGTTACAGGGGCACAATAATAACAATAAGGGGGTTACACTAACAACAACAAGGGACTATACTAGTAATATAGGGACCTAACATGCCCCTCTCCTTCAAAAAAGTGTTGTCCTCAATGCTTGAGTAGCTCTGGGTGCTTCTGTATAAAATTCTCATCCTCCCATGTAGAATCTTCAGTGGGTAAGTTCTTCCACTTGATGAGATACTCTGAAATTGATCAATTCCATAGCCGTCGAGTTCTTGTTTCTGTGACCGCTTCAAGTTCCAATATGATTTTTCCTTCCTCATCAAGTTATGGAAATATTGTTTGAATTATAATATTTTCACCTATAACCTTCTTTAAGCACGAAACATGGAAAACTGGATGCACTCATGAAGAAGCAGGAAGCTCCAATTTGTATGCCATAGTAACAATATTTTGCAACACCTTGTGAGGACCATAGTACTTTCGCGATAATTTATTATCCTTTTTAGCTTGCTTGAGGGACATTTTTTTGTATGGTTGTAGCTGTAAAAATACCCAATCTCCTACATCAAAACTTCTCTTGTTGCAATGTTGATCTGCTTATTGTTTCATTCGATTTTGTGCCAAATTCAGGTTATCCTTTAAGAGTTGGAGAACTTCTTGTTGATGCTCGATGTGATCTTCCACTGCTTGAACCTTCGAATTTTCTCTTAAAGATGATGTGATGGATGGTGGATGATATCCATAAAGTGCCATAAATGGGGTCATTTTTTCTACAGTATGGAAGGAAGTGTCATACCACCATTTAGTGAGAGGTAACCACTTGACCCATTGTGTTTGTTTATCAGATACAAAACAACAAAGATATCCTTCCAAAAATTTATTTACTATCTCAGTTTAACCATCAAATTGAGGATGATAAGATGAGCAATGAGCTAATTGAGTACCCAAACAAGAAAATAACTCCATCCAAAAATTTCCAGTAAAAATAGGATCTCTGTCGCTCATAATAACCCTTGGGTTTCCATGTAGCTTTTGAATTGTGTCCATAAATGTAGTAGAAACTGTACTTGCTTTAAATGGATGATATAATGCACAAAAGTGTGCATACTTGGTAAGTCTATCAACTACCACCATGATGACACTCTTTCCTTCAGACTTAGGTAAACCTGTTATAAAATCCTTTGAAATCTCATCCCAATGTTGACTTGGAATGGATAATGGTTGTAGAAGTCTCAGGATCTTAATTGTCTCAACTTTATTCTGCTGGAAAACCAAACATTCTGCCACAAAATTTTTAATATCAGATTTAAGGCCATCCCAAAAAAATTCTTTCTTCACCCTGTGGTAAGTTTTTAAAAATCCTGAGTGTCCTCCTAAAGGAGAAGTGTGCAATTCCAAAAGAATCTTTTGTTTTAGTTGGGAATTCTTACAAATATATAAGCGATATTTGTACCATAAAGAATCATTTTTCCAACTAAATGTATCAGATGTACTAGGATCTTGCTGCAACTTTTGAATGAGTGTCCGAACTTCTTCATCCTTCTTCCATTCATCCCTTGCTTCAGTTATACAATTTGGTTGGATAATACAAATGGAACAAAGCAATGCTTCCACCTCTTCATTCTTTCTTGAGAGTGCATCTGCAACAACATTAAGCTTCCCCTTTTTGTAGATTATTTCAAAGTCATAACCCAACATCTTTGTTACCCATTTTTGCTGCTCTTCCGAAGATAGTCTTTGTTCAAAAAAGTGTTTAAGACTATCATGATCAGTTTTTACCTTGAAGTGTCTTCCCATTAGGTAAGTTCACCATTTCTTTAGTGCATGCAATATTGCTAACATTTCCTTCTCATAAATAGGTTTTTGTAAATACTTTCTTTTGATTGGACGACTTTCAAAAGCAATGAGTCTTCCTTCCTGCATTAAAATAGCACCAATTCCATTTCCTAAGGCATCACATTCTACAATAAAGGTTTTTGTGAAGTCTGGTGTAGCTAAGACCGTTGCTAGGCACATTATCTCTTTAAGATGTTCAAATGCCTTAGTTTCTTCAGGAGTCCATGAAAATGCATCTTTCTTCAATAATGTTGTTAGAGGTGCTACTATTCTCCCATAATTATTAACAAACTTGCGATAATACCCTGTTAACTCGAGAAATCCTCGCAATTGCTTTATGGTTGTGGGGACTTTCCATTCCTTAATGGCTTTAATTTTTTTAGATTCTACCTTAACACCCTCGTGATATACAATATGACCCAGATATTCCACCTATTGCACTCCAAAGAAACATTTGGATGGTTTTGCATACAATTGTTTCTCTTGCAATAGTTTGAGCACCTTGTAAACATGTTCAACATGATTCTTCCAAGACCTGTTGTAGATTAGTATATTGTCAAAAAATACTAGCGCAAATTTTTTAAGGAAGGGTTTGAAAATGGAATTCATCAACCCTTGAAATGTAGAAGGTGCATTGGTAAGGCTGAAAGGCATGACCAAAAATTCATAATGACCCTCATGAGTTCGAAATGTTGTTTTTGGAATATCTTCAGTCTTCATTCTAATTTGATGATATCCTGAACGAAGATCCAACTTTGTAAAATAAATTGCTCCATGTAATTCATCCAATAATTCATCAATCACAGGAATGGGAAATTTATCTTTAATGGTGAGCTTATTGAGCTCCCTATAATCCGGACACATTCGCCATGATCCATCTTTCTTGTGTACCAATACTACAGGAGCAAAGAAAGAACTTTGACTAGGTTGAATTATACCCGCCTCTAACATTTCTGCAATCATACGTTCAATTTCGCTCTTTTGGAAGTAAGGATATCTATAAGGCCCGATGTTTGGAGGAACACTTCCTGGAATCAAATGAATAGCATGATCATGATCACGAATAGGTGGGAGTCCTTTGGGAGTTTCAAACACCTTGGAATGATTGTCCATGACTTGTTGGAGATCTGCAGAAATAGATGATTTTGATGTTGGAACTTCTAGTGAGCATAATTGTGCAATTACGCCTCGTTGTTCTTTCTTTAGAAGCTTTGTCATGACATTAGAGCTTATTATCCTTCCCGGCTTCCCTTCAATACCCCGTAATTCGACTTCCTTTCCTTCTGAGAAAAATTTCAAGAAAAGTTCTTGAAAATTAAAAGCTACCGTCCCCAAAGATTGTAACCATTGTACTCCTAGTACAACATCAGCACCTCCCATAGGAATGGAAAGCATTGGATTATTCAATACATATTCCCCCATGGTTAGCTTGATATTATGGAATTTTCCAGAGAAATTTATAGTTCCTCCATTTGCAACCATCACTTGACATTCTGGTGCTGGGTATAGGAAACAATTTAATTCCTTGGCTACTTTACAATGAATAAAATTATGGGTGCTACCTGAATCAATCAACACTATTACCTTTTTCTTCTTGATATGTCCTTCTATCTTGAGAGTTTGAGGAGTGGTAATTCCTGCCAATGCATTACACGATATGGTCAGACTCATTTCTTCCTCTTCTAGTGCTGGTTCCAGGTGTATATCCTCTTCTTGTTCATTTTCTTCTTCCTCTTCACAATCTATGTAAAATAATTTCTTCTGAGCACACTTATTACCTTTAGTGTATTTTCTATCACAACTTTAGCAAACCCCTTTTTCTCTTTTTTCTTCCAATTGCTGTGGTGTCAACCTTGTAGGTTGTGGAAATCTATGTGTAGCAACACTTCCTTCTTTATAGAAGTGATTGGTAGGCTTCCTTGTCGCCATAATTTTACATTCAATTTTTCTTGCCAACCTGAATGCCGTCTCCAATGAATCAAGTTCCAAAATGCGAACTTCATGTTGGATGTTATCCTTTAAAGTACCTATGAAGAGATCAATCCTATGTTCCTATGGAATATCAGTTACCCTTATATTCAATTTTTAGAATTCCTCAATGTGCTGCCCCACTAAACCCTTTTGTTTGAGATTTATCAATTGAGAACGAAGATGTTGTTCTTTGTATCCTCATAATGTACTATCATTTCCTCCATAAAAATTGACCAAGTAACAATTTTTTTACAGGAGCCAAGCCATCGATACCATACAAATGTATTTTTTTCTAAATGTAAAGTTTCAATGCATACCTTTTGTGTGTTTTACACATTATGGAGATCAAAATATTGCTCCATCTGTAGTATCCATGTTACAGGATCCTTTCCATCAAACTTCGTCATATCCATTTTTGGAATATGGTGGTTCTTCCTGCCAACATTAGAGTTTATGAAGTCGCGATTAACATTTATTTTGTTCTCATTATGAGTTACCTCTACTATCTTTTCACCATTAGGAAACATTTCTTGTATCAACTTTGTAAAACCTTCCATGTCTGCTTTTAGATCATTCTTCATGTTTTCCATGTTGTCTTTCATTTTTTCTTCCATGTCATCCATCTTAGCTTCCATGCCATCCATCTTAGCTTCCACACCTTTCTTCAAACCATCCATCTTCGCTTCCATGCCTTTCTTCAAAACTTTAATTTCATTTTTTGTTTCGCTTTGCAAGAGTGAAATTTGGTGCACTTGCTCTTGTAATTTTGATAGATCATGTTGCAATTCTTCATCTTCATGAGTCATAGTAGAGCCTTCTAAAGGCTTAATGGGCGTTGAATTATTTTTATGGGGCATTTTTTAGAACCCAATACTGATATCTATTCTACAATATGCCCTTGGAATCAATTCAAATTGATTCTTCAAACAAGACTTATGCAATTTGGAAAAAATTACACACCTTTTTCTTGCTTTTGAAGAGCTCAATATTTAAATTGGATTATCTCTGTGGTTATAGCTCTTCAATATCTAAAAGTTTCCACTGAGGTAGCCTTCTGAATCCTCTTTTGAATTCCACAGGTCTGAGCTGATTTCAATTCTTCAAGATAAAGTTATGTCCAATCTCCCACCATGACCTAATTATGGACTATTTCAATAGATTGAACTTGTACGACTTGCCACGTATCACTGTTTCATCTTTTAGCTCTCAAATTGATAGCAAAGAAACTACATTTCATTTACTTGTGGCCAATTGTTACGACACTCGAATCTGATGCTCAGAGAGAGAGAGTTATGAATATGTTCCCACGATCACCTCTTTGAGATGAAATTCAGGAGTCTGAAAAAGCACTACCTTCCACAGATCATATCTCCAAACCTATTGCGAACCAAGCTCTGAAATTTTGCGATGCATTTCCTCAAGATTTTAGCTTCGTACCCTAAAAATTTCAGGTTCTGAAACTTTGTTGAAAATTTTTTATAGCACAAATGCCATGATGACCTGTTTAGATTAAATTGAGGAGCCTGCAAAAAGACCTAACTTCCATAGATCATATCTCTGAAAATATTGCAAACCAAGCTCTGAAATTTTTCGATGATCTTCCTCAGGATTCTGGCTTTGCACCCTAAAAATTTAAGCTTCTGAAACTTTGTATAAAAAAATTTATAGAAAAAATTCCATGATGACCTGTTTGGAGCAGTGAAAACCTAGAATCCAAAGCTCTGATACCAAATGTTGTGAAACTAGCTCCAAAAATAGAAGAAAAGAGATATCAACACCTTAGAAATAAGCCACTTCGGGGGGGAAAACTCCAATACATTACATGAATGAACAATTCTTGGATGATAAAAATTACAAAACCTCCTTTCTATATATAAGAGTCCAAGGGGCTACAATGTAATCCTAGCCGACCTAACAATAATAATTTAAGGGCACAATAATAACAATATGGGGGTTACAGGGGTACAACAATAACAATAAAGGGGTTACACTAACAACAATAAGGGACTATACTAGTAATATTGGGACCTAACAGATTGTTGTATGAAAACTCAACCATTGGTAGATACTCTTCCCAATTCCACTATTGATGCATCACATACATCCTCAACATGTCCCAAAATATCTTATTGACTGTAATATTCCTTTTCGAGAATATTTGTAAAACATAGCAAGCTCTAACCAGAGATGGACTGGGAGGGTATTTACCAGATATCTCACCTATGAAAAGAGGATGAGGTCTGGAGGCTATCTGGCCCTTTCCAGGCTTTGTCTAAGAGTGTGGGAAAGCATGACAAGTGGTATAGAAATATAGATGCAAAAGGGAAGAAATAACAGATTTGCAGTCATACAATATATATAAATCATGCGCAGATACTCAAGAAATAAGAGAATGCTGGGCCATTTTATTAATTTGATAAATATAGTGGAGTACAATCGGTGATCAAGGGACAACATCTAAATCTTGCATAAGGCAAGTCAAGATTTGTTCCCAGAATGTTGCGTGGAATGACTGCATGTCAGATCTATGTTGCATGGGCCGGTTGTGCCTCATATCTGCGTTCCCGCTAACGAAACGCGGCCATGTCACTACCCAGGCATAATCCCTTGCGGATCTGTGCCTTCCTCCGATCGCTCTTGCCTCCACTATCTGTGAATCTACAATAATATGATCTCTCGCCGATCCAGAGATTCTCCAAAATACGCACGAATATTTCTACACTTAATCGCCTATCGGCGATCCCCCAGAATTCAATTGGAGCTTCACCAATTCGGCTGCGTTCTACTGTGCAGCAATTAAATACACTAATCCCCCTTCACCGGGGTTGTGTCGTTAATAAATGCACTTCTCCTTCACCAATACAGCGGATCGATAATAATATTAAGATACTGACGGGATTACCTCACCTGAGCAGGCACTCGAAGTCCCCTGGGGCTGAGGACGAGATCTCCGATTGGAGACACTCAATGCACTAAACAGCGCTGCAGACAAGCTAAATAGCCAGTGTGCTCAAGTCAGAATGACCGATTCAAATTCATAAAATTTTCATGATCCCCGAAGGAAGAAATGCTCCCTTTTATACGGCGTTGGCCGCTCCTGAATCCTACGGTTGCCTCACCCACCAGACCACGGTAATATGATACCATGGTAGCACTCTTTTGCTGCATGCCACATTCGGCCCTCCTTAATTACCATGTGCATCTAATTTTAGAGTGAGTCGTGGTCCTTTGACTCATGTTTATTCATAAGCTAACTACATAAAGCAGAATTGACAAAATTTAATATTTCCAATTAGCTATTGCTAATTGGGAATATTACAGTCTCCCCCTCGCAGAGTGTTGCATGTCCCCAAGCAACTGTAGTGATGGATGCTGCAAGATTTTCTCATTCTCCCTAGTCGCATCCTCATCCGGCAAATTCTTCCACCTCAAAAAGAACTCCCGGATGGTTCTGTTTCGTAGTTGCCTTTCCCTGGCATCAATAATCACCTCGGGCTGTAAAACCAAATTCCCTTCATCATCTGTGGGTGGCAGCTCCTTCGTTACGGTCACTTGCTGCCCCAATGCTTTCTTCAGACATGATACGTGGAAAATATTATGAATCTTGCTGCCTTGGGGCAGCTCCAACTCATACGCAACCTACCCAACTCTGCGTATCACCCGGTATGGCCCATAAAAACGAGGCTTAAGCTTCTCAACTGCCTTCTGTTTCAGTGACGACTGTCAGTATGGCTGCAAACGTAGGTAGACCAAGTATCCTACCTCAAACTGTCTTACAATCCGTCCCTTATCGGCATACCGCTTCTGCTGGTTCTGCGTTGAAGCCATGTTATCTTTGAGAGCGCGGAGAATGTCTTGACTCTCCTGGATCCAATATTTGGCTCTCAGAGCCTTGCTAGAACCCAACAGCATATCAACAAAAGATAAATAATGGTACCCATACAAAGCATAGAATGGTGTCATACCAATGGACATATGATATGTGTTATTGTAACAATACTCCCCCAGATGCAACCACTTTAGCCATGCTTTCTGCTGCCCACTAACATAGTTATGCAAGTAGCCCTCCAGCCACTTGTTAACTATTTCAGTTTTCCCATCTGTCTGCGAGTGGTAGCCGGTGCCTGGTGTCAGCTTCGTCCCTACCAGCCGAAAGAGCTCTTGCTATAATCCACCCATAAAGCAACTATCCCTGTCACTGATGATGGTCTTGGGAAGACCATGCAGCCTAAAAATCTCTTTAAAGAATAGCTCCACCACCTGTGCTGTTGTGTAGTGTGCGGATATGGTGAAAAAGTGCGCGTACTTGGTCAGCTGGTCAACGATGACATATATGCAGTCCTTTCCCTGCACCGTGGGCAACCTTGTGATGAAATACATCGAAATGCTCTCCCATTTTCCCTCTGGAATGGGAAGAGGCTACAACAAGCCTGTGGGATGGTTCATCTCCCCCTTGTTTCTCTGGCAAACTTCACACTCCTTGCTATGCTGTAGCACGTCCTCCTTGAGGCCTTTCCATGAGAACCTCTCTCGGATGGACTCGTAGGTTTTGTTAAACCCTTGATGTCTCGATAATGGTGAGTCGTGAGATGCCTGAAGTATCTTCTCCTTGAGTTGGGAGCCCTCCATCAAGAATATCATGTCTCTATAGAAGATGATTTCATCTATCACCCTATATCTATTGTTTGTCACCTGACCATTCCGAACCTCACAGGAAAATCTATCCTTGGAGTATTCCACCAAGATTCGAGCCCTCCAATCTGTATCCAAGCTTATCAGAGACAACGTAGCTGGTCTACGTGAAAGTGCATTGGCTACCATGTTATTCTTCCCTTTGACATATTCAATGTCAAAGTCATAAGCCTGGATCTTGCTAATCCACTTCTGCTGCCTCTCTTGTAGCTATCTCTGCTCCAAAAAGAACCTGAGGCTATTGTGATCAGTCCTTACTCGGAACCTATTGCCTACTAAGTTCTACCGAAATTTGGCCAATGCATGCATAATGGCCAATATCTCCTTATGGTATATAGGATAAAATTGCTCATGAGGATGGAGATTCCTTCTCTCGAAGGCTATAGGGTGGCCTTTTTGCATCAAAACTGCACTGATCCCTTCTCCTGACACATCACACTCCAAAACAAAAAGCTGCGTAAAATCTAGCAATGCAAGCACCGGAAAGCTGCTCATAACTTCCTTGAGCCTGTCAAAATCCCGTTGTGTTGTATCCGTCCAACTAAATGCCCCCTTCTTTTTCAGATCTGTAAGGGGTACCACAAGCTGAGAGAAATTCTTGACGAAATTCCTATAGTAGGTGTAGATTCCAATAAATCCTCGAAGCTCCGTCACATTTCTTGGCTCTGGCCAGTCTCTGATGGCCTTGATATTCTCCTCATGGACCCTCACTCTGTCCACTCCTATGATGTGTCCCAAATCAAACATCTTCGTCATCCCAAACTCACACTTGGAGAGCTTAGCATAGAACTGTTGCTCCTCCAAGATATGCAATACTACCTCTATATGTTGGAGATGCTCCTCCCAAGTCCTACTATATATCAATATATCATCAAAAAATACCAACACAAACTTCCTCAGATGATTGCGGAAGATATGGTTCATGCATGACTGGAAAGTAGCTGGGGCGTTAGTTAGCCCGAAAGGCATGACCAAAAATTCAAAGTGGCTGTAATGGCGCCTGAAGGTGGTCTTGGGAATGTCCTATTCCCTCACGCGAACCTGGTGGTACTTGGATCTCAAATTGATCTTCGAGAAGAACTGGGTTCCTCTTAGCTCATCCATCAACTCATCAACCCGCTGCATGGGGTACTTGTTCTTCAAGGTCTTCTTATTTAAGGCCCTATAATCAATGCACATTCTCAATGTGCCATCCTTTTTCTTCATCAACACCACCGAAGAAGTAAAAGGGCTGGTGCTAGGCCGAATATGTCCAGGAGCCAACAACTCCTAGATGACCCGCTCAATCTCATTCTGATAGGCCTTAGGGTGCCTATAGGGTGTGGTAATAACGGCCTATATGTCCTGTTCTAACTCAATAGTGTGCTCAAACCCCTGATCTGGTGGCTGTCCCGGCGGTATCTCTCCAAATACCATCTCATACTTGTCGAGGATGGCCTGTATATCTGGATGAACTTTCTGCCTGGTAGGCCCTGCCATTGATGCTTGCAACTCAACTGCCTGCTCTATGTCTCCTTTCCGAAAGTCTGCCTCCATACAATGAGTTGAAACAGTCCGAGGAGGGTAAGTGTGCATCCCACGTATCTTCTCATGCTTCCCAGTCTTCTTGTCATCCCATTCCATCTCCAAGGCCTCTCAATCTGTGGTGACTTTTCCCAAAGTAATCAACCACTGTACACCTAATACCACATTGGTGTCTGGTATTTTAACCACAAAAAAGTGGTCGGTTACTGTGTAGGTTCCCATCGTTACAGCCAGTTCTGGAACATACCTGGCACACTGCATCGTCTGATCCCCTAGGACCAATACCAAAAATCCATCGAAACTCTCTATCGATATGCCTCTCCTCTCAATCATCTGTGCATCGATGAAGTTGTGGGTTGCCCCACTATCTACTAGGATTGAAATTCGCTGCCCACGTACTATCCCTCGGACTCATAGTGTCAGATACTTGGGTACTCCTCGTAATGTTGTAAGGGTCCCCCCTTTGGGTGCAAAGGCTATACCTCCCACTCCTGAAGGTGGGGGTGGCAATTGATCTTGCTCTGTCTGATTTTCTCCTGCCTCCCCAGCCTCATACTCATCCTCTTCCCCGCTACTCTCAGAGAAGACCTCAATAAAATGTGCTTTTCCAGCAACACATTTGTGTCTTGGTGCCCATGGTTCCTGATAGGTAAAGCACAACCTTTTCTTCTTCAACTCCCTCCGGGCATCATCTCGAGCTGTACCCTCCCCTTATTCCCCTTTGGAGGTGGAATCCTTACATCCTTCCCCTTTGGCTGGAAATCCAAGATCTGGGGGTAAGATGTCTTGGTCCGAGGTAAAGCATCGTACAAATCCCTAGTCCTGCCAATGGCATCCTGGAGTGTGGCTGGTCTAGTGGACCTGACCAATCCTCGAAGTGGCTCTGTCAGCCCTTCCACAAACATATAGATCATCCATGCTGCGGATAGATCTAGTACCATTATTGAAATCCTTAGGAAATCTGCAATATACTTTTCAGGATTCCTGGTCTGTTTGAGCCTTGTTAGTTCAACAAAGTGCTCCTCTGGTTCCTTTCAGTCGAACCTCTCAATCAGTATCCAAGTGAACTCGGCATAGGTAGTCATGGAGGAATGCCCAAGCATCACCCTTCCATGGAACCACCAATCCTGAGCCTCTCCCTCCAAATGCAGCGTGGCCACCTTGATGGCCTCTGTTTCTGCCATCTGGTTGAGCTGGAAATATACATTTAGCTTCTCCACCCAAGACTTTGCTGAACTGTTTGATGATCCATCAAACTTAGGTAAATGGAATCATCTTTTTGTATGCTGGGTATCCCCATTATGGTAATTTTTGTGCCCTTTATGATGGTCGCGGGGTTTACTGTCCCGCTTGATCTGAACAAAGTCTTTAAATAAAATGGCATCCCTGAACTCTTTCCCAGCTGCCTGGTACTTAGAAAAATAGTCACTTATACGGTCTGGTTCTTCTTGTGCTCCTTTCCCCGTATCTGCACTTAGAAAAGTGGGCATAGTGGCATGAATGGGGCCATGTGATGCCTGGTATGGAATCACAACCTTCTCCTGCAAATGGTGGGATGTGTCCGATCCCTCATCAACATGGAAACCCTTTGGGATTTCACGCTGCTTAGCCTCTACAGCCATGAATCGCTATCCTAACGCTTCTATCTGTCTTACCAGGTCCTGCACTGATTTGAGGAGGGCCTCCCCAAGCTGTTTCGCATCGCTATCATCCACCATGGGCTCTCTCCACTCTGCTTCTACCGCAGGCTCCTCTTGTTCTGTGTCCACCACCCGAACG
Source organism: Pinus albicaulis (assembly GCA_034641835.2). Taxonomy (NCBI): domain Eukaryota; kingdom Viridiplantae; phylum Streptophyta; class Pinopsida; order Pinales; family Pinaceae; genus Pinus; species Pinus albicaulis. The sequence continues at coordinate 280,325,955 of CM076569.1, forward strand.
TAGTCTCCTTCTCCGTAGGTGTTCTTCAACCTAGGCTCAATATCTCTGTACTTCCTACCTTTGTGATAGATGTAGGTTTTTTCTTCATTTGACATAGACTACTAGCTCCATAGGCTGAGCCAGATCTATGCTATGATACCAATATAATATTCCTTTTTGGGAATATTTGTAAAACACAGCAAGCTCTAACCAGAGATGGACTAGGAGGGCATTTACCAGATATCTCACCTCTGAAAAGAGGATGAGGTCTGGAGGCTATCTGGCCCTTTCCAGGCTCTGTCTGAGAGTGTGGGAAAGCATGGCAAGTGGTATAGAAATCTAGATGAAAAAGGGAAGAAATAACAGATTTGCAGTCATACAATATATATAAATCGTGTGCAGATACTCAAGAAATAAGAGAACACTGAGCCATTTTATTAATCTGATAAATACAGAGGAGTACAATCGGTGATCAAGGGACATCATCTAAATCTTGCATAAGGCAAGTCAAGATCTGTTCCCAGAATGTTGCATGGAATGACTGCATGTTAGATCTGCATTGCATGGGCCGACTGTGCCTTAGATCTGCGTTCTCGCTAATGAAACGCGACCATGTCACTGCCCAGGCATAATCTCTTGCGGATCTGTGCCTTCCTCCGATCACTCTTGCCTCCACTATCTTCGAATCTACAATAATACGATATCCCGCCGATCTAGAGATTCTCCAAAAGACGCGCAACTATTTCTGCACTTAATCGCCTATCCGCTATCCCCCAAAATTCAATCGGAGATTCACCAATTTGGCTGCATTCTACTGTGTAGCAATTAAATATACTAATCCCCCTCCACCGGTGCTATGTCGTTAATAAATGCACTGCTCCTTCACCAATACAACGGATCGATAATCTTATTAAGATACTGACGGGATTATCTCACCCGAGTAGGCACTCGAAGTCCCCTGGGGCTGAGGGCGAGATCTCTGATCGGAGACACTTAATGCGCTAAACAACGCTGTAGACAAGCTAAACAGTCAGCGTGCTCAATTCGTAATGACCGATTTCAAATTCATAAACTTTTCATGATCCCAAATGAAGAAATGCTCCTTTTTATACGACGTTGGCTGCTCCTAAATCCTACGGCCGCCTCACCCACCAGACCACGGTAATATGATACCATGGTAGCGCTCTTTTGCTGTGTGCCCCATTTGGCCCTCCTTAATTACCATGTGCGTCTAATTTTAGAGTGAGTCGTGGTCCTTTGACTCACGTTTATTCATAAGCTAACCATATAAATCAGAATTGATAAAATTTAATATTTCCAATTAGCTATTGCTAATTGGGAATATTACATTAACCATCTTAGTATGTCCATATGTTTGCAGATGATGAACTGTGCTAAATTCCAAAGCTGTTCCCAAACTCACAAATAACTCCTTACAAAAATTGAAAGTTAAATTTTCATCCCTGTCTGACATAATATTCTTTGGAAAACCTGTTGAGATTCAACAAGATGATGACCCTAGTGAAAATTAAGCACTTTCACTAGGTGGGGCCCACATGCTATTTTTAGGTGTATGTCTATTTTTAGAAAGGTAAGCATATTCTAAAATTAGCAGGATGCTGATTCTAGATGGTTGAGAAAATTATATCTTTAGATGAGTTTCTATTTTTAGAACATGGGCGAAGTCTGTTTATAGATCGCATGTATAAAAATAGAATGTATGTCAGTTATTATTATCTCTTAATAATAATTGGACAATAAATATTAATCTATTCTCTTGGAGCATTTGATTTTAGTTAACTGATGTGGCAAACCAGTTAGCTGAAGGAATTACGAGTTGCAAGGTTGGTTGGTGACTCATTCATGATCGAATTCGTTGTAACTGAGTGTGAAACAGTTGTAATAGAGTTGGAAGAGTAGTTATGGGAGTTGTTATTTAGTTTAACTCAGTTAAGTGAGATAAACACAGTTGTGCTAGTTGTAACTAAATATATATTAGTGAAATAGGAGTGAATTAATTATTTAATTAATTCACAAGTAGTGTCTTACTTGCAACTAAATAAATACAGTAGTTAACTACTTGCATGTCAGATCCAGTGGAGACCCATTGGAGAGATAGGTGAAAGGGTGTGTTTGACTATCAGTTGTGACTATAGTGATGCATTCAATGCATATACACACACATTGGAGTTTCCAATGAGGATTATGTAGTACAGGAAAAGAAATATGAAATTCATTCAGGGATCTTCTTCAGCAGGGATTGCACAGTGGAGGCAGGTTGTCAGGAGGCAGTAAATTGGTGCACGTGTGAGCCAATTTTTGTATTGCAGTGTGAGACAATTGTATATTGTACTAAGAGCTCTATGAGTGGAGCTTTGTATGAGATTTTTCATGATTCCATGATATACATAATATATGATAGCTGGGGTGTTAAGAAACTAGCTCCAAAAATAGAAGAAAAGAGAGATCGACACCTTAGAAATAGCCACTTCGAGGGGGCAACCTCCAATACATTACATAAATGAAAAATTCTTGGATGATACAAATGGAAAAACCTCCTCTCTATATATAGGAGTCCATGGGGCCACAATGTAATCTTAGTCGACCTAACAATAATAATGTAAGGGCACAATAATAACAATATGGGGGTGACAGGGGTACAACAATAATAATAAGGGGGTTACACTAACAACAATAAGGGACTACACTAGTAATATAAGGACCTAACATGATCCTCTCCTTTAAAAAAGTGTTTTCCTCAACACTTGAGTAGCTCTGGGTGCTTCTGTATAAAATTCTCATCCTCCCATGTAGAATCTTCAGTGGGTAAGTTCTTCCATTTGATGAGATACTTTGAAATTGATCGATTTCATAGTTGTCGAGTTCTTGTTTCCATGACTGCTTGATGTTCCAATATGGTTTTTCCTTCCTCATCAAGTTCTGGCAATATTTTTTGAACTGTAAGTTTGTCCCCTATAACTATTTTTAAGCATGAAACATGGAAAACTAGATGCACTCGCGAAGAAGCAGGAAGCTCCAATTTGTATGCCATAGTACCAATCTTTTGCAACACCTTGTAAGGACCATAGTACTTTGGCGATAATTTATTATCCTTCTTAGCTTGCTAGAATGACATTTTTTTGTATGGTTGTAGCCATAAAAATACCCAGTCTCCCACATCAAACCTTCTCTCACTGCAATGTTGATCTGCATGTTGTTTCATTCTATTTTGTGCCAAATTTAGGTTATCCTTTAAGAGTTGGAGAACTTCGTGTTGATTCTTGATGTGATCCTACACTGCTTGAACCCTAGAATTTTCCCTAAAGAATATGTGATGGACGGTGGATGATATCCATAAAGTGCCATAAATTGGGTCATTTTTGCTACTTTATGGAAGGAAGTGTTATACCACCATTCAATGAGAGGTAACCACTTGACCCATTTTTCTTTCTTATCAGATACAAAACAACGAAGATATAATTCCAAAAATTTATTCACTATCTCTGTTTGACCATCGGATTGAGGATGATAAGATGAGATATGAGCTAGTTGAGTACCCAAACAAGAAAATAATTCCGTTCAAAAATTTCCTGTAAAAATGGGATCTCTGTCACTTACAATAATCTTCGGGTGTCCATGTAGCTTTTGAATTTTTTCCATAAATGCAATAGCCATTGTACTTGCACTAAATGGATGAGATAATGTACAAAAGTGTGCATACTTGATAAGTCTATCAACTACCACCATGATGACACTCTTTCCTTCTGACTTAGGTAAACCTATGATAAAATCCATTGAATTATCCTCCCAATGTTGACTTGGAATGGATAAAGGTTGTAGAAGACCCGAGGTCTTAATTGTCTCAACTTTATTTTGCTGGAAAACAAAAAATTCCGCCACGGACTTTTGAATATCAGATTTAAGGCCATCCCAAAAAAATTCTTTCTTCAACCTGTGGTAAGTTTTTAAAAATCCCAAGTGTCCTCCTAAAGGAGAAGTGTGCAATTCCAAAAGAATATTTTTTTCTAGTTGGGAATTCTTGCAAATATATAAGTGATCTTTGTACCATAAGGAATCATTTTTCCAACTAAATGTATCAGATTTACCAGGATCTTGCTACAACTTTTGAATGAGTGTCCAAACTTCTTCATCCTTATTCCATTCATCCCTTTCTCCGGTTATACAATCTGGTTGGATAATACAAATGGCACAAAGAAATGCTTCCACCTCTTCATCCTTTCTTGAGAGTGCATATGCAACAACATTTAGCTTCCCTTTTTTGTAGATGATTTCAAAGTCATAACCCAACATCTTTGTGACCCATTTTTGCTACTCTTCTAAAGATAGTCTTTGTTCAAAAAAGTGTTTAATACTATCATGATCAGTTTTTACCTTGAAGTGTCTTCCCATTAGGTAAGGTCTCCATTTCTTTAGTGCATGCAGTATTGCCAACATTTCCTTCTCATAAATAGCCTTTTGTAAATACTTTCCTTTGATTGAACGACATTCAAAAGAAATGGGTCTTCCTTCTTGCATTAAAACAACACTAATTCCATTTCTTGAGGCATCACATTCCAAAATAAAGGTTTTTGTGAAGTTCGGCGTAGCTAAGACTGGTGCTAGGCACATTTCCTCTTTAAGATGTTCAAAGGCCTTAGTTGCTTCAGGAGTCCATGAAAAGGCATCTTTCTTCAATAATGTCATTAGAGGTGTTGCTATTCTCCCATAATTCTTAACAAACTTGTGATAATACCCTGTTAACCCGAGAAATCCATGCAACTGCTTTATGGTTGTGGGGACTTTTCATTCCTTAATGGCTTTAATTTTGTTAGGGTCTACCTTAACACCCTCGCGAGATACAATATGAACTAGATAGTCCACCTTTTGTACTCCAAAGAAACATTTGGATGTTTTTGAATATAATTGTTTATCCTCCAATAGTTTGAGCACCTTGTCAACATGTTGAACATGATCCTTCCAAGACCTGCTTTAGATTAGTATATCATCAAAAAATACTAGCACAAATTTTCTAAGGAAGGGTTTGAAAATGGAATTCATCAACCCTTGAAATGTAGAAGGTGCATTGGTAAGGCTAAAAGGCATGACCAAAAATTCATAATGACCCTCATGAGTTCGAAATGTTATTTTTGGAATATCTTCAGTTTTCATTCTAATTTGATGATATCCTGAACGAAGATCGAACTTCGTAAAATAAATTGCTCCATGTAATTCATCCAATAATTCATCAATCACAGGAATGGGAAATTTATCTTTAATGGTGAGCTTATTGAGCTCCCTATAATCCGAACACATGGGCCATGATCCATCCTTCTTGTGTACCAATACTACAGGAGCAGAGAAAGAACTTTGACTAGGTTGAATTATACCCGCCTCTAACATTTCTGCAATCATATGTTCAATTTCGCTCTTTTGGACATAAGGATATATATAAGGCCTGATGTTTGGAGGAACACTTCTTGGAATCAAATGAATAGCATGATCATGATCACAAATAGGTGGGAGTCCTTTGGGGGTATCAAACACGTTGGAATGATTGTCCAAGACTTTTTGGAGATTTGGAGAAATAGATGATTTTGATGTTGGAACTTCTAGTGAGAAAAATTGTGAAATTACACTTCGTTGTTCTTTCTTCAAAGCTTTGTCATGACATTAGAGATTATTATCTTTCTTGAATTCCCTGTGATACCCTGTAATTTGATTTCCTTTCCTTCTGAAAAAAAATTCAAGAAAAGTTCTTGAAAATTAAAAGCTACCATCCCCGAAGATTGTAACCATTCTACTCCTAGTACAACATCAACACCTCCCTTTGGGATGGAGAGCATTGGAATATTTAATATGTTATCTCCCTGTAATTTGCAATATTGGCAAATAAAAATTGCAGAGAGAACACTTGAACCACTTTGGGATTCTAGGATCTAGCCCTCCTGAATCCAGAGAGGGATCTCTCTATAAGTGCAAAGATTGATTTATCTTTAAGGATTTTATGTATGATATTAGGCTAGTTATTAAGAGCAAGGGTTTTTCTTGTTTTTGGATGGTTGAGCATGATTTTTAGTTGAGTGGAAAGTCCTAAAATGAAAGAGTTTCAAAGGTGCGAAGTTGCAAGCAATTAGAACAAGATTTGGCTGATAGGATAGATATAACGCTGGTTTTTAGTCCATTGGGCTATGGAGTCATAAAAGGGTTTAATTGAGCAACAATTTCAAGAGTTGTCCAAGGGGAAATTCATCTATATCAAAATATCTCTTAGATAAAATGATGGAATTGAATAATAAAAGTGTTGAAGGGGTGGAAAAAGACCATAATTTCAACTAGGATTTATCAGTCTTTCCAAAAAAGAAAGGCCTTTTAAGTAACTGTTTAAAACCAACCAAAGGACAGGGCTAACCATAGAATTATTTGGGCAAGTTAGTATTAAATCTAACTTAAGAGACAAACAATCCAGTAATCTGCATAATTACTTTTAGAAGGGATGAAAACAGATAAGAAAAACAAGTGCAGCCTAAGATCAGATAAGATACTTTTAAATCTAAACTACTTTCAGCATACTCTTAGGGAAACCTTCAGAATTACCTTTGAATAAACAACTAGAAGACAGGGCAAACCATAAAATTTCCTATTCTAACTCTACTAAGCACATAATGAAAATCACATTCAAGAACAATGTTTAGTTTAGACAGTAGGACAAGTGAACACCAACATTCCTAACTGCTTGGACTGTATTGAATCGTTCTTAAATACACAATTTGGAGGAAAACATTGAGATAAAGCTTATCAATTAGAGAAGGGTACTGTAAACAGTAAATCCTAACTCTATGCTTTTTGTTCTTTATCAGAGAATGAGTGGACAAAATGGCATACACGAAAGGAAAACAATAACACAGAAAGAAGCACTTCACCGGTGATATAGACCAGGATCCCAAGAATCAACTTGTATATTGATGTCAATCTAGTTACATTCTTCAAGTCTAATGTTTTAGTTCAGCATTTAACTTTTCTTCTCAGCCTTACTTATTCAATTAAAAATAGAGTTTCAAGAGCCTTTGAACACTATTTACATGTAGAAAATTTTGAGCACAAGTATATTTCAAAGTTCTACAACCAACCCTTTACAATGAGCTCCTCAAGAAGATTTTATAGAAAAATAATGAGGAGGTGGGATCGGATAAAAGATCTTCTTAGTTCAATTAATATATTTTAATGTTTCTCGGCCTTTGAGGGGCTCAATGGAGAAACTTTATGATATTTCCTCTGTATTAATTGGTTTACATTAAGTATTAAGCTTGCCGGGAAGATTTTGTTGACTTCAAGGCTCTGTGTTATCCTTGTAATAACTCTACTGACAGTTTACAATAAATTCTCTTGGATGAATTAATTGTTTGGCTGCATTGAGGCAAATATCTTCTGTTATAGTAATAACTATGCCATATTTTTAATGCTTTGAGGCTACAGGTGGCTTTTGGTAGCTGAGAGGATTCAATTAGCCTCTGATGTGGTAGTGGAGGCTTTCTCGGACTGTTAGATATTATTGTTTTTCTTTAAACACTATTAATTTGATTTGATTCTATGTATTAGGCTTAATTAGGCCTAAATTTGTCTTATGTTCTTCACAATGTGTTTAATTGAATGGATTAGGCTTTAAATAATCGATTTATGCCATAATCCCTCAAAACAATGTAAACCGTCTTCAATTCTTTATCTCTGCTGTGGTGGGATCCTTTCACACTGATACTCTTTACTTGATCGAATTTTGTTGTGTCTTGTTGATGTCCAGGCGTTACAGGGTTCTTATAATGGCGCCAGTGCTCATGAGGCACCGGAAAACTTGGTGTTGAACCTTGTAGTATAATATCTTTGATGAATAAAGGCCTAGGGGATCTTCATGCCTGACCTTCAACTTTCTTTTAAATCAATTAAAAAATTTTTAAAACCTATATAAACCAAGAAAAAGTAGAAAAATACTGCGTATTTGGGTTTAACTTCTTTGGAGGATGGGGTTAGATCGCAGCCGTTGGATGAAAGCATTCAACGATGAGGATTACTTTGCCATGTTTAAAAAGGAAAGAAATCGACTTAAATGGAGAGATTAAGTTAGGGCCATTGATCTACAGAGATCAATGGTCAGGAGCAATCATAAACATATAAAGTGAAGGGGTCACTTTATAATGAAATGATGGAAAATATAAAGGAAAACAAGTTAAAAAACCTTAATCAGCATTGAAAAAGGCATAATGAAATTTGGGGTTTCAGAAAGGGTTCTAGGCTGTCGGATGAGATCAGCCACAGAGATCAACGACTAAGGTTGATCTATGAAATCCATTGGAGGATGGCGAAGGGTGATAGTTCAAAGTGAGATTGAATGCAGGTCGTTGATTTGTAGAGATCAAAGGTGGAGAACAAACGCGATGCGATGCAATACAAATGGGGTGGGTGGTTTCGGCTAAAGAAACTAGTTGTTTCGCACAAGAAAATGGAGGAAAGGCGGTTTCACCCTTTTGAACGTGATATGCATTAGAGCCCGACATGTGGCATTTCAAAACCACCTATATCGCATGAATTTGGATCATTAACATTCAGACTTAAATCTACATGAAATTGTGCGCTGGTTGTTAGATCTGGGGCATTAGATCGGATGGTTGTGAAGAGAGCGTGATAAATAACAGATGCACGAGCAATAATAGGTGGGGAAGAGCCAAGGCGGTATTAACCTGGACCATTAGATCAAGAAATGAATGACGAAGATTAGATTTGGGATGGGTAGGACCCAAGAGAGTTGGGTGTATCGGGTTGAATCTAGACCGTCAGATGAGAGAAATGAATGGTCCAGATCAAATCTAGAGGTTGAATAAAATAAAATATTAGGTAGAGAATGGGTTAGTATGGGTCGTTTATCTGCAGAGATCAACAGCGGAGATTCTCCAAAAAGACATTATACAACGGGGTTCATAAAATTTAACAAAGGTTGAGGGGTTTAATCTGGACTGTCAGATGTATGCAATGGATGGCCCAGATGCAATCAGAGGATTGCGATCGGCAGAGGAGAGAGGAAAGGAACAAATGGAAATCTCTGATGCAATTAAACGTAGACCGTCAATTTGCATATTAGATCGATGGTAGGGAAAGAATCAGAGGAGGTCGGAAGCGGGGGAATGGGCTTATGAACGAAGTAATAAGGGTCGTTGGATCTGGGCCTAGTGGAATAGATCGATGGCTGAGAAGCCATCGGGAGATCTCCAATCGGGAAGGGGAAATAAAACATTAAATGCGCCCAATGGAAATCTTCAATGCAATATTCCGGAAGTCGTTGAATGGTTTAAGATCAATGGTCAGGAATGGTTAATATCATGAACCGGTGGAACCCTTTGAAACATATGAAATCGGATTTTTACGAAATAAAAAGGATATTTTGTATGGGGGAGGTTTTTATTTAAGGTTGTAGCGCTCGATTGTGAGGCTTTCAGTTTTGTGAAGAGGAAAAGGGATCGAGAGTTATAACAAAGGGAGCCAATCACATTGGGGAGTTTTATGTAACAAAGATACATGCGCTCGTCGGAAGTTCCGATGCGATAAGTGCCATATGGGTTTAGCACTTAGTTCCAGCACTAAGTCGCATGGTGGGGAAGTGGTTTAGGGCTTAGCCCAAAGGGGCTTAAGCCTATAATATAAAAAGTGGGTTTTTTTATGAATTTTCAAGGATTTTCAAAGGATTTGAAAGCTTCTGATAAGGCAAAAAAGAGGTTTTAAACCTTATGAAAGGGGTTTTTATGAAGGGAAATAGGGAAATGAGGGAAAATAGAGGAATTTCATGTGGAAAAAAGGGAATAAAATGGAGGTTAACTATGAGTGAAAGGAGGGGTAACGTGAGGGGAAAAATGGAGTTTTTGCAACAATATTTTCTTCATGAAAACAACAGATTTTAAGAATTGAGAGGGAAACAACAGTGAAGATTAATCAAAGGATAAGATATATTCACAAGACTTCATGAACTAACAATTTGGAAATAAAATTGTTTCTTGAAGGATTTCAAAAATTATTTAGCCACCATTTGATATGAAAAATTTTATAGGTGGCTAACAACAGCTCCACATGGGGATGGTGCCTTCTTGAAGGCATCAAGAACTTCAAACTTGTATTCTCTGGGGGGATAATCAGTGCCTTATCCATTGGGATGAAAATTTCTTCAATTGGATGATATTCTTTTGCTTTGAAAATGTTAGCAGCCATGAAAAACAATGGAATACTATCAAACCAAGCTTTCTACCTACCCAATCCTACTGATCTAACTTTTTCTCTTATTTCAGAGTGCATTTGGATTGGCAACTCTTTTAAAAGCATTTTATTCTTTTGAAAGAAAAAAACTAATCTAAGTCTACTTCTTATTTCTCCATGAACTCAGATTAAACAGTTGAGTTCATATGCTTCTCTATCTAATCTACTATTTATTAGGATTAAACTGTCTAATAGATTTTTATTCACTAATTTCTAAAACAGAAATTTAAAAGCATACAAGTCAGGATTGAAAAATCTAACTTGTTGCTAATCAATGGCATAAAAACAAGTTGCACATAGATAATTATTTGCAGAAAATTAAGTCAAAATGGTGAAGGCTTGAGATCTGAAAGTTCAAAGCATGGCCTTCTCTTTTCTTCAGCACTGTTTTTAAGTTTGTTCGAGCTGTTTTTTCCTTGTTATCTGGTTCATATTTTGAGCATATCAGAACTAGTTTACTTCTATCTTTGACTCGAAAATTAATTAGTTTAGAGCCATTCTTCTCTTGAAAAGTGAGGTTCGGATTTTGAGCTTGTTTTTACCTTTACTTTTCTATCCTAATATACCTAATTTGATAAGCCAAGATTAAGCTGTTTGGAAAATCTAATTCACTAACCTATCAACAGTAAATTTAAAACTAGTTAGTCATGATTAGGCTGTATGACTAACTAGGAGTGTGTTTTCAGGAGTGGCATTTTGAGCTTAAACACTTTCAGATTTTGTTTTTCTTTTTTGGTATGGGGTTGTACCTTTCTTGTTTTTACAATCTACCTTCTTTTCTTTTTTCATTGTTTTTGTATTTTTTATTTTTCTAACTTTGAATGCAATGATGGATGAAATATTTATAATGAGAAAAAAGATAAAAAGGCTCCCAAACATGATAGGATCAAGAGAAATAATGTTTTAGCATCCTACCATTGACAAGACCCCCAAACAATTCAACTCCATTCAATTCCTGCAAGAAATAGACATTGTTACTAGCAATAGAATGAATGAGGTAAGGGCCAAGCCATAAGTTATCAAATTTCCCATGCTTGCCCTTGTCTTCTCTCCTTGAATCCCAATTTAACACTTTGTCCCCAACATTGAAATTGCTGGCCTTTGTTCTTCTATCAAAAAGCTTCTTTATGCTCTCTTGCTTTTGTAATGTTCTGTTGTAAACCTCCTCTCTAGTTTACTGAAGATGTATAGTCTAATTAATCCTTTTGATCATGTCATTGTCTTCAGACTGCACTTCTTGAATCAACTTAATAACTGGTACACCAAGGCTGGTTGGAAAAATTGCATCTGTACCATACACTAGCTGGTAGGGTGACATTCCAATAGATTTATTAAGTGTCAATCTGTCAGCCCAGAGTGCATGTACTAGCTTTGTGTGCCAATATTTCTTGTTGTCCTCCAACAACTTCTTGATTATGTTCACCAAAATCTTGTTTGAGGATTCTGCTAGCCCATTACCTTGAGGGTAATAAGCAGTAGAATTGCCCAATGTTATATGATATTTGTGATAGAATTCAACCATCTTCTTAGATCCAAATGTTGCTGCATTATCAGTGATGATCTTCCTAGGATAGCCAAATCTAGAGAGGATATGAGTCTCAATGAATTTTATGATGAAAAAGTCACGGGCTTGCCTAGAAGGGATGGCTTCTATCCATTTGGTAAAGTAGTCTGTTGCAGTGAGAATCCACTATGTTCGGCAGATGATGGTCAATGGATTTCTCCTATGAAGTCAAGTCCCCACTGTTGAAAAGAAGCTTCAACAGTGATTGGATGCATAGGTAAGGGAAGCAACTTTCTTTTTCCTTCAAAAAGTTGGCATTTATGACAGGAAATTATCATCTTTTGAACATATAGAAAGAGGGTGGGCCAATAGTAACCAGCTCTAAGGATCTTGTTGGCTGTAGTCTTCTAGTAGAGATGGCCTCCAAATTCTCCTTCATGGAACTCGTGCTTAAACTTCTCTGCATCATTCTCAGGAAAAAATTTAAGCGATATTCCATTTACATTTTTCCAATAAAGACATTTATCTATAATGCAGTAGTTTACAGCTTTTAACTTTAAAAAAATTGCCTTTGTTTTTGATAAACCAGGAGGTGTATTCAAATTAAGAAAAACATATAGAATATCAAAATACCAAGAGGAATTCACAAATGGTCTTCAACAATGGGAGTTGATAGTTCCTCTTATTAATCTAAAGCATTTATCATATTTATATCAAGAACTTCAAAATTGGATTCAGTCATTAATCTAGCTAGACCTTGGCCTTTAATGAGTTTAGTGGGCTTTATTTCTAAATCATATTCAAGTATCACGACTATCCACTTACCTCTCTTACCATTTGGGTCTTGCATTAGAATGTATTTCACAACTAAATTTGGGACAAAGGCAATGATGTGTGAGTGAAGGATGTAAACTTTGAAGTCTTTTAAAGCTTTGACCAAAGAAAAAGCTTGTTTCTCCATAATGTTGTACTTCAGAGGAGCATCTCTCAATGCCTTGCTAAAGAATGTAATAGGCTGCTCTTGTCCCTATGGATTTTTCTACAATAGGATAGCAGCTATTTTATGTTCTAATGCAAATGAAAAAATATAAAAATCTTTTGAAAAATCAGGACTTATTAGGACTGGTGTTTTGGTTAACTCTTGTTTCACTAGCTCAAAAGATTTCTTTGCTTCCAAGGTCCATTTTACTCCTTGTTCTTTTTTCAGCATGTTTGTAATGTTTCTAAGGAGTTCAGCTAAGTTAGGTATGAACCTTCTTAAGAAATAAATATTTCCAATGAAAGATTGGAGTTCCTTGATGTTTCGAGGATGAGTGATTTGCAATATAGCCTCGATCCTTTTTGGGTCTATCTTTATTCCATTTTCTGATATGTTGTGCCCAAGAAGTGTACCTTATTGGAGACCAAATAGTGTTTTCTTTGGGTTTAAAGATATCCCAAAATTTCTTCATTTCTCGAATACTTTTCTCAAGTGTTCTAAGTGCTCTTCATCTGTCTTAGAAAAAACATTGACATCATCAAGATAAATAATGATGAAGTAGCCCAATTCTTCTGAGAATGCAATGTCCATGTCTCTCTGAAAAGTAGCACCAACATTTATTAAACCAAAGGGTATTTTCACATACATGAAAGTACACCAAGGTGTAGTAAAAGTTGTCTTTAATTGATCATCAGGATGAACTAAAATATGATTGTATCCTAAGTAGCCATCTAGCAAAGAAATTATTTTAGAACCAACTACCCTTTGTAAAATATGGTCCATCTTGGGTAAAGGGTAGTTGTCCTTTAATGAAGCTTTTTTTAAGTCTCTAAAGTCAATAAAAAGCCTAATCTCTCATGTTTTCTTCCTAACTGACACCAGATTAGACATCCACTTTGAATATCTAATAGGGACAATAATACGAACTTCATACATTTTCTTGATTTCCTTCTCAACCAAAGGTAACTGAACAGGGTTTATTTTGTGCAGTTTTTGTTTAAATGGCTTTTGGTTTTCCTTGAGAGGTATTTTGTGCTGAATTATTTCAGTGTCATAGGATTTCAGATCCTCATAACTCCATGCAAAAAAATCAGAAAATTCTTTAAACATCTCTATGTATTTGAGCTTGATGTGAGTTGGTAAAGTTTTAGACAGTTTAATCATTTTCGGTTTTAATTCACTACCTATATTATACTCTTCAAATTCAGTTTCCATAGGCTCCAGCTTTGGCTTCTTGGCCACATCATTGAAATCAAACAACTCTTCTAAAGGGGCCAGACCCTTTGGCAAACTTTGATTATTAGACTGCAGATTTCCTAAGTCTTTTGTTTCTAACTTTGCATCCATTTTTGTTGTGTTTTCAAGTTTGTTAGACAGCAGATTTATATTAGCAACCTCAGGAGACTTTTCTACTTCATCAAGTAGATTTTCTTCAATAGGACAGCTTGTTTCATAGTCTGAATCTAAACTTGGTAGTTCAAATTCATTTCTGGACTATAGGAAGTCTTCTATTTGTTTGTCTCCATCAAACACTTGCAAATATTTCTTGTTATCAGGGACCGTTGGTCTGAATTTAATTTGAGTTGTGCACTGTTTGGTTTCATATGGTGTTAAGAATGTTCTAGTAGCAAAAGATAAACTGTGGGCCATGATATTATTTTATCTTGGTACAAAAATAATTTGGGATTCCTCAAAATTTTTCAATAAATCCATGACATCGTTCCTATAGGCTCTAAGTCTGGGGTGTTTGGCCCTATATTCCCCATTCACTTGCCTAATGGTTAATTCTGAATCCCCATGCACTTTAATTCTCTTGGCTCCTAATTTCTTCAACAAATGTAAGCCTAAAAGAATGGATTCGTATTCCTCTATGTTATTCAAACACTGAAAATTTAATCTATAGGAATGGCCTTCCATGTGGTTTTTCTCAGTGTTGTGTATCCAGATGCCTACACCAGCATTGCTCCTAGTGCAAGACCCATCGAAGTTCATACTCCACAAAGGAATAGTTTTGGGTTCAGTAACTTGGTTACTATCCTCTTCAACAAGTATGATTTCAGTTTTTTATTGAAGAGAAACACTAAGTTGAATTTGTTTCAATTCCTCTGGTTTTTAATTGTGTTGAGGACTGATTTCTTGACTCTCAAGGTTTAAAAGCAAAGGATGAATGATTTGTAGCTCTAGACCGGTGTTCTGTTTGCTGTAATTTTTGGGTTTGGCAAACTGTTTCGACAGTTCTATCTTGTCTTCCTCTTCCTCTCTATTGGCCATTAATTCAGTCAAGGTCACTTGTTCACTGAATGTTTCATCATTGAAGAGGATAAATGAGTCAACGCCTGTGTTTACAGAATAAAGAGGAGAGTTCTGTGGTCTCTCTTGGCTAGTAACCATGTATTGCATATGAGAGTCCCTATAAATTCTTCTAGTCTGATTAAAAATAGGGATGGTCACATATGTCATGTCCATCTGCATTTTTCCTTGCAAATTAGCTCCCCAAGATCTTGATAACAACATACCATACTTTGGGGGCACATCAGCCACAACAATATCCATGACTAAACATTTGGCTGGGATTTGTGCTAAGTTAACACAGAGGTCCTTGATTAAACCTAAACATTTTACTCTGCTTGAGTCAAAGGAGTAAAGATCTTTGTAAGGTCAAGTGATTTTAAGGCATAGGCTCTCCATTACAACTTTGGGCATTAAATTGTGAGAGGCCCCTGAATCATGCATAGTGTTATGTAAAATCTTGTCATGAACATTTAAACTAACATAAAAAGGAGGAATTGGTCGCTCTTGATATCTACCCTCAATCTTAGGACCAAATATAAGCTTTGGTTGGTCATCATTAAGATTGACAGTATCATTATTATCTTCTATGTTAAAAGCCTTCAAAATTTGGGATCTATACACATTTTGGGAAGCTAATTCAGTAAGAGGAACAAATATCTTGATTCTAGCAATTTCTTGCTCCAAACTAAAAGGAATTTGATTCTTTGAAGTGCTTGTTTCAGCCTTATTAACTACTACTCTATCAGAAAAATCAGTTTGTTGATTTCCTCTATTTAAATTTGTCAAAATTGTTTTAACATGAGCATTAGCTGAGGTGCTAATGCTACTGAAGTCTGCACTCTGTTTTTCATTGTTTTGAGTGCTTTTCTCTTTACCTTTATCAGAATTCCCAGCTACTATTTTGTCTTTCTGTTTTACAATTTTGGGTTTATTTACAATATTGTTTTGTACAAATTTATCAGAGGTTTTAGCTTTGGGAGTTTCTTGATTTCTTTTACTCCTAAGGTCATATTCCTTTTGAGACTCTATGATGACATTTTCCATGTCTTGATAATAACTTTCATCCTCATCTCTTCTATCATCATAGGGTGTGTATAGACCTTGTTTTCTGTCATAATGAACTTCAAAATAATCATTATATACTCACAACATGTTTATATCATCCTCCTCTGTTTGTTCTAATGTTTCTTCAACCTCACTTACATACTTTTGATGAAAAGGAGGAGTGATCTGTTGATCATCCTACCTTGATTTGTTTTGAGGCTGGTTTCTCCTAAAATTCTGATCTTGGTTTTGATTTCTGTTTTGAGGAGCTGCTTGGTTTTGAATTTCTTGTGCTCTCTCAAGTATGCTAGCTGTTGGGAAAAATCTTTTGAGAGAGGGGGTGAATCGGTGTTACGACATATTCGAACTTTTTACTTTTTCACTCTCTAAAACCCATACGCAACTTTCTTTGAAGCCAGCTAAGCGTATACTTCGGTCACAAATTTCATTGCCAATACGCACTTTCTCTTCGACGAAACGCGTGTATACGACGCTTCTTCCTGAGGAAAAAGTAGCGTGTAGATCTTCAACTATTACGAGAGCTGCATACTTCTTGAGATCGGACATTCGGTTGATTCAACCCTTTTTACTTTAGACGGATGTTCGCCTCAATTCAGATGTTCGCCTCAATTCAGATCTAAGTCTTCCATAAGCAGATCTAGTAGATACCAGTGCATTTCAGATCTAGATCCCCTTCTTCATCATAGGTGCATCATACATTCAGATTTATCTTCAAGTGTAACCCTTTCCATTCAGATCTACTTCAGAGAGAAGTATTCATTCAAGCTCAGACATCTTGCACCCACACTCATGTTTTGCACAATGAATTTCTTCTCCTTATATAGGTTTATCCTTTTTCAATACCATGAGCCCCTTTTTCAATACCATGGACCAAAACAATACCATAAGCCCAAAACTACCTGGACGGGGTCAATTAGGCGGATCATTACCCAATACAATGGGTCAATACCATAGTGGTTACCCTTGGTTTTGCACTTTTTGAGCGCTTTAGCCCATACGCGACTTGGCACGTTCTTTTCCGCGTGCATACGCGACTTCCCCTAGGCCAATCCGCGTATACCTAGAAACATACTCTTTTTCATCATAGAATTAGCACATGATGAATTCCTTTCTTCATTGCCTTCTGTTCACACTGTAGATACATCAGATTTCCTTCATCAAGGACATATTCTATCAAGCACAACTTCATCAAGTAAGTTGTCATCATCTTCATTAAGTGGGTTTCCTTTCAAGGACAACACTTAGCATCATATTGTCAACAAAAATCATATCACATCAGATTTACATCATTTACTAAGTCCATCAAGTCAAGCATAACTTCATCAGGTGGATTGCCATCAAGGACAACACATGTCAACAGTCGCATGTCTTCATCTTCATTTAGTGGGTTTCCATCAAGGACAACACTCTGCATCATATTTCCAACAATCTCCCCCTTTGGACTTGATGGCAACCACGATGGTGTTTGGTTACCACAACAGATAGGTACATTAAGAATACCATGACACCATGTCACTTTCTTCATTTTTGACCCCATTATTTCTCTTCATTCAAACACCATGTCACTCTCCCCCTTTGACATCAAGGGCAAAGGGCGGATCAAAAACCAACATACTCTTCCCCTTTTCTCCTCATGTGGAAGAAGCGTTCTGCAGATCTGATATGTACTGAAGTGGCCAAGCTCCCCCTGAGTTCATGCTGAATCTTCAAACATATTTTTCAATGAAGTACATGACTTTATGAACTTCCTATCACCAAAGACTCATACTTACATCAAATATCCAACCAAGTGGATTTACATATGAGACTCAAGTACCCAACCAAGTGGGTTTACACATTTCAACTCAGCTACCCAACCAAGTGGGTTTACAAAATTTGACTCGGCTACCCAACCAAGTGGGTTTACAAATTTGACAAGTCCTTACATGACTGAATATTACAAATTTACATTATGGGTCTCAACAAGACTTTTTCATCAAATTACAAATATGACCATTTATGACCAACACCAGAAAGTCCTCAAGAAAGAGAACATATTTCAGAATCAACATAATGCCAACAATGCATTATACTCAGCAAGGCCAATGCTCCCCCTGAATCTGTGCATCCAAGCATCCTTTCCATATGACTAAGGCTCCCCCTTAGTTTGTGCATCCTGAACACTTTCACCAAAAAATCATCAAGGCATCTTTATCAAAACATTAGAAATAGAATTATGAGAACTGGAACACCACCAGAGATACCAAGCAGTATCAGAGATACCAAACAGCACTGCAGCTGTGCTGAAGAGAGCTGAACCAACCAAAAATTGCCAGCAATCAAACATACGTGGTTTTCTGTGCAGGAACTCGCGTATATACGCGACTGTGTTTCAGGAAACCCGCGTATCCAAATCCATCTTCTAAAATTCAACTAGATCTGATTCTCTGTGAGGTAAAGACAGTGTTCAGCTTCTTTGAATGCTTCCCTGGACTACAGATAGATAGAACAGTGTAGTTGTGTCTTCAAGCGTCATCCAACGGTTGTAGCATCAGTACAATAGTAACCAAGCCTTTAGATTCTTTGCAGCATCAATACAATCATTCCAAGAGAGATTCTCATATCAGAACAACATCTTCACATAGGTGTCAAGCAATCATCCATGTGGTCCAACATCACCATGATCTTCAAGATTTAACATGAAGTAACATATGTAGGCAAAATATCTCTCAACCATAGTAACACACTCTGCATGATTTATTTCTGAATCAAATGACATCCAACTCATCCATGTGTGAGTACAAAAGATACTTATCAGCAACCAGGGCTCAAAAACTCATCATAATAAACCATGTACCAAGTCATCATCATTTGAGCATGAGTATCACAAAAACCAAAGAATAAGCAGTCATATTGCCAACAATGCAATCATTAGTATTCAACCTGCTGCTCCCCCTAAACCGGTGCTCTTCCTTAGCTTGTGCAATCTGAAGCACCTTCAACAGCAAGTCATCAGCAACAATCTCTGCATGATCTGTCCTCATCTCTGAATTATAAGACTTTCATCTCAACAACGAATTCTCTTCATCATAAAGCAACCAGGCTTCATTCATAATCTTCAACACAAGAACCCATGTATCATTTCATTATCATGAGTATAACCAGAATGATGCTAACAATGCAATCATCAGCAGTCAGACTGATGCTCCCCCTGGACCTCTGCTCCAGATCTTCAGCTATCAGATAAATTCTCTTATCATCAATGCATACGCGACTGTGTCTGATGAAACTCGCGTGTATACGCGACTTTTGTGAATAGAACCCGCGTATGGAAAGTGAAACATAGAAATTTTTCACATTCCTTTATCTCCCCCTGAACTTGTCCTTCCTGTACCTGTCTTCTTCATATCAGATGTTCTGTTAGAGATACATATAACCAGAATAATCAAATCAATCATGAGAGACATCATACATTGCTCCCCCTGTGATGATACATTACTAAATCTCATAATGTATCCCACATCATTCCTGCAGTCAATCAGAGAAGTAAGCTTCAGAAGCAGATGACTGCAGTAGGGTCAAAATTCCCTACGTTTCTGATCGGTCCTCCATCTTTTTCCAGATTTGTTTGAACTTTCTATTTGTGTGTTGGAAGTTATCCAATTTCTCATATCTGTTCCACATGCATTCCTTTTCTACATGTCCATACTTGTTACAAGAATAACATCTCATGTGTCCAGAGAAATAAGCATAAGAATCATAATGAGTATTTCTAATCTTCCTCCTTTTACAATCAGCTGCTTTATGTCCATATTTGTTACATGAAAAACAATATCCCTTGAAGCTACTAGAGTACCTTTCTGAATAGAATCTGTTTGTTTGTGGCTGAATTGTTCTGCTTCTGCAATTTGCTACAACATGCCCATAATTATGACATTTAAAACACTCAACGTTCTTGAATAAATTCCTTTGAGAGTTCATGATTGTTGGTTGATCTTTTGTTTCTTTCAACACTTCAGATTTTGCATTGAAGTCCTTTGATTCTTTAGCACCTCCTTGTGAGCTAGATTCTCCTTTAACAGTTTCATGGAAACCAAGACCAAGTTTGATAGCAGGAGACCTTTGATTACTTAGAATATTGTCCAAAATATTAGTACTGTCATGAAACCTCAAAAGTTTAACCTTTTCTTCTAATTTACCTTTGAGAATGTTTACCTCAACCTCCAAGGCTTGACATTGCTTTGTCATGCTTTCTTCTTTCCTTCTTCCATCTTCTACTTGATCCTTCAGATTTAGAATCTCTTCTTTTAGCCAATTCTCGTTTTCTTCACATGTTTGTTCCAGCTCTTCATTTTTCTTCTTTGATTTTTCCAGATCTTCTTTGAGAGAGATGATTTCTGCTTCAAGGCCTTCCTTTTCAAATGACAGAGGTTCTTCATTCTTTTTATTTGATGCTTCAAGATCTGTTTGTAGAAAGATGATTGCAGCTTCAAGTCCTTCATTCTTCTTGCTTGATTTTTCGAGATCTGCATTTAGATCGTTGATTTATGCTTCTAGTTCTTTAATTCGATTGGATGCATAAGTATGAAACCTTTGATACTTGTCCACCTGTCCATTCAGCATTTCTATTTGATCTTTCATTTGAGAGATCATCTCTTTATAGATAGCTTCGCTTTTATTGAATGATCTTTGTTGATCTTCAGTTTTCTTGATAGCTTCTTCTAGATCCACAACTTTACTTTCGCTATCTTCACTATTGTTTGCACAAAGAAGAGTATTACAAGTGGCCTTCTTCTTTTCCTTCTTTGCCATGAGCACTTTAAGATCTTGGTCAGAATCTTCTTCATCTTCACTGGACACTTCATCATCATCTTCTTTTGCATAATAACTCTTTCTCTTTTCAAATTGTTTCCCTTTACCATGCTTTTCTCTATAAGGACATTTAGCAGCATAATGACCAACTGTTCCACACTCAAAACATTTGAAGGGAAGCTTACCTTTGAATCTTCCAGTGCCTAGTTGGAGCTTTCTCACGAAATTCGCTTCTTCTTCATCGGATATATAGCTGGATTCTTTGACAACTTCCTTTTCCTTTCCTTTAGTAGAAGCCTTAAAAGCAACTTCTCTTATTTGAGAAGGACCTCCTTGTCTCATTTCAAAAGCAGTCAGAGTACCATGTAATTGAACAATAGTAAGTGTTTGCAGATCTTGCCTTTCTTCAATAGCTGAAACTTTAGAGTCAAATTTTGAAGTCAAGGATCTTAAGACCTTTTCCACCAGAGTAGTATCAGTTATGGTTTCACCCAAATTTCTCATTAGATTTACAATATCATCCAGACGAAGAAAGAAACTGGCAACACTCTCATCACTATGCATCTTCAAATTTTCATATTCAATTCTAAGAGTTTGGAGTTTTTCACTTTTTACCTTTGTGTCTCCTTCATAGCTTAGAATGATTTTGTCCCTTATTTCTTTTGCCGAATGTAGCTGCATCACTTTAGAAAATTCTGATTCAGACATGCTTCCCAATAAGACATTCACTGCTTTGGCATTGATTTCATACTTCTTTCTTTCAGCTGCATCAGTAGGAATACTTGCCGGATATTGATAACCTTCTTCCACGATTGCCCATACATCTGCACCAAGACTTTGCAGATATGCTTTTGTTCGTACCTTCCAGAATATCAGATTGCTTCCATTGAATAGAGGTGGCTTTATAGACATCACTCCTTCTTGACTTCCCATTGCGACGGATATCCTTCAAGCGATCAAGCTTCTGCAGAAGGACCTGCTCTGATACCAATTGTTGGGAAAAATACTGAGAGGGGGGGGTGAATCAGTATTTACTGCATATTCAAAAAATTTTACTTTTTCACTCTCTAAACCCATACGCTACTGCCAAACGACTAAGCGTGTCTTCGGTCTAGAATTTCATTGCGCATACGCGGTTTCTCTTCAGCGAAGCCACGTGTATACGCGCTTCTTCTGCGGAAAAGTAGCATATAGATCTTCAACTATTACAGAGCTGCATACTTCTTCAGATCAGACATTCAGTTCAGATTCAACCCTTTTACTTCGGACAGATGTTCGCCTCAATTCAGATCTAAGTCTTCCATAAGCAGATCTAGTAGATACAAGTGCATTTCAGATCTAGATCCCCTTCTTCATCATAGGTGCATCATACATTCAGATTTATCTTCAAGTGTAACCCTTTCCATTCAGATCTACTTCAGAGAGAAGTATTCATTCAAGCTCAAACATCTTGCACCCACACTCATGATTTGCACAATGAATTTCTTCTCCTTATATAGGTTTATCCTTTTTCAATACCACGGGTCAAAGCAATACCATGAGCCTTCAATACCACGGGCCAAAGCAATACCATGAGCCTTCAATACCACGAGCCAAATCAATACCATGAGTCTTCAATACCACAGGCCCCTGTTTTTGCACTTTTTGAGCGCTTTTTCATATACGCGACTTCTCACGTTCTTTCCCGCGTGCATACGCGACTTCCCCTAGACATATCCGCGTATACCTAGAGACATACTCTTTTTCATCATAGAATTAGCACATGATGAATTCCTTTCTTCATTGCCTTCTGTTCACACTGTAGATACATCAGATTTCCTTTATCAAGGACATATTCTATCAAGCACAACTTCATCAAGTAAGTTGTCATCATCTTCATCAAGTGGGTTGCCTTTCAAGGACAACACTCAGCATCATATTACATAATATCACATCAGATTTACATCATTTACCAAGTCCATCAAGTCGAGAATAACTTCATCGGGTGGTGCCATCAAGGACTACACATGTCATAGTGCATGTCTTCATCTTCATTTAGTGGAGTTGCCATCAAGTACAACACTGCGCATCGTATTTTCCATTTTCATTGTTTTGAATGCTTTTCTCTTTACCTTTATTAGAATTTCCAGCCACTGTTTTATCTTTTTGTTTTACAATTTTGGGTTTATTTATAGGGCTGCCTTTTACAGGTTTGTCAGAGGTTTGGGATTTGGGAGTTTCCTGATTGCTTTTACTCCTAAGGTCATATTATTTTTGAGACTCTATGATGACATATTCCATTTCCTGATAATAACTTTCATCCTCATCTCTTTTATCATCATAGGGTGTGTATAGACCTTGTTTTCTATCATAATGAACTTCAAAATCATCATTATATAATTAAACATGTTTTGTACCTTTATTAACTGCTATCACCAAGACAATCAGCTTTTCATTTCTCTATTTACATTTGTCAAAATTGTTTTAACATGAGCATTATCGAGGTGCTAAAGCTATCGAAGTCCGCACTCTACCTCTCATTGTTTTGAGCAGCTTTTCTCTTTACCTTTATCATAATTCCCGCATCGTTTTATCTTTCTGTTTTACAATTTTGGGTTTATTTACAGTGTTGTTTTGTACAGATTTATCAGAGGTTTTAGTCTTGGGAGTTTCTTGATTTCTTTTACTCCTAAGGTCATATTCCTTTTGAGACTCTATGATAAATTTTTCCATGTCTTGATAATAACTTTCATCTTTTTCTCTTTTGTCATCATAGGGTGTGTAAAGACCTTGTTTTCTATCATAATGAACTTCAAAGTCATCATTATCTACTCCCAGCATGTTGATGTCATCTTCCTCTATTTGTTCTAATGTTTCTTCAACCTCACTCACATAGTTTTGATGAAAAGGAGGAGTGATCTGTTGATCATCCTCCCTTGGTCTATTATGAGGCTGGTTTCTCCCAAAATTCTGATTTTGGTTTTGATTTCTGTTTTGAGGCGTTGTTTGGTTTTGACCTGCTTGTGCTCTCTCAAGTATGCTCATTGATGAGCTCCAAGACTGTTCTTTCTTCCACCACATTCCACTCCATTTCTTTTGTCCATTACTAATCACAGGCTCAAATGATCAATGAAACTAGTTAAAATTGCTTTAAGAATGAATATCATGACTAACTTGCTATGTTTTTATGATTTTGTCATTGTAGTACTTTTTGAACTAAATCTAGCTACAGAATGCAGACATTTTGTAGCTAGTTGCCAATTCTGCAGCCGTCTTCATGTCTACACAGATTCCAGGTGTCATCTCAAAGAAAATCACATATGGTCGTATTCCACATCATCTCCTTATCATTTTTTTCTCTCCACGAAGTTTGAACGGAATCCTGTAGGTGGTTATGTACGTGGGAACTCAAATTAGGAGGTAGACTCCTAACAGGATAAGGACAGTCCAGATGTCCGTAATCATATTATGAGACCACCTTCAGAGTTCTAGTTCGATTCTAATTAGGAAAGACAATTATTCCTATGTTATCTCAGATACGGTTATGTAATTTTGTTATAAATATGCTCGAGAAACCGAGGGACAAGGTTAGATTTTATGGTTGATTGCTAGATTTCAGAAGTCCGAAAACACTCTGTTTTGAAGTAATTTCTCTTTAATGAAAGAAGCATCATTTCCTTGAAAGCGTTGAAGAAATCTTGAAGTAGATTTCGTGCTACTCTGGTGGTAGAGGGCCCCTGCCTCCTGAGCAGCCTTGTTTATATAGTTTAGATAAGTATTTTAGTCTCGTTTTCATTTCTAGCTTAAGTAGATTTCTGAAGTTTATGTTTCATACTTGTTTACATTAATTATCACAGCTAGACTTACTCTAATAAACTCTTCCAAAATATCATTACGATGAATAAGGTATGGCTGTGGTATTGTAGGTTTTAGTTGCATTTCTTTTCGTTAATTATCACAGTTAGACTTACTCTAATAAACTCTTCCAAAATATCATCATGATGAATAAGGCATAGCTGTGGTATTGTAGGTTTTAGTTGTTTGTTTACACTAAGTGTCACAGTCGGTCTTACTCTTACAAACTCTTCCAAAATATCATTAACAACGAATAAGAAACAGCTGTGGTGTCTTAGATTCTAGTTGTATTTGCTTTCAGTCTTCTGCTTATGTTCAATTGCATTGAATAATACAGCCATAATTGTTTTTACAAACTCTTCCAAAATATCATTCACATTGAACAAGATGGGCTGTAGAATTCCAATAGACTAGCTGCATGATAATTTAGTCACAACACTCCGGAGGTAGAATGCATTTAGTTCAGCTCTGTCACTACATTTCAGTTTGATAATGGCATTTTAGTTTAACACTGTTCACTGTACTCCAAGTAGACTAGTAGCACTCTAGTTTAGTCTTAGCTCACTGTATTAACATTCCAGTTTAGTTGCTATCCATTGCATTTTAAATTGTATTAGTTGTTAAATTTAAATACCACGGTCTTCATTATTTACAAAACTTATTTTGTTCCAAACTCATATTAATATATAATCATCTGGACAGAAGCTAGTATCAGTCTAAGGCCTGGAGTATTTTGCAACCTTTTTACCATTTCACAAATAAGCCTTTTCTCAAAGACTATTCTAAAAATAAATCTATAACGTTTTGAGTGAGGCCTAGTGGTGCTAAATTGAGTTGCAGAACAGAATTAGAAGCTAGTTTAGAGTAGAAATCTTATTATGCTACAAATGTTCTTTTCCAAATATGTTCCAATAAACCTTTAACTATGGATGAGATGTTGTAACATTGTAAGTTGACTATTTGATTGTTTATTTAGGAGAACTTCATTTACACTTAACTTGTCCATTTCTCAAGCTCTTCCAACACATCTTTAATGAATGAATTGGATAAGTTTAAGCTCATGTTGTGATTTATTTCCTTGAAGTCATTATCAAGCTTTGCATTTGTTGTTTGCTAGCCATAGTTTAAGCTTTGCTCTGTTTTAGTATTTGCATTTGTTGTTTGCTAGCCATAGTTTAGGCTTTGTTCTATTTTAGTATTTGCATTTGTTATTTTCCATCCATAGTTTAGGCCAATAGCTTCTTTTCACCAGCATTTAGTTCTTTCCCTTTTCAAACATAAAACAATAAAACCAAAAACATCATAAAACACTAAACACAACGTAGTGAGAAACAAATACCTAGGCACATATAGTGCACCACACTTCAGCAGTTTACTAGCCCTGGTTGACAATTAATGAACTCAATTTAGGAACACTAAGTTGAGCACAAACATTTTGGTGCCGTTGCCGGGGAAGTGTAACTAGGTAGCCTTGTTTCTTAACTCCCAAAAACAATGATATGCATAGAGAGAGAGACTCAAGGGGTAGATTCATAAGAAGCAGAAGCAGAAGTTTGATTCCTAGAACACCACTTGTTTCATCAAGACCTAGAGCCAGCACACCTCCAACTCAGACCCACATTCAATCCTTTACTGATCCTAGACTTCCAGAAGACTTAAGATTAGATATTCCATTAGAAAGACCTTCCACTTCATCCACTGAACCTGTCTTAGAAGAAGATTCAAGGACCCCTGCTAGAGACAAACTTTTCCACTTCCACAGAAGAATCAACTATGGAAAAAGAAGGGGGAGGAGGAGTCTTTAATGGAGAACACACATTATTTGGAGGGGGTAGAGGTAGAGGTAGAGGAGAAGGAGGTAGAGGTGCAGAAGGAGAATGAGGTAGAGGAAGAGGTAGAAGAGAAATGGGAAGCTCTTTTGGGTTTCCTATAGTAGATGAAGAAACCAATACAACCATGAAAAACATTTCACCCTCTGTCCTTCCAAACTTCTATGGACTTAAAACTGAAGATCCCGAAACCTTCCTATTTGAATTTGAAGTTCTATGTAGAACTTATGACTACTTACAAGATGCTCAAAAACTTAAATTATTTCCTTCAACATTGAAAGGAGCAGCATTGAAGTGGTTTATGAGTTTGATCAACAGTTCTATTAGGACATGGGAAGACATGAAACAAGCATTTTTAGAGAGGTATTTGGATTATTATATGCCAATCAATCATAAGGAGGAAGTGTTCAAGATGATACAAAAAGAGGATGAAAACTTGGAAGATTTGTTGGAGAGATTTCATTACAACATCAAAAGAGAAAAAATGGAAAACTTAGATCAAGACACCTTAAAAGCTCTCTTGTTGAAAAAAATTAGGGATGAATGGTTGGATATCCTTAACATGATGGGAAAAGGGGATATATCTCAGCTCACATTACCTGAAATATCTGAGTTATGTATTAACCTTTCAAGAGGGAAATCCAAAACTGTAAAAGGCCCAAGAGACCCTGCTCTTGCAAGGGCAAGTAAGTCTACTTCTGGGACAGTAAGTAGGGCAGAAATAGGACATATGCTTGATGAGTTCAAATCTGATATCTTGGGGAGTCTTAGTGAACAAATAGACACCCTTAAGTTACAAAACAAGCAAAAAGCTAAATCTGATGCCTTAGCAATCTTTTGTCCCAAATGTAGAAAGAAGCATGCCTTGAGAGAATGTCCTTTGGATGCAAAAGTTGTAGAGACCTGTGTAATTTGTTCAGAAAAACATGAGACCAAGAGTTGTCCTTCAATTCCTGGTCTTAAAGTTGTCTTTCAAGAAGATACTCCTACAAGTTCCACAGAATCTCTCAATTTTGTCTCTAGAAGGCCTTGGCAAGGACCTCAAACACAAGGATTTCATGATCAAATTTATAATCAACCCCCACCAAATTGGAATTCTTGGCAGCAACCTTGGCCCCAATTTCAAAATCAATCTCAAGCTTGGGCACAAGGTTCACAAAATCCCTATGGAATATACTCTCAGTACTATCAGTATCCACCATCCTATCCACCATATCCACATTTTCCTCCTCAACAAAATTTTCAACAAAATCCTCAACAAAATCCTCAAAATCCACAACATCAAAATCAACCACTCCCATTACCATTTCCTCAGAAATCAAATCAGTTGCCTACTCAACCCATACCAAACCCCAACAATAAAAATCCTCAGAACACATACATGATAGAAGGCCAACAGTTTCCAACTTATTTAATTACTCCTCTAGACCTTAGTGATGTTCAACTTAGGTCTAGAAGAATACTTGAAAAGAGGAAACCTTCTATGATCATACAAGAACAAGATAACTCTGAGAAAGATTCTCTACGGGAAAATAAAATTCTTGAAGAAGACACATATTTTCAAGACCCAAACATTGAAAAATCAAAACAAAAAGAACCAATAATTTCAACTCCTGTATTAGAGCAGCCATCAACATCCACTCCTACACCTCCCTTTCCAAAAAGATTACAAATTGATAGAGGTGTAGAAAAACAAATTATGGTGCCTAATTATGATTTCCTAGATGAGCTAAGAAATGTCTTTATTAAGATTCCATTATTACAAGCTATCAAGGAAATTCCAATTTTAGTAAAGACAATAAAGGAGTTGAGCATGAAGAAAACAAGAAGAAGAATAAGAGAGACAAAGAAAATTCAACTGGCAGGAAAAATAGCAGATATCATGATGGGTAAGATTGCTATTCCAAAGTATCTAGACCCAAGAAATTCAGTTGTTAAAATTCACATCAATGGAATTGAGATCCAAAACACACTCATTGATTTAGGAGCAGCAATCAATATCATGAGTAGACAAATCATGGATAAACTGAAACTTCCTAATCTTCTTTTTACACCCACATTATTACAATTAGTAGACAGATCTGTGATCAAACCCGATGGGGTAATAGAAGACATTCCAGTGTCCCTAGATTCTTGGGAGTATCCTGTGGATTTTATGATCCTAACTCCTAAGAATAATTTAGGAGGGCATCCTGTTATATTAGGAAGACCTTGGTTAGCTACAGCTGATGCTTTCATTAGTTGCAGATTCGGTGATATGTACATCTCTGATGGTAGTTCAACCAAGAAATTTACTTTGTATCCTCCAGCAAGAACAATTACAGAATTAGATGATACTCAATGGATAGAGGATGAAGAAGACTTACAACCTCTCTTCACAATTTCAGAAATTAGTGAAGATAGCCAGATTTTGAATACCTTAGAAAAATTTGAATCCTCTTCGGAATATAAACATGAACAATTTCAAGAAGAATCCAACATTGAGTTTTTGTCATCAAGGCAGATGTCTCTCTATTCCATGGATAAATTTGGCAGCTCTACAATTGAGATATTTCCAGGCAAAACTTTAAACATAAACAAGAACCTAGAAAAATCTCAACAAGAAGAGCTAGTCAAAATTTTACAGAGACATTCTTTTGCATATGCATGGGAGTACACTGATATGAAAGGGATAAGCCCCAAGACTTGCACTCATCACATCTACATAGAGGAAAATTGTAAACCAATCAGACAACCTCAAAGATGGATGAATCCAAATCTTAGGGAGATTGTTAAAGAAGAATTGCAGAAATTGTTGAATGTCAACTTTATCTATCCTATTTTAGATAGTCAGTGGGTTTCTCCTTTGGTAATTGTGCCAAATAAAAATGGTAAATGGAGGGTATGTATTGACTACCGAGAATTAAACAAAGCTACTCTTAAATACCATTTTCCCTTACCTTTCATAGATCAAGTGTTAGATACCTTAGCTGGCAAAAAGTACTTCTCATTTCTAGATGGGTTTAGTGGTTATAATCAAATTCAAGTAGCACTTGAGGACCAAGACAAAACCACATTTACCAGTCCTTGGGGTACCTATGCTTACCGAGTATTGCCATTTGGATTATGCAATGCACCTGCAACATTCCAAAGGGCAGTATTAGGAATTTTTTCAGATCTAATACATGATTTTGTAGAGGTATATATGGATGATTTCACAGTTTATGGAAACACATTTGAAGAAGCCTTAGCAAACTTGGAAAAAGTTTTAAAAAGATGTAAAGAAGAAAATCTTTCACTTAGTCATGAGAAGTGTTTTATGATGTTTACTGAAGGAATTGTTTTAGGACATCACATTTCAGGGGATGGGATTAGAGTTGATGAGTCAAAAGTTGAAGTCATATCTAACTTATCTATTCCAAGTTGTCAAAAAGATGTTAGGAGTTTTCTAGGATTTACAGGATATTATCGGAGATTTATAAAAAACTTCACCAAGATAGCATCTCCACTCTTAAAATTACTTACCAAAGATTGTGAATTCAAATGGACTTCTGATTGCCAGTTAGCCTTTGAGACCCTAAAAACAAAAATTTCTGAAGCACCTATATTAAGGGGACCTAACTGGAAGTTACCTTTTCATATCTCGACAGATGCCTCTGATACAGCTCTAGGAGCAGTATTGGGACAAAAAGACTTGATTCCTTATGCCATCTACTATACCAGTAAAAATTTGACTCCTGCAGAGTTAAACTATACTGTAACTGAAAAAGAGTTTTTAGTTGTTGTTCATGCCATAAACAAATTCAAACACTATATAACAGGCTATGAAACTTTTGTTCACACAGATCATTCTGCAATTAGATATCTAATGAATAAATCAATCACTAATGGTAGAGTCATAAGATGGTTATTGCTTTTACAAGAATTCAACATTACCATTCTAGATAGGCCTGGAAAACAAAACACAGTAGCTGATTTCCTATCTAGACTCCAAAACATCCAAGACAATACCCCAGTTGAAGATCAATTTCCCGATGAATATATTTTTGCAATTTCTACTCAAACTCCTTGGTTTGATGACATTGCTAATTATTTAGTTTTAGGAAAATTTCCTTCAATAATGAATGCAAGAGATAAAATAAAGGTCATTTATGACAGTGCAAAATATTCATGGGTTGCTAATGATTTGTACAAGACAGGTCCAGATTTGATCATTAGGAGATGTGTTTGGGAAGATGAGATGCCTGAGATTCTCAAAGCATGTCATGATGAACCTTGTGGCGGACACTTTGCTGATAAGAGGACAGCCTATAAGATCCTTCATTTAGGATATTATTGGCCATCCTTGTTTAAAGATGCTAAAGAGCATGTCAAAAGGTGTGACAGTTGCCAAAGGGTATGGAAACCTTCTCCTTCAGGTGAGATGCCATTACAACCTCAGGTACATATTGAACCTTTTGAAAAATGGGCTTTGGATTTTGTAGGACCTATTAGTCCTCCATCAAGACAAAAGAGATATATATTAGTTTGCATTGATTATGTTACCAAATGGGTAGAGGCCAAGCCATTACTTTTTGCTAATGAAGCATCTGTAGTTACTTTTCTTTTTGAGGATATTTTTACTCGTTTTGGTGTCCCAAGGGAAATTGTTACGGATCAAGGAGCTCAATTTACATCAAGGCTAGTGGAGAAAATGATGGAGAGGTACAAAATCAGGCATAGAAAATCTACTCCTTATCATCCACAAGCAAATGGTCAAGTGGAATCTACTAATAAGGTCATTGAAGGAATCCTAACAAAGACTGCTCATTTACATAGAAGAGATTGGGTAGATAGGCTTCCTGAAGCCTTGTGGGCCTATAGAACTACATGGAGAAACACAACAGGCCATACTCCTTATGAACTTGTTTATGGAAAGCAAGTTTTGTTTCCCATAGAGTTCCAAATTCAAACTTTCAAAATGGCAGTTCAGCTAGGACTTGATCTATCAGAGGCACAAAAGCACAGATTGGAGCAGATTAATGAATTGGATGAGATCAGACAAGATGCAGTTCATAAAACAAGTATAGTCCAACAGCAAAGGACTAGATGGCATGACAAGTACATCAAGGAGAAGAAGTTCAAAGAAGGTGACTGGGCTCTCTTGTTTGATTCAAAGTTCAAGGATTTTCAAGGAAAATTTCAAACACATTGGCTTGGGCCATATGAAATTATAAGAATTTTTGACAATGGAGCAGTAAAAATCAGGACAATAGATGAAGAAGAGGTTACTTTTCTTGTGAATGGTCATAGATTGAAGCTGTATCACAAACCACTCTCAAGAGAAGAATTTGTCAAGAAGTTCTAGGAAAACAGTGATGTGAAGTTAATGAAGAAGAATCTTTCTTCTTCATCAACTTAATTGAATTTTATGAAGTCAGATATATTGAAAATAATAATAATAATAATAATAATAAAAGTATAAACATGAAAACCAATCACTGATTGGCATGTTTATATAGAAAAGATAGAGTGAAAATCAGAATTTTTCTGACACTCTAACTTTTCCATTTTTTTTTTTTTGCAAGCAGTTGTTACAAAATCATAAGTGCAGATCCATTTCACTTATGGTCCATCTCATTTCATTCATTCATCCATACTCCATTTCACTTCATTCATTCATACTTCACTTCATTCCATATTTCATTCATTTCATTCCATACTTCATCCACCTCATTTCAATTCTAGATTTTTAAAGTTTGATGTTTTTCTGCAATTAAATAATACATATCATGAATTGCAGCCCACTTCTCATACTTCACTCCATTTCATAAGTTGTGATCCATTCCACTCCATTATTCATTTCATTCATACTCCATCCTACCATATTTCATTATTCATTTCATACAACCTTTCATCATTCCAGCTTCAAACCATATTTCAAGTTCTCTACAGGTACATTCTGCAATCAATCAGACATTCTGCAGCCAGTTAGACATTCTGCAGCCAGACAGACATTCTGCAGCCAAAGATCCTGAAAGCACTGTCTAGTAATCATTTGATCTGCAACAAAATGATCCTGCATATCCAAGAACAAGCAAAATCAAGAAGGTTATGAAGACTCAAAAATTAATGATTTTCAGGAGAGAACAAAGCATATGAAGATCACAAAAGCATATGAAGATCACAAGAAAATTAAAGCAAAGGCAAAGGTATGAAATTATTATAGTGACGAATCATGAAAAATTTTAGTATAGTTCAGTTATATATTATTCAAAAAGTTGTTTTAATTAATTTTGTTGATCATGCCTAACAAACCTCCCGCAAAAAATTTGGATAAAAATCCTTCTATTCCGCCATTTCAAAACCCATATCCGATCATCATTTAAAAATCTAAACGGTTAAAGTGCTGAAGTGATTGGATTAGTCACGTCACTAAGCATTTAATGATGATTTTGAATTCGTTACAAAATATCTCCGCGGTCTTTTCCTCTGTGATATCTTTCAACTCATATACATCATCCTCACCTCATTATATTCATTCCGTAACCACTCCATATCACTCTTTCCCGTAGCCAACTTTTAACCATTTCGGTCTGTGAGACAGAGGCATCTCTGTAACAACCATTGTCACTGTGAACAGAGGAAAAATTTGTGGAGCAAAAACAACTTGTTAACGGCCATTCTCACCGTGAGCAGAAGACTAGTGAATTGAGGATTGAAGAAGAGTTATGGGCCTCATAGTGAGAACTGAACCAGTTGGCACTAAGTACTTGGAAGGCTATCCCCAAATTAGAGAAATCTTACAACAAGCAGGATGGTTGCAATTCCTTGAAAAATTCAGTGGCTTCCACAAAGAGGTTACTAAAACTTTTGCAAGATCCTTTAATGGAGCCGGGGTTGAAGTTGGAGATATTAAATTCACTGTCACACAGGCTTTTATTGCAAAAGCAACAGGATTGCCTAGACAAGGAGAAAGGTGGTTTAAGAACAGAGAATTTCATAACGAAGCATGGAAGCAGATACTCAAGTCACCAGGTATGGATGTCACCGTTTTTAAAAAGGGTATCCCTAGCTCTGCATTAAAGAACAAATGGAGGAACATGTTGCTTATCCTACAAAAATTCATCACTTGTGAAGGTAGATATGGTACTTTCTATGTTTACCATATTCGATTGATAATGCATTTCCTAGAAGAAGAACTTAATTTTCCCTTTTTCTTGCTTCAAAGTTTAAAGAAAATGGCTTCAAGTGTTCAAAAGAGAATTCAATTTCCGGAGACAACCTTATACCACCATGGTTTAGTCAAGATTTTAATTGAACATCATTTAGCAAAAATGGGAGATACTTGGGATGACTTCTTGGTGAGAAATCACTTTGAGGAACCAAAGGAACCTCCACCTGAAGATAAACCTACAAAAAGAAGCAGAAAATGGAAATCCTCCAAAACTGAAATTGGTAAAACAATACAAGAAAGCAGTGAAGAAATGATTTCTGAAAAATTAGTTCAGATTAAGAAGTAGCTTAAGAAAGAGAGGATCATAAGAAAATTTTCCAGAGAGAAAGGAGAAGGGCCATCTCAACTGAGGAGGAGCCACAGACTGAGGGGGATACTAAAGAAAACAAAAGTTAAACAAACTGGAGTCATAAACATAGAAGACGAAGAAACACCTACTGAGCAGGATTTTGATGAAGAAGCCACTGAAATAGATCCTGCACAGCAAGAAATTTACAACTATGTTGAGTCATTGGAGAGAAGAGCTTCAGAAAGTAGAGACATAACCCCTAGCCCACCAAAGTCTGAAATTGATATGCTAAGAAGAGATAGGAATGAGTTAGAAGTACTCAACAGGCATATCAAGAATGAGAATGAAATTATGAGAGAGAAGTTTAAACTAAAAACCAATATGAATTCAACCCTGTCTCTACAAATGGACAAAGTGGAAAAGGCCAATGAAAAATTGAAAAAGAGAAACAAAAAGTTAATCAGGGCACTTACCAATTTAAGGTTCAAGTTAGTCATCAGGAAGCCCAGAAGGCCTTTAACTACCAGACAAAGCAGAAGAAGAGGATTGGATGTTCTTGCAGAGGTCTCTGAGTTCATGGAATAGTTGCATGAGGACATGCAAGAATCTAGCAGTGGGGGTATGTTGAGCTCCAAGAATGTTCTTTCTTCCACCACATTCCACTCCATTTCTTTTGTCCATTGTTAATCTCAGGCTCAAATGATCAATAGAATTAGTTAAAATTTCTTTGATAATGAATATCATGACTAACTTTCTATGTTTTTATGATTTTGTCATTGTAGTACTTTTTGAACTAAATCTAGCTACAGTATGCAGACATTCTGTAGCTAGTTGCCAATTCTGCAGCCATCTTCATGTCTACACAGGTTCCAGGTGTCATTTCAGAGAAAAGCACATATGGTCGTATTCCACATCATCTCCTTATCATTTTTTTCTCTCCACGAAGTTTGAACGGAATCCTGTAGGTGGTTATGCACGTGGGAACTCAAATTAGGAGGTAGACTCCTAACAGGATAAGGACAGTCCAGATGTCCTTAATCATATTACGAGACCACCTTCAGAGTTCTAGTTCGATTCTAATTAGGAAAGAAAATTATTCCTATGTTATCTCAGATACGGTTATGTAATTTTGTTATAAATATGCTCGGGAAACCGAGGGACAAGGTTAGATTTTATGGTTGATTGCTAGATTTCAGAAGTCCGAAAACACTATGTTTTCAAGTAATTTCTCTTTAATGAAAGAAGCATCATTTACTTGAAAGCGTTGAATCAATCTTGAAGTAGATTTCGTGCTACTCTGGTGGTCGAGGGCCCCTGCCTCCCGGGCAGCCTTGTTTATACGGTTTAGATAAGTATTTTAGTCTCGTTTTCATTTCTAGCTTAGGCAAGTTTTTGAAGTTTATGTTCATATTTGTTTACATTAATTATCACAACTAGACTTACTCTTATAAACTCTTCCAAAATATCATTACTATGAATAAGGCATAGTTGTGGTATTGTAGGTTTTAGTTGCATTTCCTTTCGTTAATTATCACAGTTAGACTTACTCTAATAAACTCTTCCAAAATATCATCATGATGAATAAGGCATAGCTGTGGTATTGTAGGTTTTAGTTGCTTGTTTACACTAAGTGTCATAGCCGGTCTTACTCTTACAAACTCTTCCAAAATATCATTAACAACGAATAAGAAACAGCTGTTGTGTCTTAGATTCTAGTTGTATTTGATTTCAGTCTTCTGCTTATGTTCAATTGCATTGAATAGTACAGCTAGAATTGTTTTTACAAACTCTTCGAAAATATCATTCACATTGAACAAGATGGGATGTATAATTCCAATAGACTAGCTGCATGATAATTTAGTCATAACACTCCAGAGGTAGAATGCATTTAGTTCAGCTCTATCACTACATTTCAGTTTGATAATGGCATTTTAGTTTAACACTGTTCATTGTACTCCAAGTAGACTAGTAGCACTCTAGTTTAGTCTTAGCTCACTGTATTAACATTCCAGTTTAGTTGCTATCCATTGCATTTTAAATTGTATTAGTTGTTAAATTTAAATACCACGGTCTTCGTTATTTACAAAACTTCTTTTGTTCCAAACTCATATTAATACATAATCATCTGGACAGAAGCTAGTATCATTCTAAGGCCTAGAGTATTTTGCAACCTTTTTACCATTTCACAAACAAGCCTTTTCTCAAAGACTATTCTAAAAAGGAAATCTATAACTTTTGAGTGAGGCCTAGTGGTGTTAAATTGAGTTGTAGAACAGAATTAGAAGCTAGTTTAAAGTAGAAATCTTATTGTGCTACAAATGTCCTTTTCCAAATATATTCCAATAAACCTTTAATCATGGATGAGATGTTGTAACATTGTAAGTTGATTGTTTGATTGTTTAATTAGGAGAACTTCATTTATACTTAACTTGTCCATTTCTCAAGCTCTTCCAACACATCTTTAATGAATGAATTGGATAAGTTTAAGCTCATGTTGTGATTTATTTCCTTGAAGTCATTATCAAGCTTTGCATTTGTTGTTTGCTAGCCATAGTTTAAGCTTTTCTCTATTTTAGTATTTGCATTTGTTATTTGCTAGCCATAGTCTAGGCTTTGTTCTGTTTTAGTATTTGCATTTGTTATTTGCCATCCATAGTTTAGGCCAATAGCTTCTTTTCACCAGCATTTAGTTCTTTCCATTTTCAAACATAAAACAATAAAACCAAAAACATCAGAAAACACTAAACACAACGTAGTGAGAAACAAATACCTAGGCACATATAGTGCACCACACTTCAGCAGTTTACCAACCCTGGTTGACAATTAATGAACTCAATTTAGGAACACTAGGTTGAGCACAAATAGTCATCTTTTTCATCATCTCCTCCATCATTATCTCCATCTTTGAGCTAGATGTGGAAGGTGAAAATTCCTCTCTGAAGGACACCCTCTTCACATTCTTCATTCTTTCTCTTTTCTCCATTAAGTTAACTTCCACAGCAAGAGCCCCTTTTTTCATATCTTCAAGGGTTAAAGGTTCTCTCTCTCTCGGCTGATAGGCCATTTCAGGATCAAAGCCTTCAGGAAACTTGTTTAAAGCTGAGCCTTGTGGAGGCTTTAAGTCCGGGGGAAGGGCATTATAAACACTGTTGAACCTGGTGAAATAAGCTTGTACACTTTCCCCAGTGTTTCTGTGGAGATTCTTGTAGTCCGAAAGTATTTGGAGATGGTTTTTCTTCACTTCCAATTTATTCAAGAATAATTGATGGAAGGCTTGGAGATCATTAATAATGTGAGGGGTTAAGCCTTTAAACCATTTTCTTACTTCTCCCCATAAAATCTAAGCGAATAATCTAAGTTTGACAATTTCATCATCAATATCATTTCTGTCAAAGTAGTCATTCATCTTATCCACATGTTATGAAGTAGTAGTAGCATTACTGGAATCATACAATGATATCTTGGACTGATATTCCTGTGGAAGATTGAATAATGGTAAACGAAGGACCAATGGTGCATACCATGTTGCCATGATAGGGGGTGGAGGTGGATTTACAAGAGGTGGATTAACAAGAGGGAAAGTGGGCTCGAGTGGAGTGGTTTATGTTGGAATTCCCATGTTTTGGCAAGTTTGGCAATACCAAAAGATGAGACAACATCATAACCACTTTTAGACCTAAGGATCTAGCCTTCCTAGGTCTAGAGAGGGATCTCTCTATATAGGCAAAGTTTTGTGTCTTTGAAGTTCAAATGTCAAGATATTAGGCTAGTTATAGGCACGAGTTTGTATTGTTTGATTTGTTTGTTTGGTTGTTGGGAATCAGGAAGGAAGTGTTCAGTATAAGACAAGGATGAGTAAAGAGGATTTTAGGCAAAGGAGGAATGATTTCAGAGAACACTCGAGACCATTGGTAAGTGGAGTCAGGAAAGGGTTTACTTGCTATTCAATATCCAAGCTTTCAATTGGGCTATTCATCGAAAGCATTGGATCTTAAAGATGATAGTGTGATATGAAATGATAAAAAGGAAGGTGGAAGGCAAGGAAACCTCCAAGATGACCACTTAGGAATCAGGTCCAGGGAAAGGACATGCCATTAGACACTTGTGATCCAACTCCTAAAAGGTTAACTCTTCAGAAAAGGAAAAACATTAAATATTTAAACACAAAGGTGAAAACATGAGATCATAGAAAGACTTTGAACTTTCAATGCTTTGGCATCCAACATCAGGGAACTTAGAAAGGTTCAATTAATTGAAAAGGACCCTAGTGAGACAGAATCAACATTCTAAACTCTCAGTATCCTAATTCCTTCAATTAAAACCCAACAAGAACATCTAAGAACATATTCATTAGTTCATACATTAGCTAGCAGTAAATTATAACTACTACACTGGTTAAATTAGCTTGAATCAGTACTTAGATAACACATATAGCAGAAAAAATCGAAGGTAGGGAGAGTAGAAACATAGGGTACCATGCGAGGGTAAATCCTATGCCATATTTATGATGCGTACCAGAAGAAATTCGATGTAATGAATTACAAAAGAAAACAAAGACAGAGATATAAAAACATCACCGCTGCTTTAAATAAGGATCCAAAGAAATGTGCTTGTCATATCAAAGAGAAACACCAGTCATGTACAACATTGCCAACGGCTTGATATTCATTCTAAAAACATCTTCCTTAGCCTATCTTACAACTTTACATAGAGAACTATATCTCAAGAGAAACAACTTACAATTCACAGATATCCGATAAACAACCTTACAATGAGTTTCTTCATGATTTTTATAGCTGAAAGAGAGGCAGGGGAGGTAGATGAAACACTAAATGAAAAATTAAATCAGAGTAGAAGAAGAGGGTCGAGGCCCGCTTTGTCTTAATATATATGCATTGATTTTCTAGTACTCTTTGATTGAAAGAGTGGTCTTCGACAGGCTGAAATTTACTCCAGGTATGTTGTTGATGTACTTTGGTTGTAGTACTCTGCAGTACTCTGGTGAATAAACAAAAACGCAGATAAATGACTATGAGGTCTACCATACTATGTAAAAAATGCTCTGATAGCATTAGGACTGTTGTCAGGGTGGAATTCTTCCCAGGGACACAATGTAGAATAAAAACAGTATGGGTATTGTGTCTTTCTCGGGACGAAACTTCCACTGATGTGGAACACTGTCAATATGTTTTCTGTGCGTTAGGCCTTATTAGGCCTCTGTGAAAATCATGAGGTCTTGAATCGGGTACAATTTTCTTTGATCATTGAATCAGAGCTTAAAACCTTCAATTATAGGTGATAAACTCTCTGATTTTCCACTAATACACTTTGCTGCTTCGTCCACTGTCTCTGTCTGCGAAACTTGAGCTTTTAATGATGCTGGAGAGGTTTAACAGGGTCGAAAACTGTACTTTTAATGAAATATTTCCTGTATAAACCCTCCCAAACATTTCTGTTGCAATATTAGGCTTAGAAAATAACCTTCTCTGTGCTCTGTGTCACTATAATAGTGGCTGTTAGCAATGGCGGTATTCACCGCTTGTACCCTGCAAAAGACACAACTGTTAAGAAATCCATGCATGGGGGAGGATGGTTACCATGGAATGCTGTGGAATTGGTAGCACAACATGGTGGCAATGGTGGATGCAAGGTAAATGGTGGAAAAATGTAGAATAATGGTTTAGAATGCAACTGATGAAGGTTTGGATGTGGGATGCACGTGGATCATTTGATTAGGGCAGGAGGCGATGATCGGTGGTGGAGGTGAACTTATGAAATGACCTTTAGAAGTTTGGGCGAAACGAAAAACTTTGATATAAAACATCAAATTTTTAATGTTCGGCACGATGATATAATTTTTAATGAAAAATATAAAAATTTTACCTTTGAACAAAGAGCAAAGGGAATGGGTGAAAATGCAATGGAAACATATGGAATGAGTTTAAATGGTGGGACCCAATCATGGTGGAGGGCGATTTAACACAGACCGTTAGATCTCAAGAGAAGATCAATAACTCAGATGGTCCGATGCACTGCCGAGGTCGCACGATGAAAAATAATTACTGGAACGCGAGATGCAATGAGGGTCGTTGATCAAAGCAGATCAACAGTCAATATCAGTTAATGAAATTTAGGGAATAAAGTGGGGAACTGGTTTTGGGATACAAAACCGCTGTTTTCACGTGGCCAAAAGGCTGGAAAGTGGTTTTCACTTTTTCAACGCGATATGGGTCTTTAACTAACACGTGGCTCTGGAAAACCGCCCATATCACGTAAATTTTAGACACTAAACACCGAACACGAAATACGTGATATTTCTGTGGGCCATTGGATCTGGGCCCACGAGATCCGACAGTGATGGAGGAGCACAATCTGAGGGACGTGAAGGGTCAGTAAAAGTGGGGTTAAACAGAAGGCAGTTTCATTGTGGGTCGTCCGATCTATGGATGAACAAATGAGATCTGCAGAGGAGATATACAGGCGGAGAATATGGTTAGTGGGCAGGAGAAATATGATTCGTTATATCATCAAGGATGGACGACTGTGATATAATCAGAGGGGAGCGATGGGAGGGCCAAGACTCTGATGGGCGATAATGCAATTGGCTCTAAACCGTCAGATCTACGGGAGATCAACGGATGTGATTGGGTCGGAGGGTGACCAATCAGGAAGAGGGGAGGAGTAAGAAGGCATCTAGGCCACAGGATTGGAAAGGGTGAAAGGTCCAGATTAAATTGGGAAGGGTGAAGATATTTTTTTTAAAGGAAATGGACACACAGAGGCTTCAAGGATGAGAGATTTTCATGGGAAATGTATCTCTTGAAGGCTCATAAAACAATTTAGCCATCTGTTTGCTTGACAAAAATTTCATAGGTGGCTAACAATGGCTCCACATGGGGATGGCTTCTTCTGGGAGTCAAGAATTCAGAAAATAGATCTTTGGAGAAGGTTAGATGCTTGATCTTTGAACCATATCCCTTCTTTGATTCATCTGTACAAACATGATGGAATTGATCAGAAAAAACATTCCCCAAACAATCTACCTACCCATCCTGCAATCCTAGCATTTTTTCTTCAAGGTACATTTGAACTGGCAAACGTTCTTCATCATTCATTTTTTTTTTCCTTTGTCCTCTCTCCTAGAGTCCCACTTTAAAAATTTATCTCCAATTTTGAAGTCAAAGGATTTTTTTTCTTTTGTCAAATAACTTATTTATATTTTCCTGAACTTTCAGAGCTCTGTTATAGACCTCTTCTCTTGTTTGTTGGATATGGATTGTCTGATTTATCCTCCTCACCATATTGTCTTCCTCTGTCTGAATCTCTTGGACTATTTTAATCATTGGTACCCCAAGGCTGGTTGGAAATAATGCCTCTGTTCCATACACAAGCTGATATGGTGACATGCCAATGGACTTCTTTGTTATAAGCCTGTCAACCCACAAAGCATGCACTAATTTATTGTGCCATGACTTTTTGTTCTCTTCTAATAGATTTTTGATGATGGTCACCAAGCTCTTGTTTGATGATTTAGCTAACCCATTACCTTGTGGGTAATAAGTAGTTGAATGACCGAGTGCTATTTGATACCTGTGAAAAAAATCAATCATTTTCTTGGATCCAAAAGCAGCAGTGTTATCAGTGATTATTTTTCTTGGGCAACCAAACCTAGAGAGGATGTGGTCTTCTAGGAATTTAATGATGACAGAATCTGTGGCATTCCTAGAAGGTATGGCCTCTATCTACTTAGTGAAGTAGTCTGTGGCTGTAAGGATCCATCTCTATTGTGCAGAAGAAGCAGGGTGTATTTCTCTTATGAAATCTAGGCCCCATTGCAAAAAGGGAACTTCAACAGTAATGGGTTTTAAGGGTAAAGGGAGGAGCTTTATTTTGCCCTAAAAAATCTTGCACTTATGGCAGGAAATTATCATTTTGTGGATGTCATTGAAAATGATAGGCCAGTAATAGCTAGCCCTAAGTCTTTTGTTAGCAGTGTCTTTCCAGTTTAAGTGGCCTCCACACTCTCCTACATGGAACTCTTGTTTAATCCTCTCTGCTTCAGTTTCAGGAAAACATTTAAGCAATAGACCATTTGCATTTTTCCAGTACAAACATTCATTCAGTATGCAATAGTTTCTGGCTTTTAGCTTTAGGAATCAGGCCTTAGTTTTTGATAGATCAGGAGGGGCATTGAGGTTTGTGAGCACATACAGGATATCAGAATACCAAGGAGAGTTTTGAAATTTTTCCCCAACAGTAGGATCAGGAAATCCTTCCTGCTCATCCAGGGCATCTACCATGTTTATGTCTAGGGCGTGCAAGTTCGATTTGGCCATTAGTTGAGCAAGGCCCTGACCTTTGATCAGTTTTGTGGGTTTTATTTCCAGGTCATACTCTAATATTATGACAATCCATTTTCCCCTTTTTGCATCAGGATCTTGGGACAATATGTCTTT
Organism: Pinus albicaulis; assembly: GCA_034641835.2. Taxonomy (NCBI): domain Eukaryota; kingdom Viridiplantae; phylum Streptophyta; class Pinopsida; order Pinales; family Pinaceae; genus Pinus; species Pinus albicaulis. Next base: position 280,368,458 of record CM076569.1, read on the forward strand.
AACCACTATGTTAGGCACATAGGCTATGATGTGAGAATGCAGTATATACACCCTAAAGTCCTTTAAGGCCTTTACGAAGGCATAGGCCTATTTTTCCATTATGTTATATTTCAAGGGCGCATCCATCAGAGCCTTGCTGAAAAAAGCACTTTGGCTGTTCCATTCCCTCTGGATTTTTCTGCAGAAAAAATGCAGCCATTGTATGCTCGAAAGCAAATGAAAATATCAGGAAATATTTTGAGAAATCTGGGCTGATTAGGACAGGAGCCCGGGTGAGTGTGAGTTTAACTGATTCAAAATATTTTTTAGCCTCAATAGTCCACTTAACCCCTACACATTTTTTCAGCATGTTAGTCATATTCCTGAGGTTCTCAACTAAGTTGGAAATAAACCTCCTTAAGAAGTTAATTTTCCCAATAAAGGACTGTAATTATTTAATGCTTCTCGAGTGTGTGATCTGAAGTATTCCCTCAACTCTCTATGGGTCTATCTTAATTCCCTTCTCTGATATAATATGGCCCAGAAGCTTCCCTTCTTGCAGCCCAAATACAGTCTTCTTGGGATTTAATGACAGACTGAAACTTCTATATTTTTCAAAAACTCTTCTCAGATGTTTTAGGAGCTCCTCATCAGTCTTGGAATAGACTTTTATGTCATCCAGATAGATGAAAATGAAGTGCCCTATTTCCTTTGAAAATTCTATGTCCATTTCTTGTTGGAAGGTTGCACTAGCGTTCATCAGCCCAAAAGGCATTTTTACGTACATAAAAGTGCCCCATGGAGTGGTGAAAGTGGTCTTGAGTTGGTCTTCTGGGAGTACTAAAACTTGGTTATAGCCTGAAAAACCATCTAACAGGGAGATCCTTTTTGAGCCTACTACCCTCTGTAGAATGTGTTCCATCTTCGGAAAAGGGTAATTGTCCTTAAGTGAGGCTTTGTTAAGGTTCCTGAAATCAATGCACAGTCTGATCTCACCTGTTTTCTTTCTCACAACTACAAGGTTTGAGACCCAATCAGAAAACCTCACAGGCACTATTATTCCTGCCTTGTAAATTTTATTTATTTCCTTTTCAAATGCAGAAAGTTGTTTCGGGTTAATACTACGAAGTTTCTGTCTAAAGGGATTTTGATTCTCTTTCAAAAGTATGTTGTGCTATATAATGTTTGTGTCATAGGCCTTTAAGTCCTCATAGCTCTAGGAAAACACATCGATGAATTCTTTAAATAAGTCAATGTATTTCTTTTTCATGTCTACGGGCAAGGACTTAGCCAGTTTAATCATCTTAGGCTTATCTTCAATGCCTATGTTGCATTCCTCGACATCAGAGTCTGAGTGCTTTATGGTGGGTTTTTTTGCTACGTCTTCGAAATCAAATAAGTCCTCTAAAGGTGCCAGAACTCAGGGTATATTCTTATATTTTGCTTGTAGCACCTCTATTTCCTCTTTATCTGCATTCTTATATTCTTCGGTTGTATTTCCAATTTGTTCAGTTAAAGTGTTTATTTCAATGTTATGAGGTGATTTTTCTTCGTCCAGGGGCTCCTCACTTAGGAAGCTATCATCGGATTTAGGGTTTGAATTAGAGAATTCAAACTCATTCCTGCCAATCAGGAAATCCTCTATCTGCTTGTCGCCCTCAAATACCTGTCAATATTTCTCATTATCAAGCACCATAGGTCTGTATTTAGTCTGAATGATGACTTGTTTGTCACTGGGAGGCTTATGATATGAACTAGCTATGCAAGCTAATCCATTTTCAATTACGTTTTGATTCCTAGGAACAAACACCAGTTCATATTCCACAAAGGTTTTCAATAAATCCATAGCATCATTCCTATATGCTCTTAACCTAGGGTGTTTTGCTGTGTATTCAGTGTTTACTTGTTTTATGATTAACTCAGAGTCTCCATGTACAGCTATCCTACGGGCTCCTAGTTTTCTCAATAGGTTCAGGCCAAGGATGAGAGCCTCATACTCTCTGATATTGTTTTTACATTTGAAGTTTAGATTGAAGGCATGGCTCTCTATATAATCATTCTCTGTGTTATGTAACCACACTCCCGCTCCTACAGTCTTTCTAATGCAAGACCCATCGAAATTCATTTCCCATAAGGGTTCATTTTCAGGTTTATCATCATTTTCCTCCCCAACATTGATTTCATTGTTATGTTGTAATATGGGGCCTGTACTATGGTGTGGAGGGTTTTGTTCTTCATGTTGTGTATGGGTGTCAGAGAGATGACTAGTCAGCTGTTTGCATTCTGTTTCTTGCTCACTCTGAGTCTTAGTTTTAGTGCACTGTCCAAGGGGTTCTTCTTCGTTTTCTTCTAAGTCTAGAGCGGCCATTATGTTAAAATCTATCAGCTTTGTCTCATTGTTGGTATCTTTGTTTTCTAGTTTTGGCTCTTCTAAGGATTCATCATTGCAAAGGATAAAGGAGTCTAGATCCATGTGTACAGAGTACAGAGGTGAATTTTCAAGCTTTTCAGGGCTGCTGACCAAGAATTTCATTTGTGCCTCTCTGTACAGTCTCCTAATTTGGCTAAAGACAGGGATTGTGGCATATGCCCCATCCATCTTTATTATACCTTGCAGTTTGGCTCCCCATGACCTTGATAATAGCATGCCATACTTAGGTGGCACGTCTGCCACTACAACATCCATAACCATACATTTTGCTGGAATTTGGGTCAAGTTCACACACAGGTCTTTGATTAGGCCAAGACACTTTACCCTGCTAGAGTCAAATGAATATAAGTCTTTATAGGGACGGGTTATCTCTAGGCCTAACTTCTCCATAAATACCTTAGGCATTAGGTTGTGTGATGCCCCAGAGTCCTGCATCGCATTGTGAAGGATCTTATCATGGATATTGAGACTGATATAAAAAGGAGGTATTACCCCTTCCTAAAACTTCCCTTCTATATTTGGACCAAACAGAAGGGCTGGTTGATCATCACTTATATTGACACTGTCACTGTTTTCACCTAGATTTAATGCTTTCAAAATTTGGCTTTTATATACATCCTGAGTGGCCAGCTCAGAGAGTGGGACAGAGATTTCAATTTTTGCAATCTCACACTCCAAATTGAAGGGAGATTGACTCTTTGTAACACTCAAATTTGTTTTGTTAGCCACTACCTTAGTGGTAGAATCGGTGTGCTGATTCTCACTATGTATAGTGTTAGGAACTATTTTATCAGGAGCACTAACTGCAGTGCTACTGCTGCTAGTTGGTTGACTTTGTTTATCAGTGTTTTGGCTGTCTTTCTCTTTGTTCTTCCCAGAACTTTCAGCTGCTGAATTTCTACTTTTAGCAGTCACTTTAGAAGTTTTCTCAGGCTATTTCTTAATGGTAATCTTAGAGGCTTTTGGTTTGGAATTTTCTAAGCTCTTTTTGCTTCTAAGCTCATATTTTTCTCTGACCTGGATAATAGCATTTTCAAATCCGAGCCTGTAATCCTCAAATTCTAATATTTTCTCATCCCAATATGAGGGTGTGGGCTGATCTTCTTCTATGGAACAATTGTGGATGGATTTTTCTATTCTGAACATATTTATTGTGTTTCCCTTAGACTCTTCGATTATCCCCTCATCTTCATCAAGGAAATTCTCTTGAAATGGGGGTATGAATTCTTGAGCTGATTCTCTTTGTCTGTTGGGAGTGGTATTGTTTCTCCTAAAGTTCTGATTTTGGTTATGATTTTGGTTCCTGTTTTGATTACTAACTGAAAAAACCATTTTTTCCATCATTTGCTGTAGCTTTTCCATATTTTTGGCTAGATGGTCATACTTGGGATCGGACGTGGAAGCTACAATGTCATCCCTATATGTTACCCTTTTCTCAGCCCTCATTCTGGCTTTCTTCTCAATCAGGTTATCCTAGACACTCACTGCTCCCTTTTGCATGTCTTCCAATGTGTTGTAATATCTCTCCCTAAGCTGGTAGGCCATGTAAGCATCAAAGCCTTCAGGGTATTTCACTAAGGCCATAACTTGGGGAGGTTTCATATGTGGAGGAAGAGCATTGTAAATGATTTTGAACCTTGTAGAGTAGTCATGGACACTCTCTCCTACGTTTCTTTTAAGGTTCTTGTATTCTACAAGGATTTGGAAAGGGTTGGCTTTGACTTCCCATTTGTTTATGAAGGTTTGATATAAAGAGGGAAGATCTTGGATACTAGTAGGAGGTAGACCCTTGAACCATTTCTTCACGTCACCTCCTAAACTCTGTGCAAAGATTCTCATTTTGACTGTCTCATCATCTATCTCCATATAGTCAAAAGAATCTTCCATCCTATCTACATGGTGCTGAGCCGTGGTGGACTCTTTTGCAGTGAAGTGTGGGATTTCGGTAGAGGCAATAAGGGTTGTGGTAACACCAGAGGTGCATACCAGGCTGCCATGATGATGTTCTGCGGGTTTACAGGATTAGCTTGAGCAGCTGGTATGTGGATGATAGGGATATTTGGGCCAGCAGAAGTCTGTTGAGCAGATTTAGGGTGACAGAGCCCCGAGTTTTGAATGAAGTGAATATCAGGAGGTGTAGATGGAGGGGTATCTTTATCCCTACTGTGTTGACCATTGTGAGATGGTGAACTAGGGAGCTCAAGGTTTGGCTAGTCTAGAGCATTGAATGACCTGGTTTTGGGTAAAAAAATTTGCAAATCTAAGTCAAAAAAAGGGTCTGATAGAGCTATAAGGTCTTCTGGTGAAGAGTTATCTCTATGGATATGTTTGGAAATAGTTGGTCTTCTAGGTGTAGGAGCTTTCTTGAGAATTCTCTTGGGGTTGTCAACTACTTCAGGTGGGTCTGGGTTAGGATAAGCTCTTGTATGGATGGTTCTTGAAGCCAGAGTGTTGTCTTCAAACAAAGCAGCTTAATCCTACTTGTTACCTCTAATATGGCTAATGTTTTTATGGAGGCTAGTCTCCCAGTGGAGTCTTATGCAAACCAAGATAATCAGCAGGCCTACTGATCACCAGTGGAGCCTTTAACCGTTGAATAACTATGGAGTCGCCAGGTTGAAGTTTTTGGATATTTCAAGAAGGTGTACTATCCACCACAGTGATTAACCACAAAAATAAGGCTACTATGGTCCCCTTTGAGTCTTTGAAGTGTTTAAAGGTGTGTTTTACTCAAAGTCCCCAGTGGAGTTGCCATTATGTTGGGGTTCCCATGTTTTGGAAAGTTTGGAAATACCAAAAGATGAGAAAACATCAGAACCACTTTTAGACCTAAGGATCTAGCCCTCCTAGGTCCAGAGAGGGATCTCTCTATATAGGCAAATTTTTGTGTCTTTGAAGTTCAAATGTCAAGATCTTAGGCTAGTTATAGGCATGGGTTTGTATTGTTTGATTTGTTTGTTTGGTTGCTGGGAATTAGGAAGGAAGGGTTCAGTATAAGACAAGGATGAGTAAAGAGGATTTTAGGAAAAGGAGCAATGATTTTAGAGAACACTCAAGACTATTGGGAAATGGATTCAGGAAAGGGTTTACTTGCTATTCAATATCCAGGCTTTCAATTGGGCTAGTCATCCAAAGCATTGGATCTTAAAGATGATAGTGTGATATGAAATGGTAAAAAGGAAGGTGAAAGGAAAGGAAACCTCCAAGATGACCACTTAGGAATCAGGTCCAGGGATAGGACATGCCATTAGACACCTGTGATCCAACTCCTAAAAGGTTAACTCTTCAGAAAAGGAAAAACATTAAATATTTAAACACAAAGGTGAAGACCTGAGATCATAGAAAGACTTTGAACTTTCAATGCTTCAGCATCCAACTTAAGGGAACTTAGAAAGCTTAAATTAATTGAAAAGGACCCTAGTGAGACAAAATCAGCATTCTAAACTCTCAGTATCCCAATTCCTTCAATTAAAACCCAAAAAGAACATCTAAGAACATATTCATTAATTCATACATCAGCTAGCAGTAAATTATAGCTACTACACTGGTTAAATTAGCTTGAATCAGTCCTTAGATAACACATATAGCAGAAAACATCGAAGGTAGGGAGGGCAGAAACATAGGGTACCATGCGAGGGTAAATCCTATGCCAAATTTATGATGCATACCAGAAGAAATGAGATGTAATGAATTACAAAGGAAAACAAAGACAGAGATAGAAAAACATCAACGCTACTTTAAATCAGGATCCAAAGAAATGTTCTTGTCATATCAAAGAGAAACAACAGTCATGTACAACATTGCCAACGGCTTGATATTCAGTCTGAAAACATCTTCCTCAACCTATCTTACAACTTTACACAAGGAACTATATCTCAAGAGAAACAACTTACAATTCACAAATATCCGATCAAAAACCTTAAAATGTGTTTCTTCATGAGTTTTATAGTTGAAAGAGAGGCAGAGGAGGTAGATGAAACACTAAATGAAACATTAAATTAGAATAGAAGAAGAGGGTTGAGGCCTGCTTTGTCTTAATATCTATGCATTGATTTTTTGGTACTCTTTGATTGAAAGAGTGGTCTTCGACATGTTGAAATTTACTCTAGGTATGTTCTTGATGTACTTTGGCTGTAGTAATCTGTAGTACTCTGGTGAATAAACAAAAATGCAGATAGATGACTATGAGGTCTGCCATACTGCGTAACAAATGCTCTGGTAGCATTAGGACTGCTGTCAGGGTGGAATTCTTCCCAAGGACACAATGTAGAATAAAAGCAATATGGGTATTGTGTCCTTTCTCTGGAGGAAACTTCTGCTGATGTGGAACACTGTCAATATGTTTTCTATGCGTTAGGCCTTATTAGGCCTCTTTGAAAATCATGAGGTCTTGAATCGGGTACATTTTCCTTTGATCATTGAATCAGAGCTTAAAACCTTCAATTATAGGCAATAAACTCTCTGATTATCCACTGATACACTTTGCCGCTTCGTCCACTGTCTCTGTCTGTGAAAATTGAGCTTTTAATGATGCTAGAGAGGTTTAACAGGGTTGAACACTCTACTTTTACTGAAATATTTCCTGTAGAAACCCTCCCAAACATTTCTGTTGCAATATCAGGCTCAGACAATAACCTTCTTTGCGCTCTGTGTCACTATAATAGTAACTGTGAGCAATGGCAGTGTTCACCGCTTGTACCTTGCAGAAGACACAACTATTAAGAAATCGATCCGTGGGGGAGGATGGCTGCAGTGGAATGATGTGGCATTGGCAGCACAAGATGGCGGAAATGGTGGATGCAAGGTAAATGGTGGTAAAATGCAGAATCATGGTTTAGAATGCAACTGATGAAGGTCTGGATGTGGGATGCACATGGACCATTTGATTAGGGCAGGAGGTGATGATCAATGGTGGAGGTGAACTTATGAAATGACCTTTAGAAGTTTGGGCAAAACGAAAAACTTTGATATAAAACATCAAAGTTTTAATGTTCGGCAGGATGATATAATGTTTAATGCAAAATATAAAAATTTGACCTTTGAATGAAGAGCAAAGGGAATGGGTGAAAATGCAACGGAAACATATGGAATGAGTTGAAATGGTGGGACACAGTCATGGTGGAGGGCGATTTAACACAGAGTGTTAGATCTCAGGAGGAGATCAACTGCTTAGATGGTCTGATGTACTACTGAGTTCATGCGATGAAAAATAATGACTGGAACGCGAGACGTAATGAGGGCCGTTGATCAAAACAGATCAACGGTCAGGATCAATTAATGAAATTCAGGAAATAAAGTGGGGAAGTGGTTTTGTAATACAAAACCACTATTTTCGCCTGGCCAGAAGGCTGGAAAGCAGTTTTCAATTATTTAATGCGATATGGGTCTTTAGCTAACACGTGGCTTTGGAAAACTGCCTATATCGCGTAAATTTTAGACACTAAACATCAGACGCGAAATCGAACGATATTGCTGTGGGCCGTTGGATCTGGGCCCATGAGATCCAACGGTGACAGAGAAGCACGATCTGAGTGATGTGCAGGGTTAGTAAAAGTGGGGTTAAGCAGACGGGAGTTTCATTGTGGGCCATCCGATCTATTGATGAACGACTGAGATCTATGGAGGAGATACACAAGCGGAGAATATGGTTAGTTGGTGGGAGAAATCTAAGCCGTTAGATAATCAAAGATGGATGACTATGATCTAATTGAAGGGGAGCGATGGGAGGGCCAAGACTTTGATGGGCGATGATGCGATTGGCTCCGAATCGTCGAATCTATGGGAGATCAATGGCTGTGATTGGGTCGGAGGGTGACCAATCAGGAAAAGGGGTGGAGTAAGAAGGAATCTGGGCCGTAGGATCGGAAAGGGTGAACAGTCCAGATTAAATTGGGATCGGCCAATCGGGGCATCTAGAGGGTGGCATATTTAAAATCCCCGATTGGCGATGGAGGTGGTGCAGTGATGGCCATCAGATTTGAATATGGATTCGAAGGTGGAGAATATCATCAGAGGTTTTCCAAAAAAATGTGATTGGGGCACGATGTGATAGGCGTGGGCCATTAGATCTTTTCAGATCAATGGCAGAGATCTCTTCCACGGCTGACAGACCAAATATACCTCGCATTGGAAGAAATCAATTCATAAAAGAAGCGCGCGCTCCGATCAACTTTCGATTCCGATGAGAACCTTCTGTCTTAGTGCTTGGTATTAGCACTTGGGTGTATGGGGGGAAGTGGTTAAGGGGCTGAGCGGAAGGGGGCGAAGCCTGTAATATGTTAGAAAATGGGTTTTTAAAACTTAGAAATGGAGTTTTGAGGCTAAAATTAGGCTTTCGATAGGGGGAACAAGGGAATTAAAATCGAATGAAAGGATTTCAATTGGTTTTTTAAATGGGAATTGGGTGGTTTACGGGATTTATGAAGGGATTTCGAGAGTCAAAGGGGAGAATTTGAGGAAGGGAAAAAGGTCAAAAATGGGAAAATTGCAGAGATACAAGGGGTAGATGAAAGCTTTTCAAAGCACAATTTTTTTACAGACAGTGAAATTTTTTGGATGGAAACAGTAGTGAAGATATTTTTTTTAAAGGAAATGGACACACAAAGGCTTCAAGGATGAGATATTTTCATGGGAAATGTATCTCTTGAAGGCTCATAAAAAAATTTAGCCACTTGTTTTCTTGAAAAAAAATTCACAGGTGGATAACAGTTTGAATAGTGGATGTATGAAGAACAGATGTGGATGGGCCAGCAATATATTGTTGAGCTGACCTTGGATGAGAGACACATAAATTGTGAAGGAAATTTAAATCAGGTGGTGTAGTTTCTCTGCTACCAGGATGTTGACTTCTGTCTCGGGATGAAAGTGAAGACTGTGAATCTAGTTGATCCAAATCATCAAGCGACCTAGTTCTAAATGGATTTCTTAAGTCAACTCGTGATTGTTGTAGAGCTGGAAAGTTTTCAGGAACAAAATTAGCTCTAAAGGGTGATCTGAAAACAATTGAAGATTTAACATTAGGAGACTTCCTAAGGATTCTTTCGGGGTTATCAACTATCTTAGGTGGGTTTGGGTCAGGGTAGGCTCTAGTATGAATCTTTCTAGGAGCCACTATGCTGTGTTTTTCAGACCCAATTAAACAAGAAAATTTTAACCGAATATGAAAATATTTAAGAGGCTAACTGATCTTTTAAACAAGAAAACTTTAATCCTAAATCCTTCTAACTGAGTTTGTATGATGTTATGATGATAATGGGTCTTCCCAGTGGATTCTTTAAGGTCTGTTTAGGATTGTGGAGTCACTAGGTGGAAATGTTTAGCTCTTTTGGAGGTAAAAGGTTTTATGTTCCACCACCATGTTTATTTGAATACCAATCTTGAAATATTTTTGGGTTTTCTGAGTTTTTTCAGTCCTATGGGTTCTAAAAGTATCCCAAATCCATTTCAACACATAGCTACGGTGATGAGACAAAGACAGTCTACTCTTATGGCTAAGCTAGAGTATCCTTCAAGGTTTGATAAACTCTTATGAGAATCCTAAGATTTCCTTATTTTGTCATTGATTCAAACAAGTTTTATCATGATTACCATTTGCTTGGTAGAGCTTGAAGAGGGCTACTTGTACTCAAGGGGTTTTCAAGAATGAATATTGACTCAGTCCCCAGCGGAGTCGCCAGAAATGTTATGCCTGGTGGCTCAACTGGCTAACAGAACAAGTGCCATTAAATCAAGAGGCAATTTGAGGTTTTAAAGGTATCTAGGATGAAAAACACTCAAAATCCCCAGCGGAGTCACCAGAAATGTTAGCTCCCCATAATTTTCAATATTGGAAAATACAAACTGCAGAGAGAACACTTCAACCACTTTGGGATTCTATGATCTAGCCCTCCTGAATCTAGAGAGGGATCTCTCTATAAGTGAAAATATTGATTTATCTTTAAGGCTTTTATGTATGATATTAGGCTAGTTATTAAGAGCAAGGGTTTTGTTTGTTTTTGGATGGTTGAGCATGACTTTTAGTTGAGTGGAAAGTCCTAAAATGAAAGATTTTTAAAGGTGTGAAGTTGCAATAAATCAGAACAAGATTTGGCTAATAGGATAGATATAACGCTGGTTTTTAGTCCATTGGGCTATGGATTCATAAAAGGGTTTAATTTTTCAATAATTTCAAGAGTGGTCCAAGGAGCAAATCATCTATACCACAAGATCTCTTAGATAAAATGATGGAATGGAACAATAAAATTTTTGAAGGGGTGGAAAAAGACCATAATTTCAGCTAGGATTTATCAGTCTTTCCAAACAAGAAAAGCCTTTTAAGTAACTGTTTAAAACCAACAAAAGGACAGGGCTAACCATAGACTTCTTTGGGCAAGTTCGTATTAAAGCTACCTCAACAGACAAACAATCCAGTAATCCACATAATTACTTTCAGAAGGGATGAAAACAAATAAGAAAAACAAAGTGCAACCTAAGATCAGATAAGATACTTTTAAATCTAAACTGATTTTAGCATACTCTTAGGGAAACCTTCAGAATTACCTTTGAAGAAAGAACTAGAAGACAGGGAAAACCATAAACTTTCCTATTTTAACTCTAATAAGCACATAATGAAAATAAAATTCAAGAACAATTTTTAGTTTAGATAGTAGGACGAGGGAACGCCAGCATTCCTAACTGCTTGGATTGTATTGAATTGTTATTAACTACACAATTTGGAGGAAAACATTGAGATAAAGCTTCTTAGTCAGAGAAGGGTACTGTAAATAGTAAATCCTAACTCTATGCTTGTTGTTCTTTATCAGAGAATAAGTGGACAAAATGGCATACACAAAAGGAAAACAATAACACAGAAAGAAGCACTTCACCAGTGATATAGACCAGGATCCCAAGAATCAGCTTGTATATTGATGTCAATCTAGTTACATTCTTCAAGTCCAATGTTTCAGTTCAACAATCATCTTTTCTTCTCATCCTAACTTATTCGATTACAAAAAGAGCTTCAAGATCCTTTTAACACTATTTACATGTACACAATTTCGAGCACAAGTAGATTTCAAATTTCTGCAACCAACCCTTTACAATGAGCTCCTCAAGAAGATTTTATAGAAAAATAATGAGGAGGTTGGATCAGATAAAAGATATTCTAAGTTCAATTAATACAGTTTAATGTTTCTCGGCCTTGAGGGGCTCAATGGAGAAACTTTATGATATTTCCTCTGTATTAATTGGTTTACATTAAGTATTAAGCTAGTCAAAAAGATATTTTTGACTTCAAGGCTCTGTGTTATCCTTGTAATAACTCTGCTGACAGTTTACAATAAGTTCTCTTGGATGAATTAACCATTCGGCTACATTGAGGAAAATATCTTCTGTTATGGTAATAACTATGCTGTCTTTTGAATTCTTTGAGGCTATAGGTGGCTTTTGTTAGCTAAGAGGATTCAATTAGCCTCTGATGTGGAAGTGACGGATTTCTCAGACTGTTAGATATTATTGTTTTTCATTAAAAATTGTTAATTTGATTTGATTCTATGTGTTAGGCTTAATTAGGCCTAAATTTTGTCTTCTGTTCTTCACACTGTGTTTAATTGAATGGATTAGGCTTTAAATAATCGATTTAGGCCATAATCCCTCAAAACTTTGTAAATCGTCTTCAATTCTTTATCTCTGCTGTGGTGGGATCCTTTCATGCTGATACTCTTTACTTGATCGAATTTTGTTGTGTCTTGTTAATGTGCATGCATTACAGGGTTCATATAATGGCTTTAGTGCTCATGAGGCATCGAAAAACTTGGTGTTGAACCCTGTAGTATAATATCTTTGATGAATAAAGGCCTGGGGGATCGTCATCCCCGACCTTCAACTTTCTTTTAAATCAATTGAAACACTTTTAAAACCTGCATAAACCCTGAAAAATTAGAAAAATCCTCCGTATTTGGGTTTAACTACTTTTGAGGCGGGGGGTTAGATCGCAGCCATTGGATGAAAGCATCCAATGGCGAGGATTACTTTGCTTAGTTTAAAAAGGAAGGCGGTCGACTTAAATGGTGGAGAGATTAAGTTAGGGCCATTGATCTGCAGAGATCAACGATCAGGAGCAATCATAAACGCATAAAGTGGAGGGGTCACTTTATAATGAAACGATGGAAAATACAAAGGAAAATGGGTTAAAAAACATTAATCAGCAGTGAAAAAGGCAGGATGAAATTTGGGGTTTCGGAAAGGGTTTTGGGCCGTTGGATGAGATCGGCTGCAGAGATCAATGGCTGAGGTTGATCTATCAAATCATTTGGAGGATGGAAGAGGGAAATAGTTTAAAGTGAGATTGAATATGGGCCGTTGATCTACAGAGATCAACAATGGAGAAAAAACATGATGTGATGCAATAAAAATGGGGTGGGTGGTTTCGGTTAAAGAAACCAACTGTTTCATGCAAGAAACTAGAGGAAATGCGGTTTCACCCTTTTGAATGCGATATGAATTAGAGCCCAACATGTGGCATTTCAAAACCACCTATATCATGTGAATTTGAATCATTAATGTTCAGGCTTAAATCTATGCGAAAGTGCGTGCTGGCCGTTAGATCTAGGGCATCAGATCAGACGTCTATGGAGAGAGCACGATAAAGAACAGATGCGCGAATGATAATAGGTGGGGCAAAGCCCAGGTGGTATTAACCTGGACTATTAGATCAAGAAATGAATGGCGAGGATTAAATATGGGACGGGTAGGACCCAAGAGAGTTGGCCGTATCGGGTTGAATATGGACTGTCGGATGAGAGAAATGAATGGTCCAGATCAAATCTGGAGGTTGACTAAAATAAAATATGAGGCAAATAATGGGTCAGTATGGGCCATTGATCTACAGAGATCAATGGCAGAGATTCGCCGAAAATACATTATACAACGGGGTTCATAATATTTAACAAAGGTTGAGGGGTTCAGTCTGGACCATCGGATGTATGCGATGGATGGCCCAGATGCAATCGGAGGATTGCGATCGACGGAGGAGAGAGGAAAGGCACAAATGGAAATCTCCGATGCAATTGAACGTAGATCGTCGATCTGCGGATCAGATCGACGGCAGAGAAATAATCAGCGGAGGTCGCAAGTGGGGGAATGGGCTTATGAATGGAGAAATAAGGGCCGTCGGATTTGGGCCTGGTGGAATAGATCGACTGCTAAGAAGCCATTGGGAGATCGCCAATCGGGAAGGGGCAGTAAAACATTAAATGCGCCCAATGGAAATCTCCAATGCAAGATTCTGAAAGTCGTTGATTGGTTTAAGATCAACGATCGGGAATGGTTAAGATCGTGAACCGGTGAAAACCTTTGAAACATATGAAATCGGATTTTTTATGAAATAAAAAGGATATTTTGTATCAAGGAGGGTTTTATTTAAGGTTGTAGAGCCCAATTGCGAGGCTTTCAGTTTTGCGAAGAGGCAAAGGGATCGAGAGTTATAACAAAGGGAGCCAATCGCGTCGGGGAGTTTTATGTAACAAAAAGACATGCGCTCGTCGGAAGTTCTGATGCGATAAGCACCATATGGGTTTAGGGCTTGGTTCCAGCACCAAGTCGCATGGTGGGGAAGTGTTTTAGGGCTTAGCCCAAAGGGGCTTAAGCCTATAGTATAAAAAGTGGGTTTTTTATGAATTTTCAAGGATTTTTAAAGGATTTGAAAGCTTTCGATAAGGCAAAAAGGAGGTTTTAAACATTATGAAAGGGGTTTTTATGAAGGGAAACTAGGAAATGAGGGAAAGAAGAGGAATTTCATGGGGAAAAAATGGAATAAAGTGGAGGTTAAATATGAGTGAAAGGAGGGGTAAAATGAGGGGAAAAATGGAGATTTTGCACCAATCTTTTCTTCATGAAAACAACAGATTTTAAGAATTGAGAGGGAAACAACAGTAAAGATTAATCAAAGGATAAGATATCTTCACAAGAGTTCATGAACTGACAATTTTGAAATAAAATTGTTTCTTGAAGGCTTTCAAAAATGATTTAACCACAATTTTATATGACAAATTTTATAGGTGGCTAACACAATACATATTCCCCCATGAAAAGCTTGATATTATGGCATTTTTCAGAGCAACTTGTAGTTCCTCCATTTGCAAACATCACTTGAAATTCTGGTGCTGGGTATAGGAAACAATCAATTCCTTGGCTACCTTACAATGAATAAAATTATGGGTACTACCTGAATCAATCAACACTATTACTTTTTTCGTCTTGATATGTCCTTCTATCTTGAGATCTTGAGGAGTGGTAATTCCTACCAATGCATTACGTGATATGGTTGGACTCATTTCTTCTTCTTCTAGAGTTTCTTCCTGGTGTATATCCTCTTCTTTTGAAGTTTCTTGTTCATTTTCTTCCTCCTCTTCACAATCTATGTAAAATAATTTCTTCTTAGCACAGTTATGACCTTTAGTGTATTTGCTATCACAACTGTAGCAAGGCCCTTTTTTCTCTTTTTTCTTCCAATTTTTGTGGTGTCAACCTTGTAAGTTGTGGAAGTTTAGGAGTAGTAACACTTCCATCTTTATAGATGTGAGTGGTAGGCTTCCTTGTCGCCATAATTTTACATTCAATTTTTATTGCCAATCTGAATGCCTTCTCTAATGAATTCGGTTCCCAAACCCGAACTTCATTTTGGATTTTATCCTTTAAAGTCCCTATGAAGACATCAATCCTGTGTTCCTCTAGAATATCAGTTACCCTTATATTGAATTTTTGGAAGTCCTCAATGTGCTCTGCCACTGAACCCTTTTTTTGAGATTTATCGATTGGCTAAATAAGGTGTTGCTCTTTGTATCCTCATAATTTTCTATCATTTCCTCCGTAAAAATTGACCAAGTGACAATTTTTTTACGGAAGAAAAGCCATCAATACCATACAAATTTATTTTTTTCTAAATTTAAAGTTGCAATGCGTACCTTTTGTGTGTTTTTCACATTATTGAGATCAAAATATTGCTCCATCTGTAGTATCCATGTTACGTGATCCTTTCCATCAAACTTCCTCACATCCATATTTGGAATATGGTGGTTCTTTAATCCAAAATTAGAGTTTATGAAATCACAATTAACATTTATTTTGTTCTCATCATGAGTTTCCTCTACTATCTTTTCACCATTAGGTACCATTTCTTGTCTCAACTTTGACAAACCCTCCTTCAAACCTTCCATGTCTTCCTTCAAACTTCCATTTTTTCTTCCATACCATTCTTCAAACCATCCATTATAGCTTCCATGCCTTTCTTCAAACCATCCATCTTAGCTTCCATTCTTTTCTTCAAAACATCCATTTCATTTTTTGTTGCTCTTTGCGAGAGCGAATTTTGGTGCGCTTGCTCTTGCAATTTTGATAGATCATGTTGCAATTCTTCATCTTCATGACTCATAGTAGAGTATTATGAGGTATTAATGGGTGTTTAATTATTTTTAGGAGGCATTTTAGAAGCCAATACTAATATATATGCTCAATAGGCCTTTGGAATCACTTAAAACTGATTTTTCAAACAAGACTTATGCAATTTGAAAAAAGAAATACACACCTTTTTCTTGATTTTGAGGAGCTCGATATTGAAACTGAATTATATCTGTGATTTCAGATCTTCAATATTTAAAATTTTGCCCTGCATTAGCCCTCTAAATCTTCTTTTGAATGCCATAGGTCTGATCTTATTTGGATTCTTGAAGACAAAGGTATGTCCAATCTCCTACAATGACCTAATTATGGACTGGTTCCATAGAGTGAACTTGTACGACTTGCCACATGTCACCGTTTCCTCCTTAGGATCAAAAATTTATATAACCAAAACTACAATTCATGTACTTGTGGCCACCTTTTATAGAATCCAAATCCGATGCCTAGAAAGAGAGTTATGATGTTTTTCCCACAGTCACCTATTTGAGATGAAATTCGGGAGCCTGAAACAATCCTAACTTTCGCAGATCATATCTCTAAAAATATTGTGAACCAATATCTAAAATGTTTATAGGAGGTTTCTTAGCCTTTCACCTTCGCTCTATGAAAATTTCAGCTTCTGAACCCTCGTAGAAAAAAATTTATAGCAACAATTCTGAGATGACTTGTTTAGGTGAAATTCAGGAGCTTGCAAAAAGCCCTAACTTCCACAGGTCATATCTCTGAAAATATTGTGAAACAATCTCTACAGTTTTGTGATGATGTTTCTTAGGATTTCAGCTTTGCACTCTAAAAATTTCATCTTTTGAATGTTCGTAGAAAATACGTTATAGCGAAAATTCCACAATGAATTTTTTGAGCAACGAAACCCTAGAATCCAGAGCTCTGATACCAAATGTTAAGAAACCAGCTCCAAAAATAGAAGAAAAGAGAGATCAGTGCCTTAGAAATAGACACTTCGAGGGGGAAACCTCCAATATGTAATATTCCCATTTAGCCCAAGCTAATGGGAATATCTTATTTTGCCTTATTTTATCTTGCATTTCATGTTTATGAATAAAAAATGAAGGAGGACATGTAAAACTCCTAAAAACCATGAATAAAACAATGCCTATGTAAAAAAATACATATCCGGGCCATGTAAATAATCTCTTGTAGGTGTGAATGGGCTTAAATCACAAGATTGGGTCAACCGTGACCAAATGAACAACATAGTCTAGGTGCAATGAACCTCATGGATACACAGCACAATTCTAGATGGAGGCTCCACATGTGAAAGGGGTTAACTCATTGAGGTGGTTTAGGGTTTGAAAAGGCTTTCATCCTATAAAAGAAGGAGGAGGACAACAAGTGAAGGTTGTTGATGTTATTATTTTCTGAAGGTTTTGTCTATTGAGACACACCTCTGTTGGGGTTTCCTGTTAGGAACTCTCACCTCCTTCCTTGAGTAGCTCTTGGAGGAGCCTTGCTTGTCTAGTCTAATATTTGGCATTTGGCCAAGCCTCATATTGCATCTACAGTGCAGTTATGCTTAGGATTGGGTTGTCTATGTGAGCTGCAGCAAGTGGAACTCTAGATCTGCAAAGATCTAGCCTGTATTGGAGCCTCTTCTCTGTGAGTGTGTCTTTTAACCTCCTGGAAGAGTGCATCCATTGTTGAGCTTCAGTTTTGCATCTTAGCATCAGGACAAATCGTTTAATCAAGCTACAACACAGTCTCTCTTGAGGGACTGCATTATTTTCATGGAGATCATATCTTCTCAGATCTAAGTCATTTTAGTGCTCTTTGTCAGTGGGGGAGGCCTCTACTCTATTGGAGGAAGTGTATTGGAGTGCATGAGCCTCAGTTTCTAATATTTGCATGGGTTCATCAACTTTCTAACCCCTAAAAAGTAGTTTCTTCTCTAGATCTGCATTATTCTTGTAGGAGGTGTTGAAGGGGGTTTGGGTGCATCAATTGGAGAGCTGGTTTTGGAGTGTTGAGGATTCAATTTTGATTTTGATATCTTGTGGAGGAGATCTATACTTGTAATTTTCAGATCTAATATTCATAATCTGAATGCTTCAGTAATCCTGAATATTTTTGTAGATATTCTTTCTTAGATCTCATATCTACTGTTCATGCTTGGTGCAAACCCCAAAATTCTAAGGGGATCTGAAAGGGGAGCTTTTCTAGTGCATGGATCTGATATAGATCTGAAATTTTATGCAAATATCTGCTCTAGATCTAACATGTAACATACAACAGTGCAGTTCAATAAGAATAACACTATCAAGGAAGATTTTTGTCAAACATATGGTTGTAGCCCTCTTTTGAGGAGATTTATTTTATCTTTGTCTTGTATTTTCAACTATGTACTTTATGGACTGAATTGTAAAACCTATTTTCTGCTATGAATACTATTAAAACATATTTTATGAGCCTCCTATCACTTCTCTACAGAAACTGTGTTATTTTCCAAGCAGAAATCTTTGTTATTGTTGCAGTCTTTCTTCGAAGCATTTCTGAAGACAACTAGGTGTGGGAGATCTGTTTAGCCTGCCTAGGAAGATTTATTTTTTATGCCCACTTGGATTTAGGACTCAGATACTCATATCTAAGGGATCCAAGTGTTGGTTTTCATTTCTATATCAGCCATTACTGGAAAATGTGTTTTCCAGTCATGCCTTGCTAGCAGTTCCCAATTTGGGATATTACACAATACATTACATAAATGAACAATTCTTGGATGATACAAATGAAAAAACCTCCTCTATATATATAGGAGTCCATGGGGCCACAATTTAATCCTATTGGGGCCACGTAATCTTATCCAACCTAACAATAATAATGTAAGGGCACAATAATTACAATATGGGGGTTATATGGGTACAACGATTGTTGGGCCAGAATTGTAATCTATGGATAAATTATGATTCCCTAGATAGGTGCTAGTCTATAAAAATAGGTGAAACACTATATGATTATTTCTCCTAACTCAGAACAGATACACAGAGATGATTGGAGGCTTACTTGTTCAATTGCTTCCAAATGGCTCCTTATGTCGCTTCCGTTGCAGCCTCAAATTCAAGCGGTTTGTGAGCTGAATGCTTCCTGCAAGAAAGAACACTGAAAAAACAGAAGATGCAATAATATAGATATATATTCAATCTATTTATCTAAATCAGTAAAACATAAACTACATTCATCAACCAAGATCTTACAATATATAAAATCAAAGCCAATACAGATGCATGTAGGGAAAAATAAGAAGTACTCTTTATTGATTATTGAAGGAGAGGTTACAACCTAGTGACTAATTTAAAGTGACCTTCCAAAAACGTTCCCAAGCCTCATCACAGTATAAATATTTCCACCAGAAGCTTCGCAAATCTAGCTCTCAATTGAAAATCCTCCAGCATTTCTCTACTCAAAATCTTCCTTCTCAAGAACTTAGATTTGTGCTCAATTTATAAATGAACTGTAGGTTGTTTTGAAATCAATAACTTTCAAAAAATATCCAAGACATGTTTCCATTCATGTAGATGTCAAATGGACACTTGGATCTGAAGCTTGACACATGTGAACTCTTCTACAAGGCACTGGCCAAGTGGAGATTCCGGAACAATGAGAATTTCGCTCCCAATGTGACCAAAGCACCTGTGACCAAGCAATACCAGCAGTGTGTGACCCAGATCTGGAGATAAAGGGGACTCAATTTTTGGCCATCCAACAATCTTAGTCCATCACAACAGCGAGAGAGGGAGTTTTCACCGAGGCGAGCTTGGAAAATAACATCCTTGCATCGGGACCTAGAACCATTGTCTAGGGGCCCTTTGGCAAGTGGTTAAAATTTCTTATTCATACCAAAGGCTTAATAAGAAGGGGCCGAGAGCCACCATTTGCATTATTATCATTTGAATCTATCCAATAGATTCTGTATATGTGTGTTTTAGTTTAGTTTAATTTGAGTATACATTTGCATGCTTTTTCCTCTAGATTGTATGCTTTTGAACTCCACCACTTTCTTCCTGTTACCTATAGTTTAAAGGGATGAACCACACCCCTTAAACTGGTGTGATTTCATACATCTATGCACCAAATCCACCAGAACAGGATCGACGACTCCAGTAATGCTTTAATAAGTTTATGAGGTTCTGTCTTCTTTTATAGGATACCTTTTGTCTATGTTGGAGAGTGGAGCTGATAGTCCTATGATCTATCTTGAAGTCCCTATATTCACTTTGAGTGACATAATGAAGAAGAGAAGCTCCTAATTTATTTTACATACAGGCATTTGCGCGCTTTTTTTCCTCACAGACGCACAGGGCGCGCGTTCAGTGCTGACCCGCGTGAAGGAAAGCGCACCTGTCACGACCTTTTGTGTGCAATTCACACAATGAGAAATTTCTCCCAATATTCTGTCTTTTTCTGCTTGTAAGGTGCTTGACAGCCCCTAATGTATCTGCCAACACTTTTTTTGATACCCCACAACTTGTTAGAACTCACTTTTAGCTGCTTTATGTAGGCTTATAGTAAGTTTTTGATTCAAGTTGTTTTTTGCAAAATCTTCACATAGTTTACATAGGGGGGAAATTAACTTGCGTTCCGAACAATTTATGTTTTGAAAATTTTGGTATCCACACCTAGATAACTTTTCCAACTAAGTGGCCCAATACCACACATGGATAGCCAGTTTTCTTTTTTTCTAGTGTAGAAATTGTTTAGTTTAGTTCAATTTTTGCATTAGGAATTGTGGGACTAGGATCGAATTGTCTATAGAAGAGCAAGTAATCTCTGCTACCTTTTCACCCTCTGGTGATCCTAGGTAAGCATATGAACGCCCCATATTCATAATTCACCATCTCCCTATAGTTAGTCATATATATTAACTAGGAAAATTTGAAAGCGGCCCATTATCCACACATGTTTTCCATTTGAGCCAGGAACAATATAACATAGTTTAAATAGGGATTTTTTTGTAAAGGATCAACGATATCCACACGTTCAAACTATGTGCTTGTTCACCTCATGCTCACACACACTCACCCACTTGCTAGGCTCTCATGGTTTGGAAAATTGGTATACCAAATGACAAGGTAATATGGAACCAGTCTTTGGAGTCCTAGGACCTAGCCTTCTTGGACTCAGAGAGGGATCTCTATATTGGATGCAAAGGATGTTTCTTGTTTGCTTTAGGTATTTTATTTTAGGCTAGTTGTTAAGTGTAGGGTTTTTTGATTGCTTTGGTTGGGTAAGATGGTCAAGTGGAATAGGTGGAGTGAGAGGTCTTTGAATCATTGGGATATGGAGTCAATGAAAGTCATAAGTGTCTCGATGATAAATTAGAGTGTGTTGCAGGGCCAATCTAGGAAGGTTAATGGATTATTAGGGTAATGTGTGAGGTGGGGTGGACTCAAGTTTGGGAAAAACAAGGTAGGGCAAAGGGAAATGAAGTATCCTTTGTCATTTACCTATAAACAAAAAGGTCTTAAATATGATCAACGTAAGATACTAAGCATGAACTAGGGCAAACCATTTACTCTATGATGATACTTTAAACCAATAAATATCCAAGATAAACATTCCAGTGAAACATATAAACCATAAGAGCTTCTAAATTTAGTAAAGTCACCTTAAGAATTTGGGAAAACATATAAGATAGAACAATCACTTAATCTATGAAGAGGGAACTCCTAAACATCGTATCAAGCTATAAAGAACTCTGAAACAAGTTGATAAGCATGGACAAGGGGAAAGATCGAATGAGACCTCTTTGTCTTAACCTAGAAAACAATACTTCAAAGAAAGGTTTCAAGGTAGAGTTTGGATAGCTTCAAATAAGCAGGGAATACCGTGAATCATACTTGTAAACTAGCATACTAATCCATACATGAAACAAAAAAATTTTAGGTGGACCTAAGGAGAAATCAATAATTCCTTAAGCTGACCAAATAGAGGAAAAAATCAAGGCAGTAGAAATAATGAGGACTAAGGTGCTTCAAAGAGCATGTATTAACCTATTCTTTATTGATATACTGCATATGGAAGGATGAAACATAATGAAAGACAAGAAAACATAAAAAAAATAAGAACACATCACCATTAACCAAGCTTAGGAGTCTTGCAAACAAGCTTCTCCATCATCAATCCAAGCAAGCCATTCACCAACTTCACAAAACCAATTTCTTATCCAAGCTCATAAAAACCATGTATTTCTCTCCAATTTCATAAAAATCCAACAAAATACATGAGAGCCTGATGCTCTATTTATGGAGCAAAGGAGGGCTAAAAACCTAATTAGGGTTTTAAAATATCCAAAATAGTCATAACTGACAATATATGTCCAAGTGACCATGCAAGGCCCAAGGCATAAATATCCAAGAAAAATAAATGCATAGTAAATTCTAACACCTAATCCTAGAGTGATTTTCCTCAAAAATACTAAAAAACTCATTTTCCAGTAAATGACTGTGTTTTTATGACTTTTGCCACTTTTGGTCTTGTATGCGCAGTGACAAAATATCAAAAAATAGGTGTACTTGCAGTCCTATTTTGACCTCCTTCTCGGTGTCAGATTTTTTTTCGTGATGGCTCGTTAAAAAGCTTGTCAAGTTGGATTTCCAGATCTACCTTTGGTTTTCTGAATGAGTTCCATTTCCCCATCCAAAAATCCATTTTTCCAACACTGCTCTGTGTGCAGCACTTTGCCTGAAAATGAGGCAGAATGGTCAAAATTTAGGTGTTTTTTAACATTTTGGGGGGCCAAACTGCTCCAAATGGCCAAAAAATTTGTGAGAATACTATTGATGATGAGATGAATCTAAAAATTTCATTTTTTCAAGCTGAGGATGCATGAGATATGTGCGCAGCACCAAGGGTGCTGCACATAGAGGCCTAAAAATTTCAAAAAACAAAATCTTGTTCAAATTTGCCCAAAATTTGTGGAGTGGTCCCTCAAGAGGTCTTGGACACCTGTATGGAAGATTTAGCTAGAATTCCAAGGATGTAATGGCATTTTTCCTCCTTTAGTGTATATTTTCAAGCAATGCCTTCTTGAGCTTTGCCCTAGAAATTTGGTTTATGAGGGCATAGTGTTTGGCCATCTTCATTTGGAGCTCAAGGGCCTTGTTTGCCTTCTCCAACTTATCTTATAAATGAATATTGGCCCTCTCAAGCCAAGGCTCCCTATAAAACTATATGTCTCTATTAAGTATCTCACTGATAGGAATTCACTCAGCTAGGGAAAATTCTTCCTCCCTCTCTTTGGCCAAGGCTTTTCTTAGCCCAATGGTCCTTGGCCTCCTTCCACGACATTCTTCTTCTTCTTCTTCACTCTCTTGGTGAGTCCTCTTGTAATCTTCTAATTGCACCTCTACCCTTATGGATTTTCTCTGG
Source organism: Pinus albicaulis (assembly GCA_034641835.2). Lineage (NCBI taxonomy): Eukaryota > Viridiplantae > Streptophyta > Pinopsida > Pinales > Pinaceae > Pinus > Pinus albicaulis. The sequence goes on from CM076569.1 coordinate 280,391,679, forward strand.
GCCCTGAGTCCCCTTACCTTATAAACTTCCATGTGTGCACTCCTTTGTCAGTTCTCCCAATATAAGACATTATATTTGTACTTGGCTCTTTCCAACTCTGCCTGAAGATCTCTTATTGGGAATTCTTACTTTGGAGGAGTGAATTGGAGATTTTCTCTTCTTCCTCACTATCAATATGTATAATTTAAAATTCTCTTTATTCACCACGTTGATCCTCAACATCTTCATTCATTTTTTCCTTACCTTTGTCCAATGGTTTGATAGCTGGAGAAGAGATGCCCCCTGGCTTTTTTGAGGTAGAAAACACATCCCTCTTCCCCCTGTGGTATGAGAAATAAAAAGGTCTAATGATTTATACTCTACGGTCATTGTCATGAATTTTATCATCTGCTCGGAAGCCTTCTTTCTCACCTTTTTGACTGTCATGTGTAGGCTTCTCTTCCATCTCACCCTCACTGCTATGTCTCCCATCACTTTGTGCATCATCATCTTGTTCATTGGGAGAGCTGTGAGTCTCACTACCGCCTTCAACACTCTGCTTTTTACCACTATCATGACTGTTGTCATGACAGTTAAGGTCATTTTTGAGCTCTATTTTGTCCTCACGGTCATTTGACAAGTTTACTTCAGCATCTAATGATGTGTCATCAACCTCCATATCTTTGGTTTTCTATTTAGCTTGGTCATAAATTTGTGGTGTATCCATGTCAACATCATTGCCATTTTGATTCTTTATTTCATCCTCACTGTGACTATGATCCTCTTGACTATCTTCTCTGACTTTACTTTCTGCTTCACTTTCCTCTTCCATGCTTTGTGTCTCAAGGCTGCTTTCTTGCCCATCAATGTCAAGGGCATCACTGTTTTCTTTCTCTTCAGACTAATCATCATCATTAATAACTTCCTCACTGCCTTATATACTATCACTTTGGTCTTTAAATTTATCATCAACTTTTGCACTTGCCTCACCTTGAACTTGTTCCTCATTAGTGGCTTCTTCTTCATCATTCTCATAGTTACCAAGAAATTGATTAGTGTCATGACAGTCATGAAAACAGTCATGATTGTCATGACTATCCATTTTGCTTCATATTTCCTCACTGACTGTCTTATCAGTGTTATTTCTTTGGTCACTTCCTGCCTCTTCAAACTTTGTTTCAGCCTCATCATTTCCATGTTCTTTTTCTTCTGTTTCCTCTTTATCACCTTATGTTTCTTCATGTTCATTATATTCATCCATATTTTCATTATTTTCACTATGACTGTGCTAATTGTCATGCTCATGCACATTTTCCTCTTGAATTGTTTCATTATCATTACTAACTTCACTGTCTTCCATTTTTTTTTGCTCTGCCTCCTCTTGACTTGTTTCAATATCACTATTTTCCTCATTTGATGCTTCAGGAGAAGGAGAAAGAGGTGAAATTCCTTGTGGAGAAGGCATGGGTGGAGGTGATGGACCATGATCTCTGGGGGGTGATGGAGGAGTGGAGGTAAGTGGGTGTGAAGTGGAAGGCAAATTTTGCTGAATGAAGGCTTGTGGATTTGCAAATATATCATGTGAGATAAAAACTTCTCAAGGGATTCCCTGTTGCTCTAGCTGGTGTAAAACAATAATTTTAATCAAAGAGTGGTGAATAAGGCTTTTCATTTGGCGGACATAACTCCTTTTCTTGACTATTGAAGCCATTTTTTCAATGCACCTATAGAGATAGTATTGTAGGTTTAGAAATTTAACCCTAGTGAAGTGCATTAGCAGCCTTATGTGATATGAATAAAGCCTGCAGTACCTCCCCTCATAAGTTAAGTACTTGATGATCTCCCTCATCAGTGGTGCATATCTCTCTAGTAGGTGAGAGAAGGGGAGGAAAGTCTTACAACCCTATTGATACCTAGGTTTGAGGAAGGGCTCATAGTAGCTTAAGGCCAATTTATTCCTCTTGAACCATCTCTCACCCAGATCTGGTATCCCTGTGGCTCTAGCAATGGATCTAGATGATAGCTCAAAATTTTCTCCTGCTAGGTTGACCTGCTTTTTTTGTAGGCTGAGAATGAACAACCTAGTCAAATATGAGTGGTTTGGGACCTTTTTAACCCTCTCACGGAACTGATAGCATCCAACATCTTGAAAACATGATAGCATCATGGGAGAGGAGGTGATTTGAATTGTATCCAAGGGCTCAAACCAATTAATTCTTCCTCCCTTGTGTTTTGGCCTGATAGGCCCTTGGCCTTCATCACTACTGGTACTTATCTCTTCTCTGGACATAGTGATTGATTGTTTCCTTGAACAATTTGGTATTTAGCTTGTGAGAGCTTTTAGGTCTAGGGAGGAAAAATGAGTGATGGTTAGGGAAAATTTTAACAAATGGGGGAAAAATGGAAGTAAGTATAGGAATTATTTTAGAGTTTTGAAGGATTCCTAGCCTGTACTCAGTGTATTTATACCAATGACAACTCTCCAACTGGTAAATTTTTCCCTAGAAATTCAAATGAGTGTTTTCCATGAAGATTAGGGTTTTTTAGCAAATTTAGGTTTTTATTACCCTTATTTTATTATGGATGAAAAAATAACACTTGGAGGGAAAATAAAAGTGACCACCAACCTTTTTAAATTTGTGCAGGAGCCTAGGGAAAATTTGAGGAGAAAAAGATTGATTTTGGCCAATTTTTGGCAACTCTGGCCAAATTTCTCCTATTCGCAATGCCACCCAACTGGTTGTTTTAGTTGTGCCCTCTACGCGCCTCTGTGCGCAGCATCAGTCAGGTCGGGTGCCCTTGTGCACAGCATCGGCGAGTCGTTCTATCGTGCAAGCTTGTGCGTAGCACCCGAAGACTGTGGGTAGCTCAAGCCTCTACACGGGCCTGTCGGGTCTTCCCCTACGCGCAACGCCTGTTTCTATGGGCAGCTCAGGCTTTGACCTGTGCGTCTGTGTAGCGTCGATGCCTATGCGCAGCACCGATCCATATGTGCAAACCAAATTTTTTTTTAACACCATCTTTCCTCCTCTATGTGCAGTGTCAAAGGTTCTATGCGCAGCGCCACCGCCTACACGCAGCACTAGAGAAAACTTGCCTAGTCTTTAGAAAAACGCCCAGAAATGATTCAACAGTTCTCTATATTTCTTTCAAACAAAAAAATGAGTTTAGGAAGAGGGAAGGAAGGCCTTTATACCTTTTTTGAAAAATAATTTCATGATTAAACCCAATTTTCTAATGTTTGTTTCCTTTCTTTCTTTTTCACTGACTTTTTTGGTCTTTTTGTCCTGTAGGTGGCAGAACTCTAAGAAAAATAGTTTTTTGCCTTTGCTAGAGTATCTTGATGTTTCCCTTGGATTAAATTTTTTTTAACAAGCTTATATTTTCCTCTTACCCACATTTTAGAAATACGAACCAATTCTTAAAAAGAAAAGGGTCATTTTGAATTTTTTTTTAGGAAAAGACATACAGTGATATTAGTGCTCTGTTTTCACTTTGAAGCAGTGAAAACCTCTTGTTGTGAAAAACCTAGCAGTTGGTATCAAAAAATCCTTTAGTCTTTATATGTTCCATCATCATGAGAAACATCAGGTTGTTTGATCTTATCAATATTTCTGTAGGTAGCCATCTTTGACAGTCCTGTACTAGTGTCACTCATGGCTAACTATCTTTTGCATAATATTCTTTTGATAAGGAAATCCTTGTTGGAGGCTTCTCTACTTTGTTTTATACCAATTACGTGTTTTTTCCTTTGACCATTTTGATAGTGATATATCTCTAGTGGGAAAAGTTAACAATTTAAACCATTTTCTGTCTCCCGTTGGCCACTTTTATTTTTGCAGGTGCCTACAAAACATTTTCCTTTGTCACTGTCCCTTTTTGTGGAGTTTGACATCCCTTCTCTTCAATAGTGAACCTATTTTTAGCATGATTTCCTCCTTGGGAATCTCACCTCATGCTTTCCTTTCTTTTGATCATTTTTAAGGTCCTCTGACTGCATTTGGAAACTCAACCTCTTATACTAATACCCTTTACCACTTTCTCCCTCTGATCCAGTGAAGTAATGCTGCTTTGACAAACTCTAGAGGGTATCTTGGATGTCCTTTGAATGCCATCTGCTTTTTTATGAGGGAGGACTTATCATCTTCACTTGATCTTTTCAATCCATCTTCCCAAACTCTTAGGTTTTAAGGCTGTTTAGAGAAAAGTAAATAGTGTTTTCTTCTAAGTTCTCTATAGCCCTTTCAAGTTAATTCATTTCTATTCAATTCACCTCACCTTTTTCCCTTATTCACTCATGAATTCTGAAAATATTCAATGAGTACTTGGTTGTGTTAAGGTGCCTTCTATCCTTGTGGTCCTTGTGATGGTTCTTTGCCTAGTAAACTATCTTGTCAATCAACCATAAAAACCCTGATTTGTCTTTAAAAATAGGTTTGCTGCCTTTCTCTTTGCTGTGGATATCTTATTGTGATGATTTCACCCTATTACCTTACCTCTTGCTAGGCTAATGGCCATCTTGATATTTTCGCATAAATGTGAACAAGGGTAGCTGTCCCTTGCAGAATTTGTGCTTTAGGCCAAGGAGGCCTTTCTTCAATGGCCCTTTGATCAGTTTTGGACAAATTCATTTATCCCTTTTCTTCTTTGAATTCAGTTTATTTACACAAGAAAAAGAGATATTTTAAAGACACCAAAACCACCCTATGACATGTGAAACCCTAGGTGACCTAGTGGAAGGTTCCTTGGACTTGGATTTGGAAGAAAAAACTTAGACTTGGGAATATTTAGGGTAAAACAAAGTTTTTATAGACTGATGTATTGAAGATCCAAAATAAAATGTACTTGATTTACCTAAAGGGCCTACAGAGACAGTCTTTAGACCATCAATGGTTGCGGTATTTCTGGAGAGGTAGGAGAGATGGTTGTTTGGTGGCCCTAGGTAGTAGTAGAGGGGTTTTTAGGCCAAAACAAAAACAGAGTATTGAGGTCAAAGGTGACACAATAGAGACAAAAAGAGTGACATGAGCCCATGATGGGTCTTCTGGGGTGGGTGAGAAGAGCTTGACATTATGGGATGATGAAATAGTGAAAAAATTATGTTAAGGATGATGAAGGCAATGAGATTTCTCAAAAATAACAATGTCCATGAACTTTGTTTCTAGAAATCTAGGGCAATCATTTAGTCATCTACCCAGGAAAAAATTATTGATGACTAACAGTGGCTCCACTTGGGCAAGGCATCTCCTTTTCAGGAGGTGTCCAGAACTTTTAGATCTCTAGATTAATGGAGACAAGTGCCTCATCCATTGGGGATTATTTTCACCTCTTTTCTCTTGTTGATGCTTGCTGTGAAGTTATGATCTTAATATATTTGAAAAACATGCTCAAATCATCTTCATCCCTACCTACCCAAACTACTTTCCTAACATTTTTTTCTTCCTTGGGTGCATTTGGACTAGAAAACCCTTGACATTTTATTTTGAAAGCAAAACAAACTATCTACTTCTATCTTATCTCCTCCAAAGTTTAGATTACACTAATGAACTTTTTTATTCTCTACATAGACTATTCAACTTTCAAGATTAAACTATTTGACAAGATTCATTCACTAAGCTATAAACATGAAATTGAAAACATGGCTTAAATCAGGATTAGACAGTCTAACTTACCATTGGTTTGTGGCATAAGAGAAAGCTGCACATAAATGTTATTTATGTACAAAATAAGACTAGAAAAATCCCTATATTACTAGTATAGTCCCTTACTGTTATTAGTGTAACCCCCTTATTGTTATTATTGTACCCTTGTAACCCCCATTTTCTTATTATTGTGCCCTTAAACTATTATTAGTTCAGCCAGGATTACATTGTCGCCCACTAGGATTACAATATGGCCACATGGACTCCTATATATAGAAAGGAGTTTTTGTAAATTGTATCATCCAAGAATTGTTCATTTATGTAATGTATTGGAGATTTCCCCTTCAAAGTGGCTTATTTCTAAGGCGTTGATATATCTTTTCTTCTATTTTTGGAGCTGGTTACACAACATTTGGTATCAGAGGTTTGGATTCTAGGGTTTCGCTGCTCCAAATAGGTCATCATGGAATTCTCGCTATAAAGCTTTTTCTACGAAGTTTCAAAAGCTAAAAATTTTAGTGTGCGAAGCCGAAATCCCGAGGAAGATCGTCTAAAAATTTCAGAGGTTGGTTCGCAATATTTTCGGAGATATGATCTGTGGAATTTAGGTCTTTTTTCAGGCTCCTAAACAGGTCATCGTGGCATTTGAAATATAACTTTTTTTCTACGAAGGTTCAGAATCTGAAATTTTTAGGGTACGAAGCTGAAATCCAGAGGAAACTCGTCACAAAATTTTAGAACTTGGTTCACAATATTTTTGGAGATATGATCTGTGGAATGTAGTGCTTTTTTAGGCTCTTGAATTTCATCTCAAAGAGGTTATCGTGGGAAAAGTTCAATAACTCTCTCTCTGAGCATCGGATTGGAGTTCTGTAAAAAGTGATCGCAAGTACACAGACTGTATTTTCTTTGTGTTAATTTCAGAGGTGAAGGATGAAACAATGACACGTGGAAAGCCGTACAAGTTCACTCTATTGAACTAGTCCATAATTAGGTCATTGTGGGAGATTGGACATAACTTTGTCTTGGAGAATCCAAATTAGGTCAAACCCATGGAATTCAAAAGAGAATTCAGAGGGCTAATTCAGTGCTGAATTTTAGATATTTAAGATCTGCAATCATAGAGATAATCCAATTTTAATATCAATCTCCTCAAAAGCAACAAAAAGGTGTGTATTTTTTTTCCGAATTGCATAAGTCTTGTTTGAAAAATCAATTTGAATTGATTCCAAGGGCATATTGCAGAATAGATATCAGTATTGGGTTCTAAAAAATGCCCCGTAAAAATAATTCAACACCTATTAAGCCTTCATAAGTCTCTACTATGACTCATGAAGATGAATAATTGCAACATGATCTATCAAAATTACAAGAGCAAGTGCACCAAATTTCGCTCTCGCAAAGAGCAGCAAAAAATGAAATGGAAGTTTTGAAGAAAGGCGTGGAAGAAAATATGGATGGTGTGAAGAATAATATGGATGGTTTGAAGAAAGGTGTGGAATCTAAGATAGATGGCATGGAAGCTGGCATGGAATCTAAGATGGATGACATGGAAGCTAAGATCGATGAAAAAATGGAAAACATGAAGAATGATCTAAAAGCAGACATGGAAGGTTTGACAAAGTTGATACAAAAAATGTTTCCTAATGGTGAAAAGATAGTAGAGGAAACTCATGATGAGAACAAAATAAATGTTAATCGTGATTTCATAAACTCTAATGTTGGCGGAAAGAACCACCATATTCCAAAAATGGATATGAGGAAGTTTGATGGAAAGGATCCTGTAACATGGATACTACAGATGGAGCAATATTTTGATCTCCATAATGTGCAAAACATGCAAAAGGTACACATTGCAACTTTACATTTGGAACAAAATACATTTGTATGGTATCGATGGCTTTCATCTCATAAACGAACTATCACTTGGTCAATTTTTACGGAGGAAATAATAGCACATTATGAGGATACAAAGAGCAACACCTTCTTTAGCCAATTGATAAATCTCAAACAAAAGGGTTTCGTGGGGAAGCACGTTGAGGACTTCTAAAAATTGAATATAAGGGTAACTGATATTCGAGAGGAACACAATATTGATATCTTCATAGTCACTTTAAAGGATAACATCCAACATGATGTTCGCGTTTTGGAACCTGATTCATTGGAGAAGGCTTTCAGGTTGGCAAGAAAAATTGAATGTAAAATTATGGCGACAAGGAAGCCTACCACTCACTTCTATAAAGAAGGAAATGTTTCTACGCCTATATTTCCACAACCTACAAGGTTGACACCACAAAAATTGGAAGAAAAAAGAGAAAAAGGGCTTTGCTATGATTGTGATAGAAAATACACTAAAGTTCATAAGTGTGCTGAGAATAAATTATTTTACATAGATTGTGAAGAGGAAGAAGAAAATGAACAATAAGAGGATATACACCAGGAACCAACCTTAGAAGAGGAAGAAATGAATCCAACCATATCATGAAATTCACAGGCAGGAATTACCACTCCTCAAACTCTCAAGATAGAAGGACAAATCAAGAAGAAAAAGGTAATAGTGTTGATTGATTCAGGTAGCACCCATAATTTTATTCATTGTAAGGTAGCCAAGGAATTAAATTGTTTCCTATACCCGGCACCAGAATGTCAAGTGATGGTTGCAAATGGAGGAACTATAAATTGCTCTGGAAAATGCCATAATATCAAGCTAACCATGGGGGAATATGTATTGACTATTCCAATGCTTTCCATTCCTATGGGAGGTGTTGATGTTGTACTAGGGGTACAATGGTTACAATCTTTGGGGATGGTAGCTTTTAATTTTCAAGAACTTTTCTTGAAATTTTTTTCAGAAGGAAAGGAAGTCAAATTACGGGGTATTGAAGGGAAGCCAGGAAGGATAATAAGCTCTAATGTCATGACAAAGCTTCTAAAGAAACAACAACGAGGCGTAATTGCACAATTATGCTCACTAGAAGTTCCAACATCAAAATCATCTATTTCTGCAGATCTCCAACAAGTCTTGGACAATCATTCCAAGGCGTTTGAAACTCCCAAAGGACTCCCACCTATTCGTGATCATGATCATGCTATTCATTTGATTCCAAGAAGTGTTCCTCCAAACATCAGGCCTTATAGATATCCTTACTTCCAAAAGAGCGAAATTGAACGTATGATTGCAGAAATGTTAGAGGCGGGTAAAATTCAACCTAGTCAAAGTTCTTTCTCTGCTCCTGTAGTATTGGTACACAAGAAGGATGGATCATGGCGAATGTGTCCGGATTATAGGGAGCTCAATAAGCTCACCATTAAAGATAAATTTCCCATTCCTGTGATTGATGAATTATTGGATGAATTACATGGAGCAATTTATTTTACCAAGTTGGATCTTTGTTCGGGATATCATCAAATTAGAATGAAGACTGAAGATATTCCAAAAACAGCATTTCGAACTCATGAGGGTCATTATGAATTTTTGGTCATGCCTTTTGGCCTTACCAATGCACCTTCAACATTTCAAGGGTTGATGAATTCCATTTTCAAACCCTTCCTTAGAAAAATTGTGTTGGTATTTTTTGATGATATACTAATCTATAGCAGGTCTTGGAAGGATCATGTTGAACATGTTGACAGGGTGCTCAAACTATTGCAGGAGAAACAATTATATGCAAAAATATCCAAATGTTTCTTTGGAGTACAAGAGGTGGAATGTCTGGGTCATATTGTATCTCACGAGGGTGTTAAAGTAGACCCTAACAAAATTAAAGCCATTAAGGAATGGAAATTCCCCACAACCATAAAGCAGTTGCGAGGATTTCTCGGGTTAACAGGGTATTATCGCAAGTTTTTAAGAATTATGGGAGAATAGCAGCACCTCTAACAACATTATTGAAGAAAGATGCATTTTCATGGACTCCTGAAGCAACTAAGGCCTTTGAACATCTTAAAGAGGCAATGTGCCTAGCACCGGTCTTAGCTACACCAGAATTCACAAAAACCTTTATTGTGGAATGTGATGCCTCGAGAAATGGAATTGGTGCAGTTTTAATGCAGGAAGGAAGACCCATTGCTTTTGAAAGTCGTCCAATCAAAGGAAAGTATTTACAGAAACCTATTTATGAGAAGGAAATGTTAGCAATACTGCATGCACTAAAGAAATGGAGAACTTACATAATGGGAAGACACTTCAAGGTAAAAACTGATCATGATAGTCTGAAACACTTTTTGGAACAAAGACTATCTTCAGAAGAGCAGCAAAAATGGGTCACAAAGATCTTGGGTTATGACTTTGAAATAATCTACAAAAAAGGAAAGCTTAATGTTGTTGCAGATGCACTCTCAAGAAAGAATGAAGAGGTGGAAGCATTGCTTTGTGCCATTTCTATTATCCAACCAGATTGGATAACCGAAGCAAGAGATGAATGGAAGAAGGACAAAGATGTATGAACACTCATTCAAAATTTGCAGCAAGATCCTAGTACATCTGATACATTTAGTTGGAAAAATGATTCCTTATGGTACAAAGATCACTTATATCTTTGTAAGAATTGCCAACTAAAACAAAAGATTATTCTGGAATTGCACACTTCTCCTTTACGAGGACACTCAAGATTTTTAAAAACCTACCACAGGGTGAAGAAAGATTTCTTTTGGGATGGCCTTAAATCCGATATTCAAAATTTTGTGGTGGAATGTTTGGTTTTCCAGAAAAATAAAGTTGAGACAATTAAGACCCCAAGAATTCTAAAACCTTTATCCATTCCAAGTCAACATTGGGAGGAGATTTCAATGGATTTTATCACAGGTTTACCTAAGTCTGAAGGAAAGAGTGTCATCATGGTGGTAGTTGATATACTTACCAAGTATGCAAACTTTTGTGCATTATCTCATCCATTTAAAGCAATTATAGTTGCTACTACATTTATGGACATAATTCAAAAGCTACATGGAAGCCCAAGGGTTATTGTGAGCGATAGAGATCCCATTTTTACTGGAAGTTTTTCGACGGAGTTATTTTCTTGTTTGGGTATTCAATTAGCTCATAAATCATCTTATCATCCTCAATCTGATGGTCAAAATAAGATAGTAAATATATGTTTGGAATGATATCTTCGTTGTTTTGTATCTGATAAACAAACACAATGGGTCAAGTGGTTACCTCTCGCTGAATGGTCGTATAAAACTTCCTTCCATACTACAGCAAAGATGACCCCATTTATGGCACTTTATGGATATCATCCACCATCCATCACATTATCTTTAAGGGAAAATTCAAAGGCTCAAGTAGTGGAAGATCACATCGAGCATCAGTAAGAAGTTCTCCAACTCTTAAAGGATAACCTGAATTTGGCACAAAATCGAATGAAACAACAGGCAGATCAACATCGCAGCGATAGAAGTTTTGATGTAGGAGATTGGGTATTTTTATGGCTACAACCATATAAACAAATGTCCCTCAAGCAAGCTAAGAAGGATAATAAATTATCGCCAAAGTACTATGGTCCTTACAAGGTGTTGCAAAATATTGGTACTATGGCATACAAATTGGAGCTTCCTGCTTCTTCGCAAGTGCATCCAGTTTTCCATGTTTCATGCTTAAAGAAGGTTATAGGTGAAAATCTTCCAGTTCAAACAATATTGCCAGAACTTGATGAGGAAGGAAAAATCATATTGGAACCTGAAGCAGTCACGGAAACAAGAACTCGACAGCTACGGAATCGATCAATTTCAGAGTATCTCATCAAGTGGAAGAACTTACCCACTGAAGATTCTACATGGGAGGATGAGAATTTTATACAGAAGCACCTAGAGCTACTCAAGCGTTGAGGACAACACTTTTTTGAAGGAGAGGGGCATGTTGGGTCCCTATATTACTAGTATAGTCCCTTATTTTTGTTAGTGTAACCCCCTTATTGTTATTATTGTACCCTTGTAACCCCCATTTTGTTATTATTGTGCCCTTAAATTATTATTGTTAGGTCGGCTAGGATTACAATGTGGCCCACTAGGATTACATTATGGCCACATGGACTCCTATATATAGAAAGGAGGTTTTGTAAATTGTATCATCCAAGAATTGTTCATTTATGTAATGTATTGGAGGTTGCCCCCTCGAAGTGGATTATTTCTAAGGCATTGATATCTCTTTTCTTCTATTTTTGGATCTGGTTACACAACAGATTCATTCACTAAGCTATAAACATGAAATTGAAAACACGGCTTAAATCAAGATTAGACAATCTGACTTACCATGGGTTTGTGGCATAAGAGAAAGCTGCACATAAATGTTATTTTTGTACAAAATAAGACTAGAAAAATCAGGGCTATGATACATTGTTTTCTATGCATCACCATTTTTCTCCTTGGTTCTGTTTTAAGCATGTGGAACCAGTATATTTCTTCCCTAATCTATCTTTTGACAAGTCAAGTTTGCATAATTTGACTAACTATCTTTCACTAACTTATCAAAAATAAATTTAAAACATGTTTCAGCCATGATTAGGTGGTATGATTGAAACAAGGCTTTATTTTTTGAACCAGTAGTGACATTTAAGGTTGCTCACTTTCAATAGTACTATTTTTTGGGTATGGGGCTTTACCTCTTTTCAAATCTACCCTCTCTTCTATTTTTCTTGTTTTTGTGTTTTTCTCTTTATAACCTTGTTTTAAACAATGGTATGAATAATGAAGGAGAAATTCAAACTAAACTTTTAGTAGCTATGGTATTTGATGACCCTGTCATCAATAGGACCACCCAACAACACTTTTTCTTTCATCTCTTATAGATAGAAAACATGGCTACCTATTTTTGAGTGCATGCTGCAAGATTTCTTCCAAAAATCTTCAAATAGGATAGTTTTTCCTTTATATCTCTTCTTTGAGTATTGTTTCCAAACTTTGCTTCTGTAAAAGAAATTCCTTAGGTGGAAAAAGCTTTCTTAATCAGCTTCCAAATAGATGAGGATATCATCAATGTATATCATAGTGAAGAAGTTGACAACAACTGCCTTGACTCTTTGGAAGGTGTCTTCAGTATTTCTCATCCCAGGTAAAATTTGGTCAAACATGTATTCATTCCAAGGAATTTTGAAAATGTCTTTGTGTTGATTGATTTGAAGTGGTATCATCTGATGATAACCTAAAACACTACCAAGAAATGTTATTTTGTTAGAAAATCCTACCTTTGGCATGGGAAGATTTATCTTGGGAAGAGGGAATTTGTATGTCATGGAAGTTTTGCCTACGTACCTAAAGTCTATAGACATCCTTCATCCTTTTTCTTTATTTTTCATCGACATAATTTTCTCAAGGTTTTCATGGTTTTTCTTGATATAAGATCCCTTAGGAACCATATCTATGTCATGAGGTTTTAAGATTTTACTTCTATATACAAGAACATCTTGAAACTTCTTTCATAACCTTATGTATTTCAGTTTTGTGTGAAAGGACAAGGTTATGGACAACTTAATATTTTTGGGCCTTCTTAGGCTACCTACATTATATTCTTATATATCTGCTTCAGCATACATCCCTTTAGGATTCATAGCAACATTTGTGAGAGTCAAAAGCTTTTTTGGAGGGACCAGGATTTTCGATAATGAGGTATCTGTATAAGGTAAAAACATTAGACTCTTTCGACTCAGATTCCAAAGATTTTCTATTATGTGAGTATTTTTCAGTACCTTCGGATTTTCAAAAGGAAGCAGTTGTGTTTTTGATATTTTTCCTCCCTTTGAGACACCTGATTCATATTCCAAACTGACTTTTGGTTGTGATTTTTTATTTTCAATTTTTAGAAATTCAAGTCTATTTTTTTCATTATATGGTTGTTCAGGGCTGCTAGAATTTTAATTGTGGAGCTCTCCATGAAGATTTTGGTTTGACTGTCGCAATATGTCTTGATGTGTTTCAGCTTCATATACCTACTCATCAATGTATTTTTAATATTTCAAAATTTGCATGTAGCAAATTGGAATATTAAATTTTGCTTATTTCATCTAGGAGGTGAATAAAATGGGTAAAAGGGCCATGAGTAGGAATAATATCCTTCATAGTGTGAAAATGATCAATGGATTAGCTTAATTTTGCATCTTCCAGTATGAAAAGGGGAAATTGCATGAGGACAAGGTCAAGTTTGACCAAGTCAACAAAAATACCTAAGAGGTGTAGCTTGCATGAGAAGACAACGCAGTTTTGGAGGGAGGAATATTCTTTGTGGAAGAAACCCTAATGTGTGGGGTCTAGGGAAAAGAGGCATTCACTTGCATAAAAGGAGGAAGAGGCAGCCATAGTGAGACATCTTGGAGCATTTGATCATTTGTTTGTTTATATTATTTGCAGTCTTCGATTGTTCAGCTGAGTTGCAGTGCTGCTTAGCACGAGGGATTCCTACTTAGGATTTCCTATCCTTCTTGAGAGGCCTCTTGAAGGTTACACTTCATTTTCTCAACATCTTGGCTCAAGGCCAAAGCTATTATTCAGTCACTGCGTTATTTCTGCTGAAGTATAATGTAATTTTGTTGGGTGTTACAGTGGAGGGGTTCCACAACACCATTCCTTGTCTCATCTTTCAGAGGAGGGAGTCTCTATTCCTTAAGAAGGTTTGAAGGAAGGTTTCAGAGCTGATTTTCATATCTTGGCATCAAGGCCAAGCATCTCCCATCATATACAATGCATTCCATTCTCCATACTGCGTTATTTAAGTGCACACTATTGCAGTGAGGGGTTGCACCATCATCTTGGAGGAAGAGATCTTCAGGGATAGATCAGCCTATCACTTGAGAGATCTGTTGGAGGAGGATTACTTCATATTTCACATCACCTATATCCATCTCTAGTTATTTTCATATTTTCAGCTACTACCCAGCAAGTCTGACATTTCTGCAGATTTTCCATTTGTACGTGTATTGTGTTGATTAGTGGTTGTCATTGATGTCAACCAAAGCAGCACCAGGGTCTAACCCAATATTTCATGGGAATTTTGACCTACCAAATTAATATAATCTGGGTCAATAATTCTTTTGATGGTTTCTACTTTTCAAGATGTTTTCGTTGATATATGGCACGCCATGTAATTCTTCACGGTTTGAGAGATATTCATGTTTGAAGTTTGTACCCCTAGTTAGTGGGATAAACCCCATGGGATTGGGGCATGGGTCATTGAAAAGTCATAATTAATCTTTTTTAAGCTCCTAAAATCCCTCCCACGTTCACTTGTTTAAGCCCCTCTCAGCTTAAGCATTTATATAAATTGTGATCTTCATTTCCTCCTTAGGCAAGGGATTTCACTATTTGAAACAGGTCATCATCGCATTTTCGCTCTAAATTTTTTCTAAGAAGGTTCAGAAGATAAAAATTTTATGAGGCAAAACTGAAATCCTAAGGAAGCTGCTGTAAATTTTCAGATCAAGGTACGCAATATTTTTGGAGATATGATCTGTGGAAGTCAGGGTTTTTGCAGGCTCCTGAAATTCATCTCAAAGAAGTGACCTTGGTAAATTCGTCATAAATATCTCTCTAAGTATAAGATTGGAATTCTGTAAAATGTGGTGGATAGTGCACAGTTTGTAATTTTTTCTCTATCAATTTCAGAGCCAAATGAAGAAATAGTGGCACGTGGCATGCTGTACAAGTGAGCTCTGCTGAAACAATCCATAATTAGGGCATTGTGAGAGATTGGGTATAAATCTCTCTTGAATAATCCAAATTGGGTTAGACCTGTGGCATTAGAAATATGACTTAGAGGAATACTAAAGAACCAAAAATCAAATATTGAGGATCTAAATTAATAGAGATACACCAGATTCAATATCGACCTCCTAGAAGGCAAATAAAAAGCTAAATCATGTGTTGTCAAGGGTTGCAAAGGACCAGACTTTCTATGGCAGCAAAGAAAAGCAAGGTGCAACAAAGGTATCATGAAAATAGCAGCAACTATGGTGCATAACATCATCAAGAATTTCATCATATGAAGTCTTCACTTGGGTAGCACTGCATACAATCATTGTAAAGGTATCATTGTACTAAGTCATTGTAAATACATTATTGTAAAAATTGTACTAGTGTCTATCTGCCAAGGGTTGAAGAGGTAGTGTTGGGAGGTCTAGTATCATCATTAGGTGGTTGTGAGTTTCCACCTTAAAAAATGTGTGCATTTGTGTTCCTCTTGTTTGCTGCTATCATTATACAAACACTGATAATAATTGAAGATTAACTAATGCTCTAATTGAAAGGAATATTGATTCACCCCCACTCTCAGTATTTCCAACAATTGGTTTCAAATCTTGGTTCCTTCAAAAGTAGTTTAATAGCTGGAAGGAGGTCATGGAGCATACCAAGAATGGTGTACCTCTATTCAATGAAAATAATTATGCACTCTGGAAAGGAAGAATGGAGGTCTATCTTTTGGCACTAGGTTATGAAGTATGGGACACTGTTCAAAATGGATTTACATCAACCGCAGATGAACAAGGTAAGAAGAATTTGGTAAATGATGGAAAAGCAAAGAATATTATTATCAGTGGACTTATTGAATCTGCTTATCATAAGGTGTTGGGTTGTAAAACTACCAAAAATGTATGGGACAAGCTTGAGAATATATATGCAGGTGACTCAAATGAAAAAGAAGAAAAGCTTCAAATCTATAGAGCGAAATTTGAGCAACTCAGAATGAAATAAGATTGCAACATTGCTGCATACTTCCAATACGTTGATGAAATAACAAATACTCTAGAAGGATTGGGTGTAATGTTCCCAATTTTAGCCTCAAGCTAAAATGGAACATTATAGTGTCATATTTTTATTTTGATTAATAAAATAGGTAAGGAGACCCTTTAACCCTTTGGTGGTAGAGAAATAACACTCCTTATGAGGAAGGAGGGCAAATAAGCAGCTGAAATAACACCTAATGGTGTGAACATGATGATGATCACCTTGAGCTGGCCATCTTTGACCAAGTCAACAACGCTGCCTTAGAGGGGTGGCTTGCTTTAGAAGACAACTCAGATTTTGGAGGGAAAGCATTCAAAAGTGAATGGAAACCCTAATTGTGGGACCTATGGTGAGAGAGAGTTCATTTTCTTTATAAGAGAGAAGATAAAAGCTCATTTTTTTATGCTTTGATTCAGAAATTTCATGGTGAGGCCAAGGACTTGCACATCCGAGTTGTTTAGCAGGATTGCAGTGCTCTTGAGCACTGGGGGTGTTCCCAGGTGAGTATCCCCCACCTCTTCCTCATGGGAGGAGAGGATTTGAGCTACATTTCCTCATTCTGTCATTTTTCCAAGCTCACTCCTTCTGTTGCAGCGTTATTTCTGTAGCAGAATGGTGCTGTGTAGCTGGGGTAGCAGTAGAAGAACTCATTGAGTCTTCCCCTACTTGCATTTTTAGTGAAGGAGTGATTTCTTCATGGGAAGAGCTGTAGAGAGGGCTCTTGGACTTCATTTCAGATTTGTGGCATCAGGCCACTCATTGACCATCTCCCACTGTGCAATCACTTGGAGAAACTACGTTATTCCATGAGGGCAATGTTGAGGGAGATTATTGTGCTCATCAGCAGGAGTGCTTTTGAGTAAAAGGGGATCAAATCCTTTTCCTTTGAGGGAATTATCAAAGGAGGGAATCAAAATTTCAGATCAGCCACAGCCTCATATTCATTTTGTTTCAGTTGCAGTGACAATTTGTTTGTCACTGTTGTATTTTGTCCGGCATTTCTAGCAATCTCCCTAAGATTGGCTAGAAATCCCATATTGAGCCCATTTTCCTCTCTTGGGCCATTTTTCTGGTATATTTTAGCTAAATTATTATTTTTTATTTATTCAGCAGCTACATATCTCATATAGACTGTGTAGTTATGGTTTTCTGGCATTCTGTGTAGCTGCAGCTATTCCAGCATTACATTATGTATTCATTGGAGGTTGGTTATACAAGCTTGAGGGCCTTGTTCTTCATGATCTTTCTGTATAATCTTGCTGATATCATAATATAATGTTGGCTGTACTATTTCCCTCTTATGATATATTCAGAATTGCAGATTTTGATGGTTATGTTCATATATTGTTGTAAGCCCACTCTTTGAGCATTGTTTTAGAGACCTAGATTGGCGAGATATGAATAACCCATCTAGTCTTATTTCTTTGAGCTCATTTTATGAAAGGGAGTTATATTTTATATGTATGAGGGCATCCCAGCATTGGATTGTCTTATTTTTGCAGCAGCTTCCTTATACAGCGTCCTCAAGGACCCTGTGGCAGAAATTCCCGAAGTGGAATATTGCATATCCATAGACAGAGTCTGTGAAGGGCCAAATAGCCTTGGGATTTCTCCCTTCTTTGGAATGAGTCATATCCTGTAAATTTCCCAACATTAAATATTTGAAATGGACTTGTAGTAGCTCACTGAAGAAGGAATTGAAATATCTTAAAGATATTCCAGATAGAGAAGATTTTTTCCCATTTGGGATATTACAGTGGTATCAGAGCATGATCTTGGCTTAGCCTGTGCCCAAGATCCAAGGCTATCAGAGAGAGGAGCTTCTCTCCAAGGAGAGGATATTTATAAAGGAGACAAGGAAAGAGGAATGATGGAAGAGGAGGATTCCCTTCTTATTTTACAGACCATTGAGAACATCATTGAAGATCTGATGGAAGGGAAAATTTGGAGAATTTTTCTGAAAGGGGTTTGTGGATGAAACAAATCCTAGCTACTACATGAGGGGTGTGAGCATTCAGTCACACATGCAGATCCACAGTGCAGTCCTTTGTTCACTTGCATTACAAAGGAGTAGAGGAAGGAATGAGGCCATGGGAGGAGAAGCACTGCAACTCAAGGTATGGCTCATGATTGTTGGTTGAAGGATCCATTTTTCATTGTCATGCAAATGCAAAAACATGTGATGCATTCACTAAGGGTTTGATGGAAAAACTTGGTGAAACTCATTTTGTCATAAACACTAACACTTTGCATACACTGGAAAGAACCAAAAACATTGTCACGTTATGAGGAGACTCGTCACCACATGGAGGTGAAAGGGGGAGCCATTTCTTCCACTAGATGAGCCCTTGTGTCTTTGCAAGCTGTTCCAAATATTTTTACATGTGAGTACCAATGCACAATTCCAGAGACATACATAGCATTTGAATAGGGATTGTGAGATGGAAGGAGAAGATAAGGATTAGTATGGAGGGATGATGGGCATTCACCCATATCCATTTCAGAAAATTTCTGCACAAGAGAAAGAGACTGCACTGCGTAGAGGAGAAAGGGGAAAATTAGCCCACTCATACATGCATTCTATTTCAGAGCATGATGTCTCACTTTATGGGGGCATTCCACCTAGGAGGCCACTTGATTTAGAGTTGATGAGAGGCATCATTCCATTTGGTTCATCACTCATGGATTCTGGAGGGGTGGAGACACTAGAGGGATCCAACAAAGAGTAGATGGTTTAGGGTACACTCAAGGAGGAGAGATATACTCTCTCATTTTTAGTACCACCCCTTTTCATCAGCTTCACTGCGTTGAAAGACTTTGCTGCAGGGATGGAGTATTGCATCTTCATGATGCAGGATTACTGCTCCATATATTTAGTGATAGAGATGATACTTCCTTTTAGGAAGGACTCTTTCATGCATTGGAGTGGATGGAGGCCACTCATGTTTACATTTCCCAGGATCGAGAGATTCTTTGGAGGTGATAGTCTCTCATGGGAGGCTCATTTTCAGAGGCCCTTATTTCTATTTGAGCATGAGCAGCTGCATGATGGCATGGAAACAACTTGGAAGGTGACTTTGGCATGAGGGGATGT
Source organism: Pinus albicaulis (assembly GCA_034641835.2). Lineage (NCBI taxonomy): Eukaryota > Viridiplantae > Streptophyta > Pinopsida > Pinales > Pinaceae > Pinus > Pinus albicaulis. The sequence continues at coordinate 280,411,104 of CM076569.1, forward strand.
CAAGGTGGTAGGCAACAACGTTATGGGGCACCATATTGCATAATACCAGCGTTGTATATGTGGAGCACTGATCTAGGATGGAGGGCTCAGCATGGGTTGAGTATTCCCTAGAATCTTGATGCATGCGTGATTCTTGATGACCAAGAGGGAGATGAATAATATAGAGTTTATGATGTAGTCATCTAACACTATGGCATATTCTTCTTGGCTAGAGCTTCTAGTCTCAAGAATAAATTACTGCATGCAATACATGAGGACTTCCTAGCTGTGCACTTGGATGCATAATTTGATTGGCTAGAGGATTTCACTTGGAGGGTATTCATCATGGCACCTATCAACATTGGGAGAGATGCATATCCCACTTTATTATGGTGGAGAGAACTTCATAGCCACTTCCCTATGCATTGAAGGTAGAGGGAAATTTTCAGTTGGGCAATTTCAAGCTCAAGAGCTCAAGTACAAATTGGAGAAGGTATAATATCACATTCTATATAGTAATTTTCTTCCTTGTTTGAGAAGCATGATGAGTCAAGAAGAGTTTATTCCTTCTTGCATAATGTGCAAGGATGTATTTTTAGATTTCTGTAGCAGAAGAATGGACTATTCTTATGGTGGTTTATGGAGGGAGCCACATGCTCATTGGTGTGCACCATTGGCACCAGTTTATGTTTTCATGTTCCTATCTTTTGAGATGTGTGTGGAAGAAAAAAAGTGGCTGGGAAAGGCACTTGTTATGTATATTTTTATGAAGGCAAGAGGCTCACTACATTAGTCCCATGAGAGGAGCAGTGACCCACTCTCTAGTTGTCCTGTGATAGCTTGTTTTCATTGTATTATGCTACCTTGTATTGCTGATGTTGATTTATTCACAGGGAGCACTATTTGGAGAGTGAATTATATGTTGGGACAGCCCATTGGGAGCATTATTATCCCCATTACACATGCTCTATATTGCAGGACATACCATGGGAAAACCATGATTGGCATACTATTACTTTTCTCTTCTTGTGGGGCAAACCACTTGGAGAATTTGTAGAGGAATTTCATGGCTGGATATTTGATTGGGTAGCTTGGGCCACTCTTGGAGGCCATACGATTTCAGCCCAATAATAGAGTCAGCCCCATATGTACTACAGAGGGAGAGGAGAGCTTATTGGGGTGAAGTAGCAAAACTCTCCATTCAGCCCCATTACATTGCGGAACCAGGGGCAAGATTTCCATTTGGATGATAGCATGGATGAGGGGATCACCAGTGGCATTATATTTTCCCATGCATGTCATAACTCCTACCTTGAGGAGGCCATGGTTCAGCAGGGATATTTCCACCTAGAACTTCTATCTTTCCGTAACGTGCACCATTCCGGTTTGCATACTTGGGAGGAGGCATTGGAGGATAGTTTTATTGTAGCATATCTTGAGCAATGGTGGAGATTGTTGATGAGGAGGCCACAAGAGAAGAAGGGGGAGAAATTTTGTTCTCTCTATGAAGTTTCTTGGGGACAAGCAACATGTGGGAGGGGAGGACTGTAATGTTCCCAATTTTAGCCTCAAGCTAAAATGGAACATTATAGTGGCATATTTTTATTTTTCTTAATAAACTGGGTAAGGAGATCTCTTAACCCTTTGGTGGTAGATAAATAACAGTCCTTATGAGGAATTAGGGCAAATAATCAGCTGAAATAACACCTAATGGTGTGAACATGATAATTATCACCTTGAGTTGGCCATCTTTGACCAAGTCAACAACGCTGCCTTAGAGGGGTGGCTTGCTTTAGAAGACAACGCAACTTTTCGAGGGAAAGAATTAAAAAGTGAATGGAAACCCTAATTGTGGGACCTATGGTGAGAGAGATTTCATTTTTTTTATAAGAGAGAAGATAGTAGCTCTTTTTTTTATGCTTTGAATCAGAAATTTCATGGTGAGGCCAAGGACTTGCACATCCGGGCTCTTTAGCAGGATTGCAGTGCTCTTGAGCACTAAGGGTGTTCCTGGGCAGGGATCCCCCACCTGTTCCTCATGGGAGGAGAGGATTTAAGCTACATTTCCTCATTCAGGCATTTTTCCAAGCTCACTCCTTCTGTTGCAGCATTATTTCTATAGCAGAATGGTGTTGTGTAGCTAGGGTAGCAGTAGAGGAACTCATTGAGTCTTTCCCTACTTGCATTTTCAGTGGAGTGATTTATTCATGGGAAGAGTTGTAGAGAGGGATCTTGGAATTAATTTCATATTTATGGCATCAGGCCACTCATTCACCATCTCCCCTTGTGCAGTCACTTGGAGAAATTGCACTATTCCATGAGGGCAATGTTGAGGGAGATTCTTGTGCTCATCGGGAGGAGTGCTTTTGAGTAAAAGGGGATCAACACCTTTTCCTTTGAGGCAATTATAAGAGGAGGGTATCATAATTTCAGATCATCCACAAACTCATATTCATTTGTTTTCAGTTGCAGTGACAATTTGTTTGTCACTATTGTATTTTATCCAGCATTTCTAGCAATCTTCCTGAGATTGGCTAGAAATCCCATATTGAGCCCATTTTTATCTCTTGGGCCATTTTTCTTGTATATTTCAGCTACATTTTTTTATTTTATGTATTCAGCAGCTTCATCTCTCATAGAGATAGCACAATTATGGTTTTCTGACATTCTGTGTAGCTAAAACTATTCCGGCATTATATTGTGTATTCATTGGAGGTTGGTTCTACAAGATTGAGGGCCTTGTTCTTCATGATATTTCTGTATAATCTTGCCAATATCATAATATAATGTTTTATATACTATTTCCCTCTCATTATGTATTCAAAATTGCATATTCTGATGGTTATGTTCATATATTTTTTTAAGCCCACTCTTTGAGCATTGTTTTAGAGACCTAGATTGGGGAGATCTGAATAACCCATATGGTATTATTTCTTTGAGCTAATTTTCTGCAAGGGAGTTATATTTTATATGTATGAGGGCATCCCAGCATTGGATTTCCTTATTTTTGTAGTAGCTTCCTTATACAGCATCCACAAGGACCCTGTGGCATAAATTCCCAAAGTGGAATATTGCATATCCATAGACAGAGTCTATGAAGGGCCAGCTAGCCTCAGGATTTCTCCCTTCTTTGGAAGGAGTCATATCCTATAAATTCCCAAACATTCAATCTCTGAAATGGACTTGCAGTAGCTCACTGAGGAAGGAATTGGAATATCTTAAAGATATTCCCGATAGAGCAAATTTTTTCCCATTTGGGATATTACATTGGGAGAGCCAGTTGAAGAGAATACTATTATATGAAATATTCTTAGAACGTTACCAGGGAGAGTCAACCCAAAGGTATCGGTCTTAGAATACAGTGCAAATCTGGACAAACTTAGCAAAGAAGAATTACATGGAGTTATCATAGCATATGAAATGAGACTTGATGAACAAAAGGGTACTTCAAATCTAGAAACTGCGTTTTTTGCATCTAAGAAAACCAATAAGGAAAAACAACCTTCAATTGAAATGACATGCACCTGCAAGTGTGAAGAAAAGGGATATGATGGAAAAGGTCTTTCAGATGAAGAATATGCTTACTTTACGAGAAAACTAAACCCTGGTAAGGGAAAATTCAAAGGTAAACTTCCATTGATATGTTTCGGTTGTGGAGAGGTTGGGGATTTCGTAGCAAAATGTCCAAACAAAAGTGATGGAAACTCAAAAGGAAAGAAAGGCTTTAAGAAATTCAACAAGCAAGGCAAAAATAAAGGATCCAAAATGAAATTTCTCTCTAAAGAAGATAGCTCATCATCCGATGAAGAAAGTGACAGCAAAGAAGAAGCCAATGAGAAAGCATTTTTTATGGCCAAGCACAATAAACAAGAAGTATCAAACAATGAAGAAGAAGGGTTGACCATAGAATAATTTTATGAGGAGGCAATCAGGCTTATAAAAGAGCTCAATGATGAGAATATATGTTCCAATACTCTTGAAGAACAAGTTCAAGGTCTCAAAATTGAGGTTGAAGAACACAAATGTATTAAAGGGTCACTTCAAAATAAGTTGGAAGAAATAAACCAAGAAAGGGAAGCATTAGAAGCCGAAGTAGTCTCGCTACGTAAGGAAGTGAAGAAGGGGAAAAATGTCCAAAACTATGCCAATAGCTCAAGGGAATTGGAAGAACTCATCAACAATCAACGATCTTACAACGATAGAACTAGCCTCGGTTACAAAGAAGAAGAAGTAGGACCTTCTACAACAAAATACAATGAACCTATGAGATCTCACATACATGTAGACTTCATTAGAAAATATTCGCAAGCACATCCTTGGAAGACGATTCCTCGACGAAGAATTTTATCCAGGTACCAACTTATTTTTCATGGCTACTGTTATTCATGTGGAAAATTTGGTCATAAAGCTATAGAATGTCGCACGTACCCTATGAACTAATACAATTCCAAGAGATTCTTCAAATATGAACCTCCCAGGGCTCAACGAAACATCAATAGATTTGAACATTTAAGAAATAATATGGAATGTTGAAAATGTTAGAACTTTGGACACATAGCCAGAGACTACAAACTTGAAAATCCTCCAGAAGAATCTTCGAAGCCACAGAATGAACGAACATGGAAGAAGAAGAAGAGTAATAATTGTGCTCTCGCTCTTAAGGCTCAAAAAAAAAAAGATGTGTGGTATGTTGACAGTGGTTTCTCAATGCATATGACTGGAGATAGAAGGAAATTTGTATCTTTGAAAGAGAAGAAGGATGGAACCATATCCTTTGGAAATGATGGATCTTCCAATGTTATAGGATCAGGTACCGTCACTCTTGGAAGCAAAGATATTATAGCCAAGAATGTTCTATTGGTCGAAAACATGAATCACAATCTGCTCAGTGTTGGAAAAATGTGTGATCAAGGACACACAATGCTATTCAACTCCACAAAATGTGAAATCAGGAAAGGAAGGTATGGTAAAATTTTGGCTACAACAAGTCGAGCTCCAAATGACATATATGCTCTGGATGAAGCAACTAAAGCATGTCTACTAGCTAAAGAAGATGAAAGCTTGTTATGGCACAAACGAATGGGTCACATAAACTTTGACAATCTTGTTAGGATAAGAAAAAAAGAAGCAGTATGATAAATGCCAAAAATCTCAAAACCTTCCAGCACACTATGTGAGGCATGTCAGCATGGCAAGTAGACAAAATTCCAATTTAAAACAAGAGAACACTTTGCATCACATCCATTAGAATTGATACATACTGATCTATGTGGTCCTGTGAGAAAAAAAGGATTAGATGGAGAATTATATTTCATGTTAATGATAGATGACTATACTAGGATGACAGCCATCAGTTTCCTAAAGAAAAAAATCTGAAGAATTTGAGTGCTTTAAGATCTACAAGGAGTTGGTTGAAAATGAAACTGATTTGAAAATAAAGTGTTTAAGATCAAATAATGGTGGAGAATTCACTTCCAAATTATTTCAACAATACTGTGATGAAAATGGAATAAAAAGGAAATTTTCAACAACACGAACACCTCAACAAAATGGAGTTGCTAAAAGAAAGAATAGAACCGTAAAGGAAATGGGTAGAACAATGTTGAAGGACTCAAAATTGGACGAAAAATTTTGGGTTCAAGCAATTGATATGAAGGTCTTCATTATAAACCGAAGTCTTCTCAGAAATAATTGCAAAAAGAATCCATATGAATTATGGAAAGGAAAACCAGCTAATGTAAAATATTTCAGAATCTTTGAAAGCAAATGTTATATATCAAAAGAGAAGATCAAAATTTTGGTAAGTTTGAATCACGTGTTGATGAAGGTATCTTTGTTGGTTACTCACGCAAAAGAAAGGCCTATAAATGCTATAATCTAAGACGAAAATAGATAGTGGAGAGCATAAATGTTACATTTAATGAAGATGGTGTTCTAGTGAGTAATGATGAGGATCTAGAATCTTTGAAAATTGAGACAGAGGCTGAAAAATATAGAGATAAAATTGTAGAACAAGAAGCAACTATCAACAAGGAAGAATTAAACAATGATCATCAAGATATACTAGAACAACAACAAGAAGCTCCTCTAAGGAAAACAAAAGAGTGGACTCAAAAGAACCATCCATCAAATCAAATCATTGGTGACATAAATGAAGGTCGACAGATTCGTTCATCACAACAAGCTCACGTTGCTTTTATAGCAACCTTTGAGACTAATATTTTTTAGGAAGCCAGCCAGAATGAACATTGGGTAGCATCTATGAATGAAAAATTGGATCAAATTGAGAAGAATAACACCTGGGAATCAATTCCATGATGAAAAGATAAAAATTTCATTGGGACTAGATGGATGTTCAGGAACAAATTGAATGAAGATGGGCAGGTTACCAGAAACAAAGCAAGATTTGTTTGCAAAAGCTATGCACAAGTGGAAGGAATTGATTTTGACGAAACATTTGCACTAATTCCAGAATGGAAGCCATCCGAATGTTTCTCGCCTATGCATGTTCAAGAAAAATCAAAGTCTACCAAATGGATGTTAAGTCAACATTTCTGAATGGAGAATTAGAAGAAGAAGTTTACATCGAACAACTGTTACACTAAAAATTGTCATCCTGACATTCTACTATAAGTATGAGCTCATTATTACTGATACTTCCTCCTTTTGCAAGTCTATCATATCAGTTCCTCATGTCAAGCTTTGAAAATCAGAGAAAAGTTCCTAAAAATCCCCTAAACTTTGGTATCGCACTTTCTCTATTCATTGCCTGCAGTCCCGCACCTCAAGTTTAGCTCACCTGCGGAACCATATCGCACGTTATTTGTGTTATAGGTGTGGACCTCTGTAAAATTCAAAAAGGTGAAAAAGTAAAGTTAAAAAGTTGATTTCAGATCAATTCTAGAAGATTCTAGATGGGAATTTTCGGGAATGGATACGCTTTGATAAGGTTCATGTATCCCTTACCTTATGGAGCTAACCCCTTGATGTAAGGAGCTAATCCCTTTGAAGGAGGATTCTATCCCTTCATATTTGGAACAGAAAAACCTCCTCTTTTCCATTATAAAAAGAGGCATTGGGTAGCCTCAAGGGGAGTTAGAGCTTTAGAATATTTGAAGATAAGTGCTGTTGAGATTCAGACTCAGTTAAACAAGACTTCTGTGAGGAGAGATCACACACATCTATTTGTCTTGATTGAAAGAGTGTAGAGCTTGTCAAAGTAGAGGAGACTCCTGCTTCGGACCCCGGGAAGGCCTGTGCAACATCAAGGCTCAGGTTGTAAGGTTTTCCTTCTTTGAAATTAATACAAATATACTCATTTTTCTCAATAAGCTGTTTGTTAATGGTTTATTTCATAGATTCCTTGATCACTATGATAAGCATGGTTTATGATAATGTCTATATAGGTGCTATGTAATACTTTGCTTGTTTGTGACTGCAGGTTTACAAACGAAACTCCTTCAAGCGCGCGAAGGACAACAACAACTTCAAACAAGCACTGGACATAAGGTAGGTCTTTTAACACCTATATAGAGCTTTTCATATATCATATATGCTTAGAGAAAGATTATTCTATTTGGCTGTTTGTTGCTAGATAATTTTAGTACTAGGGAGATCGGTTTTGTCCGCAATAACGATTTATCCGTACAACAAATTGGTGACTCCGCTGGGGAAGAACTTGTTGTGTTTTTGGTTCTCTTTTACTTTGATTCGAGGAAACATTTTTCTTAGTTTTTGATTGATAGACATCTGCCTGGGTAGTTTAGGTTTTCTCTGTTTTAGAAAATTTTCAAATATTTAGTGTTTTTCTCTAATTTTTTCTGGGGCCGCACTCTGTCTTCTTTTGACAGTGCGGGCAGTTTCACATCTTCTTTTAGTAAACAGTGCGGTACCGCACCTAATACTTCTGGAAGCCTGCGGACCCTGTTTAAATTTTAGAAAAACCCTAGATTTCTTTCTTTAGTTTATCTTTATTTTGATTTAGTATTTTTTATTTCTGCCCAGATTGATTACTCTTTCTGTCAAAAACTTTCTATGAATGAATTCCAACAGTGTTGATATTTTGATGATTTTCTAGAAGATTTTGCATTTTGGATTGTTTTTCACTTGGTCTTTGTAGCGATTTGAAGCATTTGACATTTTGAAATACCTCAGATTACATCGGTTTTCTTGTCTTTTTTCTGAATCTGACCTTCTTGTGAAATCATCCTTTATTGAGAAATAAAGCTACTTGTTTCTTTGCAAATCTTCGAAAAGAACTTTGTTATTGGTTTTTGAATTTCATTTAAAAAAAAAAAAACATAATTGAATGTTTTTCGTCTGTTTGTTATTCTGGACGAATAGATCCTTAGTTTGTTGAACAACTAAGTAAAACATTCTTCAAAAAATCTTAAAGCTTTTATTCATTTAGATTGTTTAAAAAATTTTAGATCTCAAGATTAGTTTTGTAGTTTTGAGTGCAAATTAGTTAGTCTCAAAATTAGTTTTGAACTTTTGAGTGCTTTTTAAGAAAATTGTAGATCTCTTTTGAATAAAAATTGTTTTTGTAGCTACAAGTTTTGAAAGAAAAGGGATTTCATTGTGAGCTTCAATCATTTATTGGAAAAGACAAAAATATTTTCATTAAATCATTCTTTATGTTTAAAGGAAGAATTGTTTATTGAAAAGATTACTTTCTCCAACTCTTTCTTTAGATAGAATTTCATTGAAAGAAAAAGAATTAATTATCATTCTTAGGTGCATTTTTAGTGTTTTTGGAAGTCGAGTCTTCACACCACCAAAGTTTCATTTCCGCACCCATTGACTAAAGGAACAACTCTTAAAAGTAACACTTAATTAAAATTCATCTAGCAATATTTTATTTTCTAGGGCTCTTATCACCAACATAGCTTAGGCTAGTATCTTGGAGAAGGGAGTAATTAACTCTCCAAGATAGTAAAAAAAACAAGTAGACAAATCTTGTGGTAGGAAGAAATTCCAATTGTTGCATATATGCTCTGGGAAGCTCCTCCTAAAGGAGTTAAGCACGAGATCATATCTGAACCAGTGAGGTAATCAATCCTTCCTCATTGGAAACGATAGAAGATATACACGTATTAACAACGGTAAAACTCGGATAGACCATTGTCGAGGAGCCAGGGGTCACTTGTTGGCATATCTTGAATTATTTCAAAAAGCCTTCAAGGGGATTGAGCTTTGTTACTCTGCCCTTGCGTGTGTGTCGGATCGTAGACTGTTCCCCCAGGTATATTTGTTTCTGTTGGTAACCTTAGAGGCTATAATCTTTAGGATTCTTTCCTAAGGTGACGGTGGAGGGAAGATCCCACTGTACCTGGAGCAGACGTCGGCTAGACTCACTTGGACTCTCCAGAGGGTTATCTTCACTCGAGATGGTATAGTGGAGAAACTTGCACCGGTCTGTTTCATTAAGCAGGTTGTCGGGGTAACTGTTCCAACCGCCCTTTTCGTATTAAATTTCTACTAAGTTGGATTTCATCACCAACTAGTGTTTTTAGTACGAAAAGTTACTGTTTGTGTGTGGTTTGAACTCTTAGATTTTTTAAGCGTATGATTCAACTGTTTGTTTCTTAGAGACTTTAGGTGTTTTCATTGAAATTTTTCTTTGTTTGCGTGTGATTAATTAATTTTTAATCATGGCGGACTTGCCAAGACAATCCCGGAGACTACAAGGGAAACCCCCTGAATATACACCAAGTCACCTTGAAGGGCTACATGCTCTGGTATCATCTAGCAGAAGTAGGATTAGATCAACAGAAATTGGAACTTCATCCATTGTAATTCATCCTGATTATCAAACACCTACAACATAATACATTCAAGAGCTGATTTCAGTTTCTGAAGTTACTGGTTATATTTCTCCTTCCAGTGAACTAGTTTATGAACCTGAAATCTCTGAACCTAAAACTGAACCTTCTGTTTTGGAAACATCCTCAGGATTTATTTCACCAACTTCTAGCGATCTTGGTTCACCTAGGGTAAGAAATATCGTCACTGACGATCTTCCAGCTGGTCTTATTTCTATTGAAGAACTTACTAATCCAGACGAAGATATATCTCTTCCCGACCCCCCTCAATCTTTAAATCTTAGGGAGCGTGAATCTATTTTCTACAACCCTATTCGAACTAGTGCTTGGTATCTATCCTTAACAATTTTTTTGGAAAGTTCGGGTCTTTCTTTTCATCCACCTCGAGTTCCATTTCATCCTACACCCAGAGGTTACTATCCGCCATCCATTATGGAAGGAGAGTCATCGATGTTTTCTCAGACTCTGAAATCATTTTTACACGGTGGTCCTTTTGTTCCCTCGGGATACCAGGCATTATCTGGTATTTTCTCGAGAGAAAATCCTCAACCCATCGAAAACATGTTATCATCTGGTCTTAATGGTCTTAAAATTGAAACATCGAACACAGAGAAATTTTTTATGATGTCTGGTAATGTTCCTAATCCTCAACCACAAGGCAGTCAGTTACCGCCTGGGGGGCAACCTCAAGGAAATCCGTTACCGCCTGGGGGGCAACCTCAGGGTATTCAGTTACCGCCTGGGGGGCAACCTCAAGGTAGTCAGTTACCACCCGGGGCACAACCTCAAGGTATATTTTTCCCAGAACAAACTATGGAATCATATTATTTTGGGGGACAACCCCAAGGACAGTACATACCTCAAGGGTATCAACCTTCAAGACAGTACATACCTCAAGGTCAACCCCAAACTCAATATGCTCCTCAGGGTCCTTATCAACCCTAGCCTCAGTACCCACCTCAGGGTTATCATCCTCAAGGTCAGTACCCGATACAAGGTTACCAACAGCCTTCTGGTCAACCATCTATTCAAGGAGCCATAAATTTACCTCTTAATTATCAACCCTACGTTCAACCAGGTTATGGTCAATATGTTCAACCTTCTGCGGGACAATACCCCGGAATGATGGTGTGGGATCCATCCCAATATCAACAGCCTATGCATCCTAACGTGTGGTTACCTTATCATCCTGGATAGCCTTTAATTTCTGGTCCAACCCAGCAACCTGTCCAGCCAGCTATTCAAACTCCTACACCTAGTTCGGTTCAGCAGGCTGGGCCTAGTTCACCTCAGACTCCACCACAAAATGCTGCAACCACTGCAACGACTGTCCAACCTGTAACACCTGTTTCTGGAGTATCTGTAACCCCGAGTTCGGCTACCCCTGTATCCGTCCAAATCCCTCAAGTCTCTGTACCTCAGTCAGGACCTTCAGTTCAGACTTCAGTTTAGATACCTACAGGACAAATCGGTACAAGTACAGTTGTCACAATTCAACCCCAATTCATGTATCAACTGTACCAGGGACATCCGCAATTCGGTCCAAAATCCAAACTATCAGTATCAACCGTACCATGGCTATACTTATCAACAGCCTCAACAACCCCAGTTTGGTACGATTAATCCTGGTTTTCCGGGAGGTTACACAATTCCTAACGCAAATCCGATTCCCAGCTATCCTGGGTATCCACCTCCTAGAACTGCTTTGGCTACTCAAGGTTTTCGTGATCCCAACCGTCAATTACCATTTATAGCAACTTTAGACTTACCTGATTTGACACGCCTTACGAATGATCCGGTTTTTTATTATCAATATTGGCCACCAATGCCACATAAGTTGCCCAGTGATATACCAAAATTCGAAGGTAAGTCAGGAGAGGATCCATCAAATCACGTCATGACTTATCACCTCTGGTGTGTGTCTAATTCAATTATTGATGATTCGATTCGCTTACGTCTTTTCCAAAGAACTCTTATTGGTCTTGCAGCCAAATGGTACATTGAGTTACCACGAGGCTCGTTTCATAACTTTAGTTAGTTAGCAACTGCCTTTTTGACTCATTTTCAGTTGCCAGTCAGATACGACAATGGCATGGAATTATTAACTTCGCTGAAACAATCCACATCTACGTATATTTCTGATCATATCCATGAATGGCGACGTAGGAGACGTTTGGTGAAAGTTTATATTCCAGATCAAATTTTGGCGGAATGGTTTGTTAAATCATTGTTACCCAAGATTACTAAAGATGTAGCTAAAGCTGGTGTTGTTACTGAAGAGCAAGTAATTTCTGAAGCTCAGTATCTTGACCTCGTTTATACGTAGTCAGGTACTTTACATGAAAAAATCTCAGACCTTCCAAAACAAGGTCAAATAGCTGCTGCTCCTTTAGGGTCTCATGCTGCTGATGGTATGATTGGTAAAGTCAATTCTAAAAGTAAGAAGAAATCTTCAAATAATTCTTCTCCTATTATAACTTTACCTGATTCCCCAAAAAGAGAATCTTCCCCCAAATTTTCTGCCGATATTCATGTCGTAGAGACATCTACGACCAAATCTAAATCGGGTGGTAAAAAGAAAGGGAAGAATAAAAACAAAAAGAATTCGAAAGAGAAAAATGATAAAGATGAATCCAATGATGAAAAACGTAAACCTCGCTATCCTTGTTTCATTTGTGAACAAGATCATTTCACAAAAGAATGTCCATATCGAGCCGAAGTTACGAAATTCGTTAAAGGATCGCAACAACCTGCTGTCTTGAAGGATCCTTTTCCAATTCAAGATAGTAAGATGGTTGGTTCTACCTCGACTACTTTTGAAGAACCTATTATGATGATGTCTCATGTAAGGATTGTGACGCGATCGCAAGATTACAGTAGTAAGAATCCTGTTGATGGTAAAGAAGCAGAATCTTCTAATGCAAATGCATCAACTACACCTCCTCCTGTTTCTGGTCCACTACAGATCGAGAAACAAAATCCAGACTTAATAATCAAACCGCCTACTAAAGGTGTTCTTCGTAAATCAGCTTTCAATCCACATTCGAGAGCTGCTCAGAATTACAACATTGTTGAAGACTTAGTTGTTTCTCCTTCAGCAATGTCGGCTTTGGAAGTGCTGCAATCATGCCCAGCACAGCGTAAATTTCTTTTGTCTGCTATAGGAGCTATTGATATTCAGGATTCCAATCTTATAATATTTGATTTAGAAAATAGTACACCTCGTCTACCTCACCAAATGGCTTTCCAAATTCTAGTGTTAGTAAAAAACAGACCCATTTTTCGGACTGTGATTGATGAGGGAGCTTCAACGTGTATTATGTCGATTCAATGTTGAAAATCACGTGGTTCTCCTACACTTAACCAATCTCCGACAATTCTAAAGGCTTTTGATGGTCAAGGTTTTCAACCTTTTCGTATTTTGTAGGATTTACCCATAGGGGTCGAAGGTAAAATAGTAAATCTAGATGTGGAAGTGGTTGATGCCCCTCTAGATTACAACCTTCTCCTAGGTCGCAGTTGGTCTTATGCTATGACTGTTGTTGTTTCTTCAGTCTTTCGACTCATAAAATTTCCATATCAAGGAAAGATCGTTACAATATATCAATTAACTTATTTCTCTTCCAACCCAGCCTCTACAGAAACAATCCAGCATGTTGGTAAAACGGCTATCCCTTATAAGGATGTTGGAGTAGGATTGATTAAAGATTCTGGTTTACTAGGAATTTTTTCCTTTCCTCCTCCTAACGTATCACCTGTTGTTGCAAATATTCACATGATTTCGTCAGACATTGTAACGTTTGATGATCCTTGGATCGTACCTTCCGAGTCCGAGTTAGATTCAATTGATGGCATGATGCCTTTGAGTCCATTTGAAATTGCATATCAGGCTGTACAGTCACTTTCCAACCCCTTTTCAACCAAAATTGATCCAATGAATGGGATCCATGAAGAATCACTTTCTATATCTAGTTTAGTTACAACCACATTTCCTGAACTTGTTCATACTGATGAACAAATTTGTGAGTTTTTGTTTGTTGATGATTTACCATGGGAAGATCTACATCACCGATCTTCGTTTTTACCCGAGCTAAATCATTTGGAAGATGATTTTGCTTCAATTTTTACTGCTGAATATGTTAAAGAACCACAGAATCCTTTGCAAAATCCTGATTCTGAGTTAAATTTGGGAAATATATCTTGAACGGTTCCCATTGACATTTCAGTAAAACCAGGAATAATTGAAAACATTCATATAGTTGCTTGTTGTACGAAAGATGAAATTCAAATTTATAAAGCCCTATTTCAAGAATTCTGTGATGTGTTTGCCTGGTCTTATGAAGAAATGCCAGGAATTGATCCGTCAATCGTTGTACATGAAATTAAGACTTACCCGGATGCTAAACCTGTTCGTCAACCTTTACGTCAAATTCATCCTGGAAAAGATACTGCTATTAAAGCAGAAGTTGAAAAATTACTTCGTGCAGGATTCATATATCCAATCCCCTTAACAGATTGGGTATCAAATATTGTTCCTGTGACTAAAAAACAAGGAACAATAAAATTATGTATTGATTATAGGGACATTAATCGAGCTTGTCCCAAGGACAATTATCCAACCCGCTATATCAATCAAATAATTGATGATTGTGCTGGCAGTGAAATGTTTTCTTTTATGGATGGCTTTTCAGGCTACAATCAAATAAACATACTCCTTGCTGATCAACCGAAAACAACTTTTATTTGTCCATGGGGGACGTTTTCTTATTGCAAACTACCTTTTGGATTAAAGAACGCTGGAGCAACTTTTCAACGGGCTATGTATTATGCATTTCATGACATTAAACATATTGTGCAGCCTTATCTCGATGATTTACCTGCTCATTCGTTGCATAGGGTTGACCATCTCACTCATTTACGAGCCATCTTTATAAGATGTCGGCATTATCGAATTAGGTTGAATCCACACAAATGTGTTTTCTGTGTAGAATCGGGTCGTTTACTGGGATTTGTTGTTTCAAAAGCAGGCATTCGTGTCGATCCGTCGAAAGTCGAAGCTATTGTTAAATTGCCTCCTCCTTCGACTTTACGCCAACTCCAATGTTTGTAGGGGAAAGAAAACTTTTTACGTCGATTCATTCCTAACTATGTTGAGCTTACAAAAGGTTTTACCCAATTGTTGAAACAGAACATTCCATTCTTTTGGGATAAGATCGTTGATCGATATTTTGATGCACTTAAACACGCGTTGACCCATGCACCGTTATTGCATCCTCCCAACTACAATCAGGATTACTTTTTGTACCTCGCCGCTTCTAATTCCACCATTGGGATGGTATTAGTGCAGGAAGATGAATCTCACAATGAACATGTGATTTATTATCTTAGTCGAAATCTGCATCCGACTGAGATCAAATACACACATGTGGAGAAATTGGCCTTGGCAGCTGTTCAAGTTGTCCAACGTTTTAGACATTACATTTTGTTACGCAAAACCACAGTAATTTCTAACTGTAACCCTATGATGTACATTTTGACCAAACAATTGCTAGGGGGCAAGTATTCCAAATTGATAGTCATTCTACAGGAATTTGACTTGGAATTTGAAAAATCCAAGGCAAAGAAATCTTTGGTTTTTGCGGAACTAATGTGTGATTTCCCCTCTACTGATACTGAAACAGTGGCAGAGGAGTCCATTGCGGATGAATCTTTGTTTCTTATCAGTAATCTTGATCCATGGTATGGAGATATTATTGTTTATCTCCAAACCCAATCTTTTCGGCCCAAAATCTCATGATCTCAGTGACGGAAAATACGTTTCCAATCCCAACAGTATAATATTATTGGTGATACACTTTATCGTCATGGACCGGATTCTGTTTTTCAACGCTGTCTTACTCATGATGAAGCTGAAAAGGTTTTAAATGATTGCCATTCTGGAGCATGTGGCGGTCATATGTCTGGGTATGCCACTGCCCAAAAGATATTGCGCGCTGGTTATTTCTGGCCATCATTATTTAAATATTGTATTTATGCGGTCTGGAAATGCCACAATTGTCAACTCTTTGATCGTAAAATGCGCGCGCCACCCGCTCCTCTTCACCCTATAATTTTTGTTGGTCCTTTCGCAAAGTGGGGTATCGATTTTATTACATGTAACCCTCACTCGGCCGGGGGGCATGCGTATATTATCTTAGCCGTAGATTATTTTACTAAGTGGGCCGAGGCGATGCCTACATTTTCAGCTAATGGCAAAACTACTGCAACTTTCGTATTTAATCACATAATTGCTAGGTTCGGTGTTCCCCAAGTTATTATTACGGATCATGGAATTCATTTTCGGAATGTCATGATGACTGAACTAATAGACCAAATTGGTTTGCGACACAATAGTTCCACTCCGTATTATCCACAAGCCAATGGTCTGGTTGAAGCCATCAATAAAGTTTTAGTCACCATGATCAAACGCATTATTGGTATTCACAAGACGAATTGGCATTCCATGTTATTTTCAGCACTTTGGGCATATCGAACCTCGGTAAAAACATCAACTGGTTTCACTCTTTTTCAACTTGTTTACGGTTTGGAAGCTGTGTTGCCGATTGAATGCAAAATTTTGTCACTGAAATTAGCCATAGAATTACTCCCAGCTACTTCTGAAGAGGAGAAACGTTTCTTGTACTTGGCTCAATTAGATGAGAATAGACGAAATGATGCAATAGCAAACGAGGCTCATGTTAAATGGATTAAAGCTCAGTATGATAGAAGTGTGACCCCTCGAGATTTTTCAGAAGGAGACCTAGTTTTACTTTATGATCAAGCTAATGACAAGCTAGGAGCTGGGAAATTCGTGCCTATGTGGCATGGTCCTTACATTGTTAAACGAAAGTTAGCAAAAGGGGCCTATGAGTTGATATATTTTGACGGTGTCCTTTGGATAAACACAGAAATGGGCTCTATCTAAAGCGATATTATGCTTAAACGTGGTGTGGAGATTTTTTATTAGATTAGATTTCTTTACTGCTGGTGTGTCTTAGATTAGAAAAGTGTGCCTAGTTTAGAATGTGCCTAGTTTAGAAGTGTGTTTTTATCACTATTCCTGCTTATCTGAGTTTTACTCTTGATATTGCAGATGTCGACGGCTCTTCAAACTTACATTGGTTTTGCTGATGGTGCTTGTCGTAGTACACGGAACATTTCTTCCGCAGCTTGGGTTATTTATTCACCCGCTGACGAGTTAATATCCATGCATGGGGTAAGCCTTGGTCAAACAACGAATAACATTGCCGAGTATAGTGCAGTGATTGAGTTATTGTCTGAATCCATCTCATTTGGAATTCGGAGTTTGATTGTTAGGTTGGATTCCGAACTTGTTGTATTACAGCTTAACAGGGTCTATACCATTAGAAATCCAGTGTTATTACGGTTATTTTTAAGAGTTCGTCTCTTGGAACGTGAATTTGATTATATCGAATATCAACATATTCCAAGACATTTAAATACATTAGCAGATGCAGTTGCTTCTAGTATGATAAATCAACATTTGCAATAATCAAAACAGTAAATCAAACAGCATCCATAACATGCACACAGATAGTCGGTAAATAGTGATATATCATAATATAGGAGTGTTTTCAAAAATATACATCGTCTTCGATCATAGGTTGAAAAACACCTTATGATCGGTAAAATGATAACACAAAAAGTCAAAATATGAGTCTACAACACGATCATCCCATCACTGATGGTGATCACAATAAGAGACCACTGCTCGGGCCACCCTACATAGGAACCTCCTAAAAGGTCCTGGAACACCAATCACGTATCTCTGCAACCTGAGTGGAATATCATCTATGCTCGTCTCTGGAATATCTAGAGTCAAACACTCTAGATGATGCTCTAAATCAGTCAAAATCTCCGCTGATTGGCCTGCTGGGGCTGGTGCGGCTGCAACTGGTTATCTTCTCTCATAAGGTTGGAGATGGGTTGGTCGCTGTGGACCCACATCTATATTAAAAAAACTTTTGGTTATTAGTTTTCAAAGACGGTAAAAAATTAAAAAAAATTAGAATTTAGCAAACATTGAAAAATGATTGTACCTGAGTCATCCCACTGTTCCCCTGCTGGGAGAGCCATCTCTCGGTCGCCGTGGAAATCTATCCCGGCGTATGGAAAGTCCTCTATCACAAAAAGTTGGCAATCCAGCCAACGAAAATATGAAGAAGGAAATCGAACAATCTCAGTACCCTCAATAGCGTGACGAGCCATCAATGCGGACCAACGAACCATCCTAGGTTCTCGAAGTCGACCGGCATCAATAGAAATACTCTGTGGGGCTAACATGGGGATCCTCTCTAGAGAAAAATAGACTACGATGGATCCATATCCAAAGTTATTTAATTTTCCATTTTTTGCTCTGGTTAGTTGGCCTTTTACATTAGCCAACACAGCTTCACACCAGTTAAAGATGGTGCTTCGAAAACAATCCACAGCAATATGCATTTGGGAACCAATAGCTACATGCAGCACAACACTCCCACACAGTTTGGTAACGGTAAAAGCAATAAATTTCAATTCAGGACGGATGATGTGTTTTATATCAATCCGTTTGTCCCTAGGGTTTGCCTGGTCATTGCAGAATTCTAGTTGGAGATTAGCGACAGACTGGCCACCTGGCCTAGTCCCAAACAAAGAAACTTGTTCGCCCCTCTTGGACAAACCAGTCAGAAAATATATATCCTCCAGCTCAATTTCGAGCCAGTGGCCGCCAATAAAGAAGCACTGGTCCTGTACATTCCATCTGTTTACCAACCATGTCAGGAGTTCTACTTGTGCCCTCATGCCTGAGATGGCCCAAAATTTGTATAAACCACATGCTCTTAATGCTTGCTGTGTAGGCAAATGGAGTGTTGCAGCTTCATCCACTTCCTCATGTTCACGTTCTCTCCAAATCAACATCTTGTTAATCCTACAAAGCATAAAAAGGCAATTCAGAACAATCTTATTTGAAATTTTTTGGGAAATAAATAAGAAATGAGGGTTTTAAATTCAACCGCGCGGGTACTGCACCTAAGCTTTGTAAACAGTGCGTAGATATGCACGCGTACTGTGTTTTGGGTGCGGACCTTCGAATTTTTCTTTATAGAAAAAAGTCGGGGTCCACAGGTCATGTGTGTCTCACCTGCGGACCCCTACAAGTGAACTTGTTAACCATATTTTTCCCTAAAAAAATAATCTTAAGCCTAAAAACGAATTTGAAATGGATGGAATACAAGATTAAGAGGTCGTGGATTACCTGGGACTGACGGTTTTCGATTTCGCCAGACGGATTTTCTAGAATCTTCACAGGAACTTTCTTACCCAAAAGCTTTTTACTTTTCACTCTGAACTTGAACGGTAAAAATGAAATTGAAAAAGTCGTTTTTATAATTTTTTTCAAATAGATGAATTTTAAATTTGTTTATTTTTCACTTTAAAAAGGGGTATTTTTGAGAGCATTTTTACTTATCTTAAACAGGTATGTGTAATTTTTTCAAGTTTTTGTGCAGAAATTGGATTTTTCAGGAGAATTGATCTTTTTTTAACAATGAGTACATTTTTATCCCTTTTTCGAACTCATTAAAACTTACGAAAAAGTGAAAACCATGAGTACATTTTTATCCCTTTTTCGAACTTGTTAAAATTTACAGAAAAAGCGAAACTACTGAGTATACTTTTATCACTTTTTCGGACTCTTGAAAATTACGAAAAAGTGAAACGCTGGAGTCATCTTTTAAGCCCTTTTCAAACTCTCTAAACATGAAAATATTGCCGAGTACTTGATTATTCGAACTCATTAAAGTAAATGAATGATCGTCCCTTCAGTATAAGTTTACCCCTTTTCGGGACTGAAATGGACTATTTACGACAAAGGTATATGTTGACTAATTACGGTCAGTAGAGTTCTCTCCCGCATTATTTTATCCTTTTTCGGGCTCAAGAGACGAAATTTACAAAAAAGTACACCCATGGAGTTTTCTTAAGTTTTTTCTTCTGACTCCCTAAAATTCAAAAACACCGAGTTTCTCCTATACTGGACTCGTTAAAACTTGACAGTAAAGGACCTGTTAAATTTTAAAAACAGGAACGAACCACTCCATCTTAGGGTTAGAATTTTAAACTAAGTTGGACTCATCCGAAGGATGAGCTTATAAGCAAGCAAATGTTATCCTCCTCAAGCTTGTCAAAAATAAAGAGGTACTTGCCAGAAATGGTGGGGGAAAAGAGAGAAAAATGGGCGTGTTTGTTGTATTTTAAATTTTTCGAAAATTCAGTCAACCACTCTTGAACACGACACTTTCATTCACCTAGGTTGGGAAATCCTTTGCCTAACAATTAATCAAACCACATTGAAAGTCTTCAGCCGGTTTATGGGTATTAGATTTGGGTCAATTGTCACCAAGCCATCTGCAGTGTTGTTATGTGTTCAAGAGAACAGTTCAAACAAACCATTCATTTGCAAAATAGTTGTCATCCATTTTGACCATCCCTAAGTCAGTCCTTGCCAATATATTTTCAAAACTTGATCTATGATTTCGTGTTATGGGCTTACCTACAACATATCACTTTCTATCGACATCAGCACATTATCTAGGAAGTTGGTCCAGAAATTGTCAGTACCTTGAAATATGCATGCCTCAATGGCAGGTTTCTCGCCTTCGACGATAGGTTGCATCATTGACCTTCGATCAAATGATTCTGTGACATGTTCAACTTCAGCTCATTCATTCACATTTCATGGATTGCACTGGGTACTTTGAGAGCCATTGACATTACTGGTGGTTACTCTCACACTTATTAACAATTTACATCAATGACTGGTAATCAAGTGGTTTCTACCATGTTCGACTTCAACACATTTATTCACAGGGATAGAATCGTACTAGTTCAAGATGCGGAAATCAAGACCCTGGATCTAGTTTCTACCATCCAGGCTACAAGGAATTTTGTTATCATTCATATAATAGACTATTTATAAACATATGGCTGCGTCCATACTGTGTCTACATATATTTGTACTATGATATATTCAAAATCATTCATGTATCAGAACAATTTAAGTTAGTTCTAGTTAGTTTTGATCTGAGTATGGGAATGCCTACCTCAGCGATAATATGATTATATATATATATTTTGAATTGAATGTTTTTACAGGTTCAGACGGGGGTGTCCACAAGATGATCCTTGAAATGATAAAGTACTACACTCTTCATATATGACAGACCTTAGTTTCATCTATTCCAGACTTTGCACTTTAGGGGGAAATCTGTTACACTAAAAATTGTCATCCTGACATTCTACTATAAGTATGAGCTCATTATTACTCATACTTCCTCCTTTTGCAAGTCTATCATATCAGTTCCTCATGTCAAGATTTGAAAATCAGACAAAAGTTCCTAAAAATCCCCTAAACTTTGGTATCGCACTTTCTCTATTCATTGCCTACGGTCCCGCACCTCAAGTTCAGCTCACCTGCAGAACCATACCGCACGTTCTTTGTGTTATAGGTGCGGACCTCTGTAAAATTCAAAAAGGTGAAAAAGTAAAGTTAAAAAGTTGATTTCAGATCAATTCTAGAAGACTCTAGATGGGAATTTTCGGGAATGGATACGCTTTGATAAGGTTCATGTATCCCTTACCTTATGGAGCTAACCCCTTGATGTAAGGAGATAATCCTTTTGAAGGAGGATTATATCCCTTCATATTTGGAACAGAAAAACCTCCTCTTTTCCATTATAAAAAGAGGCATTGGGTAGCCTCAAGGAGAGGGAGAGCTTTAGAATATTTGAAGATAAGTGTTGTTGAGATTCAGACTCAGTTAAACAAGACTTCTGTGAGGAGAGATCACACACCTCTATTTGTCTTGATTGAAAGAGTGTAGAGCTTGTCAAAGTAGAGGAGACTCCTACTTCAGACCCCGGGAAGGCCTGTGCAACATCAAGGCTCAGGTTGTAAGGTTTTCCTTCTTTGAAATTAATACAAATATACTCATTTTTCTCAATAAGCTGTTGTTAATGGTTTATTTCATAGATTTGTTGATCACTATGATAAGCATAGTTTATGATAATGTCTATACAGGTGTTTTGTAATACTTTGCTTGTTTGTGCCTACAGGTTTACAAATGAAACTCCTTCAAGCACGCGAGGGACAACAACAACTGCAAACAAGCACTGGACATAAGGTAGGTATTTTAACACATATATAGAGATTTTCATAGATCACATATGCTTAGATAAAGATTAGTTTATTTGGTTGTTTGTTGCCAGATACTTTTAGTACTAGGGAGATCGGTTTTGTCCGTAATAACGATTTATCCGTACAACAACAACCTGAAGGTTTTCTACTATCACAAAAATAAGACTATGTCTACAGGTTAAAGAAGGCTCTATATGGTCTCAAGCAGGCTCCCAGAGCATGGTATGCTTGTCTTGATGGATATCTATGTCAACAAGGGTTCAAGAAAGGTACTGTTGATAGAAATCTTTATGTACAAATAGATAAAGATAATTTAACAATCGTTGAGTTATATGTGGATGATATAATATTTGGTAGCAATGATGATCAACTAAGTAAGAACTTTTATACAAAGATGCAAAGTGAGTTTAAGATTTCTTTACTTGGTGAGCTAACATACTTCTTAGGGCTTCAAATATCTCAGCAAGAGAAAGGAATATTTATATGTCAAGCCAAGTACATCAATGAAATGCTCAAGAAATTCAAAATGGAAGATTGCAAACCCGTCCTTACTTCGATGGTAACAGGTTGCAAATTGAGCATAGGGGACTCATCTAAGGATGTGGATTAGAGTTTTTATAGATCTATGATTGGTAGTCTTCTATATGTAACAGCCTCTCAGCTAGATGTTATGCACGAAGTTGGACAAGTAGCAAGATTCCAAGAATCACCAAAAGAATCACATATTATTGCCGTCAAAGGAATTCTTCGATATCTAAAGGGCACAGAAGAATATGGCTTGTGGTATCCCAAGGGTAACAATATCATTATTCAAGCCTTTACAGATGTAGAATGGGTAGGAAGTGTTGATGATCATAAGAGTACTAGTGGAGCAGCATTCTATCTAGGTGGTTGTCTCGTATCATGGTTGAGCAAAAAGAAAACTTCAATCTTGTTATCTGTAGCGGAAGCAGAATATATTGCAGCAGCATCATGTTCTAATCAAGTCCTTTGGATGAAATAAAATTTGCAAGATCTTCAAGTACAATTCAGTGATCCTAGAGCCTATTCCCATATTCTGTGACAAGACTAGTGCCATCAGCATCTCCAAGAATCCTGTCATGCATTCAAAAAAAGAACACATTCTGATAAAATATCATTTTGTTAGAGAACAAGTCGCTGAAAATAATATCAAACTTGAGTATGTTTGTACAAAATAACAAATTGCTGATATCTTCAGTAAACCTTTACCTCGTGAAGCATTTGAATATCTTTTTCAAAAGCTTGGGATTCTCCCAAGTTCTCATTAGATTACAGGTCTGCAGAACGGTTATGTGTCATCGGGAGTGGAAGTGTGTACAAGTCTGCAGGATGGTTGTGTTTCAGGGGGAGTTACCCTTTTCCATTGATTTCAAAGGGGGAGAGAATGTTGTAGGAAGAGGTTTCATGATCGCAGGGGGAGTATTTGTGTTGCCATCAATGCCAAAGGGGGAGATTGTTGATCAGTGGTTGTCATTGATGTCAACCCAAGCAGCACCAAGGGCTAACCAAATATTGCATGGGAATTTTGACCCAAAAAATTAATATACTCTGGGTTAATAATTCTTTTGATGGTTTCTACTTGTTGAGATGTTTCCATTGATATATGTCACGCCATGTAATTCTTCACGATTTGAGAGATATTCATGTTTGAAGTTTGTACCCCCAGTTAGTGGGATAAAACCCCATGGGGTTGGGGCATGGGTCATTGAAAATTCATAATTAATATTTTTTAAGCTCCTAAAATCCCTCCCACTTTCACTTGTTGAGGCGCCTCTCAACTTAAGAATTTATCTAAATTGTGATCTTCATTTCCTCCTTAGGCAAGGGATTTCACTATTGGAAATAGGTCATCATGGAATTTTCGCTCTAACTTTTTTTCTACAAAGTTTCAGAAGCTGAAATTTTTAGGAGGTGAAGAAAAAATCCTGGGGAAGCTTCTATAAAATTTTTAGATCAAGGTACACAATATGTTTTGATATATGATCTGTGGAAGTCAGGGTTTTTGCAGGCTGCTGAAATTCATCTCAAATAAGTGACCTTGGTAAATTTGTCATAACCCTCTTTCTGAGTATCGGATTGGAATTCCATAAAAAGTGGTGGATATGGCATAGTTTTTAATTTTCACTCTATCAATTTCAGAGCCAAATGAAGAAATAGTGACACGTAGCACATCGTACAAGTGCACTCTGCTGAAACAATCTATAATTAGGGCATTGTGAGAGATTGGGTATAACTCTCTCTTGAAGAATCAAAACTGGGTCAGACCTATGGCATTAGAAAGATGACTCATTGGAATACTACAAGACCAAAAATCAGATATTGAGGATCTGAAATAACAGAGATACACCAGATTCAATATTGAGCTCTTAGAAGGCAAAGAAAAAGCTAGATCATGTGTTGTCAAGGGTTGCAAAGGACCAGACTTTCTATGGTAGCAAAGCAAAGCAAGGTGTAGTAGAAGGTAGCATGACAAGAGCAGTAGCTAAGGTGCATAATAGCAGCAAAAATTTCATCATATGAAGTCTTCAAGTGGGCAGCACTGCATACAATCATTGTACTAAGTCATTGTAAATACATTATTGTAAAAATTGTACTAGTGCTTATCTGCCAAGGGTTGAAGAGGCAGTGTTTGGAGGTCTAGGATCATCATTAGGTGGTTGTGTCAAAGTTGGGGTTATCTTCTAGTATATAGTATTCTTCTACATCATTCTATATCATTGTAAAGTGGACCATTTTCCCTGGTATGGGAGTCCATTATTCTTGTATTCTTCTATAGGATGGTAGGGTGGTGCTAGGGTGAGTTGTAGCTCATTGGGTGTTGGGGCATCCATTTATTTGACTACTGAATAATCTCAGGCATTGGAGCACCCATCCAGTGGGAGATGGAGAAGAATTATTTTCTAGATTCTAGGAAGTTGGAGCTTTATTTTCATTTGGAATTGAATATTAAAGAATTATTAGAAAATAATTAGGTGGTTTTTGTCCCAGAGTGGGCTTCCACCTTAAAAACTGTGTGAATTTGTGTTCCTTTTGTTTTCTTCTATAATTTTACAAACACTGATAATAATTGAATATTAAATAATGCTCTAATTGAAAGGAATACTGATTCACCCCTCCCTCTCAGTATTTCCAACATATTGCAACCAATCCTTCTAAGGATTTTGTATTATTGTTGTATTGTCATTTTCAGGGGTTGAGAGCCTTCTCTCCCACATTTCTTGAGCTGATATTTATATATCATTGTATTTTCATATTATATGTTGCAGTGTCTCCTATAGACAGTGCTGTCATTTCTGGGGCATATTTATGTAGCAGTGTTTTGTCACATTTGGTGTACATGTCTTATTGAGGCTTTCATTGCCTAGCTTGAGTGAGTGATTCCTCAAAGCATGGTACTCCCTTGCTGCTATATTATACATTGATCAGATATTTGCATCTTCATGTGTCATGGCTCATTAAAATAACGTTGTGTATTCAATCCTTGCTCAAGTATTGTTGTAGTCCCTTCACCGGGCACTTTTTTAGGACATCTAAGTGTGGGAGATCTGTTTAACCACCTTAGAAGGATTTCTTTGGATCCTCCTCTTGGATTCAACACTTAGATACATTGATCTAAGGGATCCAGGTCTTGGTTTCAATTCTTGTAGCGACCATTACTAGAAAATGCATTTTCCAGTCATGCCTTGCTAGCTATTCCAGATTTGGAATATTACAGTGGTATCAAAGCATCTTTCTTGGCTTAGCCTATGAGTTTAAGCCCAAGAAGATCAGAAGATTGAAGAGGATGGGATTTTTCTCATTATATTTCAGATCCATGAAGAACCTCCCCAAGGAGGATAAGAAGAAAGAAGAGGAAGAACCCTGCACTTCCTATTCTCATCAAGGAGACAAAGAAATAAGCAAGAAAAAGACTCCATATTTTGCAGGAGAAAAATAAAAAGGGGATAAGCTTACCAAGATTCTTCCTAAATCTGTACATATGATTCATGAAGAGTTCAAGGAGATTCATATGGATATGCATGAAGAATATCCAAGAGGGTTTGAATCAAAGGAAAACTCTAGATGGTCACATAAGGAGTGTGAGAAAGCAGCTACACATCCTAATACATAGTGCAGTCACATTTCCAGGATTTCCAGAAAGGGGATGGAAAGAGAAGAAGAGATTTCTAGGAGGGAAAACCTTAGTGATTTCTTGAAAGAGTATGAGTCTCAAACTCAAAAATTCCGAGATCATCTTTGTTTTTCATAGTTTTGCAAGATGAAGGTGAGAGGAAAAGAGCAGCAGGATAGGTTTCATCTATCTACGTTTGAGGGTTCACCTATATGTTTAGCCAAATCTTGGGTGGAGGAGTTAGAGACATTTTTGCGGTAGCACCACATTCCTGAAGATGAAGCCATCAAATTTGCAGCACTTAATTTGAGAGGTAAGGCTTTTGCCTGGTGGATCTTTGAATCTTTTTCTTTAAGAAATGTAAAATTTCAATCTTATGAAAATTTCACTAAGGCTTTAGTGAAAATATTTGATAAAAATATTCATGAGACACACATGGTGGGAGTAAACAAGAAAAATCAAGCAAAACCCTTGCATGAAAACTTGCACCATACTTTGCCAGAGGAGAAACTTTCTTCTCACACTCTTGGACAAGAGAGCATGGAGGTCTCTTTTTCAAAAAGGGATCCAATCATTGGAGAGTTTCCCACTCATGTTGCAGAGATTGAGGGAAATAGCGCTATTAGATCTGGAGTTGATCCAGCACCTCATGCAGAGGACAGAGGAGCTCCTTCTCCAAATAGAGGGATGCTTGCATATTTGCAAGAAAGTCCCCAGGATCTCATGTGTGGAGATCAAGGCACAACTCATGTTTTACATGTGCCATTGTTGAGAAGGTGTGGAACCATGGAGACACAAGGTGGAGATAGGGAGGAGACTCAACATCATGATATGAGGAGTATACATCCCTATTCATCTATGGAGGTTGATGCACCTAAGAAGGTGATTGGATTGCACAGTGGAAGCATGGACAGATTATTTCATTCATATATGCAGTCACCTCTTGAGGATGATGTCTCATTGCATGGAGACATTTTGTCAGGGAGACCACTAGATCAGTAGAGGAGGATGGATGCTTCACTTTTTGGGGCACCACTAATTGATTTTAGGAGGGTTGAAACCTTGGGAGAGCTTGATACATCGCTGGGAGTCTTGGGTAGACTCAAGAAGAGAGAGAGCATTCTTTCAACATCATTTTTACCCACTTCCATTTCAGATTTTGTGCTATGGCAGAAGCATCAGGGGAAGGATAGCAGCCTTCCAACATGCATCTTTGACATAGGAGATGTCAAATTAGATGGTGATCATATGATAGGTGCTCTTCATGAGAGGTCATCAGCGCTGCCACTATGGAGGATAGTGTTGGGGTTCCTGTGTTTTGGTAGGTTTGGCACTACCAAAAGACAAGACAACATCACACCACTTTGGGATCTTAGGATCTAGCCCTCCTAGATCCAGAGAGGGATCTCTCTATAAAGGAAAAGAATAATATATCTTTGAAGTTTAGTTTTAAGGTATTAGGCTAGTTATAGGGCGCAAGGTTGTTTTTTTGTTTTTTTCTGGTTGGGAAACGTGAAAGAAGGGTTCAATGTAAGGGAAAGAAGTGAGTAAAGAAGGATTTTTGGCAATGGGGAGATAATTCAAAAGGAACAAAAATCCATTGGGAAATGGGGTCATAAAAGGGTTTACTTGCAATTAAAATATCCAAGGCTTTCAAATGGGCTAGTGATCCAAATCAGAGGATCTCTAAAGATGATAGTATGGGATGAAACAATAGGAAGTGAATGGGAATGACAATTAAACCTTCCAAGGTGACCACTTCGGAGTAAATCTAGGGACAATGCATGCCTTAACCATCTATGATCAAACTCCTAATGAGGCTAACTCTTCAGACAATAGAAAACATTTAAGATTGACGCAAAGTGAAGTCTAAGATCAGAGAAAGACTTTTAACCTTCTCTGCTTTTGACATTCAACCTAAGGGATCTTAGAAAGGCTAATTGTTGGAAAAGGACCCTAGTGAGATAGAACTAACTCTAAATCTCCCATTTTTTTAATTCTTTCAGCTAACACCAGAGAAGAACATCCAAAAAACAAACTCTAAATTCATACATCAACAAGCATGGACAAACCAACTTCTATACTAGTTAAATTATATTGACTTTGTTCTTAGATTACAGAATTAGTAGAAAACATAAAAGATAAGAAGAGCAAGAAGCATTAGAGTACTTTATAGCGGTATATCCTAAGCTAGATTACTGATTTCTTATCATAGAAAGTGAAATATGATGTAAAACAGAGGGAAAACAATAAAAAAGATAGAAAACATCACCAATAATTAAGATCAGGATCTAATGAACATGCTTTTCATATTAGAAGAGCAAAACCAGTCACATGCATCATTTTCCAACAGCTTGATATCAGTCTGAAATCATCTCCCAGCCAATTTTACAACTAATACACACAGAACTCTATCTCAGTGAAACAGCTTACAATACACCGTTAACCCCCAAAAATGTATTTCTGATGAGTTCTTATAGTTGAAAGGGTGGAAGTAGAGGTAGATAGAACTTAAATGAATCATTAAAAGAGAGGGAGAAGTGTTTTTGCAGTCCATTCTGTCTTAATATCCCTGTATTTACTTTTAGTACTCTTTGGATGAACTAGGGGTCTTCGATAGGCTGATAATAACTCTAGATATATGTCTCTGAGGTACTTTCTGGCTATTTGTACTCTGTTTGTACTCTGAGACAAGTAAGGTAGATAAATTAATTTTAGGGCTTCCATACTTTGTAACTAATGCACTAACAGTTTCAGGACTTATGTCAGGGTGATAATCTTCTCAGGAGCTTGATGGAGAATAGAAAATGTTGTGGGAACTTGTCCTTTCTTGGAAAAGAACATTCTGCTGATGTGAAAACACCGATATGGCTTGTCTCATGTGTTTTAGTATTCATTAGCCTTCTTGATCATTTTTAAGGTCTTTGAACTATGTCTCTGTCCCTTAAACACTGGATTACAGCATTAATCTTCAATAATATGCTTTTAATCACTTTTATCTTTCACTGATACTCTTTGCCACTTCTGCTGATTGTTTTGGTGACTGTACAAGTTTTAATGGAGCTCGAGGGTTAATGGGAGGGTTTAACACTGATCCTTTAATGAAATACGTGTTTTAAAGACCTTGTCAGGCATTTTCCTCTACTACTCTGGCTCTGAAAATGGAGTTTCGCACTATGTATCAACATGACAATGATTGTGAAAAGGGATGATTTCACCATCTGTAACCCTACAAAAAATGATAAAAATATTAAGAAATCCATGTGGGAGGGAGGATGGATGATTTGGAGGCTTGTGGGGAATGAAAAAACTGCGATGGAAAAGGTGTATGCAGCAGAAAAAATGGTCAAAAACCAATTCGAGGGTCAAAAGCAGGGTTGATGAAGGTTTAGGGCATCGACGAACGTAGACCGTCGGATTAGAATAATCCACGATGATCTACGGATGATATTCATCGATGAAGTAATTTGGAGGACTAGATGAAATGGGGGATGAGATTACATGAGGGCCATTAGATTAGAACGATGGACAGCAGAGATTGGCAGATGTAGTTGTTTGGGAGTCCAGATGAAAAACAAATAGATGGGGTCGCGATGAACTATGAACCGCTCGATCAGAATAGATTGACGACTGAGATCTACAGAGGAAGTTCTTTGAAAGGTTAGTTGAATGGTGAATGTAAAATTCGAGAATAGATACGGGTCGTTGTATGAGACTCAAACAACAGTCGCCATTAAACATGAAGTCTTAATGTGGAGGGTGGTAAGAGGAAAACCAGAATGGTTTTCATGTGGGGTCCGAAGTGGTAACCTGATTTCACAAAAAAACGTGATTCCACTCAGCGATCGCCATGTGGAAAAAAAAAACTGCCCATATCACATGATTTCAAAAATTTAATGTTCGGACACTAAAATAATGCGATATGCTTCTCGGTCGTTGGATGGAGGGCAGCGAGATTTGACAGTGGGAATGAAAACGCGATGGGTAAAAATGCTAGGGTGGAAGTGGGCCATCGGGTTTATCTCCAACCGTCGGATTAGGTGCAGTGGATGGTTGAGATTGCATCGGAGAAATGTTTCAGGCGGAGGTAGATTGGCTTATGAGTGGAGACCCGATTAAATCTTGGCCATCGGTTCTTGTGGATTCAACAATCAAGATCAGATCGAAGATCGGATGGCAAAGAGCTCATCACATCAGGAATTTTTGAAGAGAACAAAGTGAATGGGTTCTTTGAGATTGTGATTAAGCTTTGGCGCTTCGGCGTGGTCCCATGAAAAGAGGGAATGTGACCGGGGTTTAAAAGGAAAGCGTTTATTGCATCGGAACACTTGGAGAAGAACGGATCGCATCAGAATTTTTGGTAAAAGGAAAAAAGAGACAGGAAACCCTGATTTCAATTTCATGATGGGGGCTAGTGCCTGGTCCTAGGCGTTGGGTCACATGGAGGGGGGCTGGAGCAAATAAACCCTCAGGGGCTTAATCCTTCAATGGAGTGGAAAAGGTGTTTTTTATGTTTTTTAAAGGGATTTTTGGGGAATTTTAACGCCCGATTGCAGGCTGTAGTTGTATCAGGGAAGGGGCTAAGCCATATAAGCCCTCAGGGGCTATAAGCATTTCATAATGTAAAAAAGGGTATTTTAGGCCAAAAACAGTGCTTTTTAAGGCCAAATGGGGGTTTCTGGTAGGTAGAAAAGGGGATTTTTAAACCAAATCAAGGGAGCTATAAGGTTTAAAAAGGGAATTTGATGATTTAGAAGGTTGATGAAGGGATTTTTAGAGGAATTTTGTGAGGGGATAAGGGATGAAAAATTGGATTTTGAGGGATTAAAATGGAGTAGATGGAGGCCTTTAGAGAGCATTTTCTTTCACAAACATTGAGGCTTTCCAATGGAAACAGCAGTGAAGACTTTTTCAAAGGACATAAGACACACAAAGGCTTCAAGAATGATATATTTTCAAGGAAAATGTTTCTCTTGAAGGCTTAGAAATGAAATTAGCCACCTGTTTGCTATGCCAAAATTTTATAGGTGGCTAACATTGGCTCCAAATGGGGATGGAATCTTCTTGAAGGTGTCAAGAACTTCAGAAATAATCCTTTGGAATTAGGCCAGATGCATGATCTTTGACCATCTTTTTCCTTCTTTGATCAGCTGCTAAAAATCATGAGGACATCATATCAACAGTAATATTCTCCCAAATAACTACCTACCCATCCTACTGTCCTAAATTTTTTTCTTCAAGGTGCATTTAGACTTGCTGACCTTCTTCATCAAAATTGTTTTATTGAAAGCAGAAAAATTAATCTAACTCTACCCTTATTCCTCCATGAGACTAGATTAAGTAGTTGGCCTCATAGCTTCTCTACCTAAACTACAATCTGCCAAGATTAAACTGTTTGACAGATTTCTTTCTCTACATTCTAAAACATAAATTGAAACACAGACAAACCAGGGTTAGACTGTCTGATTTTTTATGGGTCCATGGCATAAAGACAGCTGCACATGAACCAAAACTTTCTAGGAAATTGAAACCAAAATTGTGAAGGCTTGAAATCTTGAAACTTTATAGCCTCCTTTTTCTTGTGACTCAAATTTTGGGCTTGTTAGAGTCACTTTCCTTCTTCATTTTAGCTCTGGTTTTGATATTGTTAGAGCTGATTCTTCTTCTTTCTTTGCTGGTTCAAGTTTTGGGCATGTTAGAACCGGCTTTTCACTCTCTTTGGCTCAGGTTTTTAGCTGATTTGAGCCATTATTTTCTATTTCTTTTTTTTTGTATTTTTCCTTTTTCTTTAAAAATGAACAAAGCAGTGGTATTTACAATGGAACAGAAAAATTTAAATCTAAACTTCAACAGTAGTAATGTTTGAGCATCCTACCATTGACAGGACTCCAAAACAGATATGTACCATCTAGTTCTTGTAGAAAAAATGCATTTGGACCAATGGTAGACTGAATCATGTAAGGGCCTTGCCATAAACTGTCAAATTTTCCATGCTTACCATTATCTTCTCTTCTAGAGTCCCACTTGAGTACCTTGTCTCCAATTTTGAAATCACAAGCTTTTGTTCTCTTATCAAACAACCTTTTGATGTTCTCTTGCACTTTTTAAGCTCTGTTGTAGAATTCTTCCCTTGTTTGCTGGAGATGTATAGTTTGATTGATCCTCCTTACCATGATTTCCTCTTCTAACTGTATTTCTTGGACCAATTTTATCACTGGTACCCCCAAGCTGGTAGGGGACACTGCATTTTCTCCATAGAATAACTGATATGAGGACATTCCAATGGATTTATTTTTTGTTAATCTATCTACCCATAAATCATGTACCAAATTATTATGCAATGAATTTTTATTCTCTTCAAGCAGCTTCTTAATGATGGTCACCAAACTTCTATTTGATGATTCTACTAGCCCATTACCTTGAGGGTAATAAGCAGTAGAATTACCAAGTGCAATCTGATACCTGTGACAAAAATCAATCATATTTTTGGAACCAAAAGCAGCAGCATTATCAGTAATAATCTTCCTGGGGTAGCCAAATCTAGATAGGATATGATCTTCAAGGAATTTTATGATAACAAAATCTGTGGCATTCCTAGAAGGGATGGCCTCTATCCATTTTGTGAAATAGTCTATGGTTGTAAGAATCCATTTATGTTGGGCAGATGAAGTAGGATGGATTATCCTATGAAATCTAGGCCCCACTGTTGAAAAGGAGCTTCAACAGTGACTGGTTGTAATGGTAAAGGAAGGAGTTTTATTTTTCCCTCAAAGATTTGGCACCTATGGCAGGCAACTATAATTTTATGTACATCTTGGAAGAGGGTGGGCCTTTAATAGCCAGCTCTAAGGATTTTGTTGGCAGTGGTTTTCCAGTATAGATGGCCTCCACACTCTCCTTCATGGAACTCATGCTTGATCCTCTTTGCATCAACTTCAAGCAAACATTTAAGCAATAAACCATTGGCATTTTTCCAATATAAACATTCATTTAAAATGAAATAATTTCTAGCTTTTAACTTTAAAAACCTTGCCTTTGTCTTTGATAAATCAGGAGGGGCATTAATATTTGTAAGTACATACAAGATGTCAGCATACCAAGGTGAGTTTTGGAATTTTTCTTCAACAATGGGAGCTGGTAATCCTTCCTGTTCATCCAGAGCATCTACCATGTTAATGTCAAGGGCTTGTAAGTTAGATTCAGCCATTAACTATGCTAAGCCTTGACCTTTGATGATTTTTGTGGGTTTGATCTCATAATCATACTCTAGTATCACTGCAATACACTTACCTCTCTTTCCATCAGGATCTTGTGACAAAATGTCCTTTACCACTATATTAGGCACAAAAGCAATAACATGAGAATGTAAAATATATACCTTGAAATATTTTAAGGCCTTTACCAAGGCATAAGCTTGTTTTTCCATGATGTTATATTTCAAGGGAGCATCTCTTGATGCCTTGCTGGAAAACGAAATTGGCTGCTCTTGTCCCTCTATATTATTCTGCAACAAGACAGCAGCCACAATATGCTCTGATGCAAAGGAGAATATGAAGAAATCCTTTGTGAAATCTGGGCTGATTAGGACTAGTGCCTGGGTGAGTGCATGTTTTACTAACTCAAAAGACTTTTTGGCTTCTAGAGTCCATTTAACTCCTACTTCTTTTTTTATCATGTTATTCATGTTTCTAAGGAGCTCTGCTAAGTTGGGAATAAACCTCCTTAAGAAGTTAATCTTCTCAATAAAGGACTGCAATTATTTTATGTTTCTTGGGTGGCTAATCTGCAATATTCCCTCAACTCTTTTTGGGTCTATTTTAATCCCTTTTTCAAATATAATGTGACCTAGAAGTTTACCTTCTTGGAGCCCAAACACTTTCTTTTTTGGATTTAAATATAGCCCAAACCTTCTGCACTTTTCAAAGAATTTTCTCAAATGTTTAACGTGCTCTTCATCAGTTTTGGAATAAACTATCATGTCATCAAGATATATTACAATGAAGTGACCTATTTCCTCTAAAAATGCAATGTCCATAGCTCTTTGGAAGGTTGCACCAGCGTTCATTAATCCAAAAGGAATTTTCACATACATGAAAGTGCCCCAAGGAGTGGTGAAGGTTGTTTTTAGTTGATCTTCTGGGAGTACTAAGACCTAGTTATACCCTGAAAAGTCATCTAACAGAGAAATCCTCTTTGAACCTACTGATCCGGATTTATGCAGGAGCGCAATAGAATAAACATATAACCATAAATACAAAAATGCAGGAGAAATAACACCTCATTTCATTAATATCAAAGAACTGAAATTTTCTTACAAACAGAATGGAAATAAAACTAGCTAGGGCACTGGTAGCTATCTCTGAGAAGAGATGTGGCAATTACAAGCCTCTAAAATGAGTTCCAATGAGGCTCGAGGGCCTATTTATTATTTAGACACAATGGGAAATCCTCAACAGCCAAAACCCTAACCCTAGGACATGAAGCGCCAAAACTATGGGCCCCATTTGGGTAAATTGGTGTTTCAACTTCCCAGGGGCGTAACTTTGGCATGTGATCTTTGTTTGATGCGTACCATACCTCATTAGAAAGATCTATCTAAGGACTAAAAATTTTGAACAAGAAACATCGCTCCATGGACCCATGTTGCTCTGCGTTTTCCCAAAAAAAGTCGTTTAGGGCCTCAAAATGGCTCCGGAAGTTAAGGACCTAAAAAACTGCTAAAAATAGTAAGTTGAGCCGAAACTAAAAAACTGAAAGAGACAATGGTGGGGCCCCAAGTAGAATAGGTGGGTGACCACCAATATCCACCTGGATCATTCCTCCCCCCTTAGGAAGCAATGTTTCCCATTGCGTTAAGTTCCTCCATGAGATGAGGAAATTTCTGTTGAACTTGGTCCCTGGTGAACCACTTTCCTTGATGCAGGAGTTGGCCAGCTTTAACAACCAGATACAGTTGGATCTTCTGTTGGCGATTGTTCTTGATTTTCATGTCCATGATACAATATATGGTGGCATGTTCCATGCAATCTAGGTATAACTCTGTTGGTGTTAGTTGTTCTGCAATGTCAGAGATTTCCAATAGAGGTGGGAAGTAAGGACGAAGGCGGTCCACATTGAATACTGGGTGCAGACCAAGGAATGGTGGAATAATGAGCTCGAAGGAATTATTCTCTACAGCCTTGGTGATGGTGTACAACCCATATCAGAGTGGGAGAAGCTTGCGGTGGGGTTCAGTGACGTGATCCTTCTCCAAATGTAGCCATACTTTGTCGCCCACCTAGAAGTTGTGTGGCACCCAGTGTTTATCATGGCGTTACTTGTACTTAGCATTGGCTCTGTCCAATATGTCATGAACCTATTGGTATATGTGTTGAATGTGCTCGATGAAGCTATTATCTTTGTCAACTTCAGACTGGACATGAGCTGAATCGGCCTGAGTAGCCACAAATGGCATGGCTATGTCAATGAGAAATAGTGGCTGGAATCCCAGGCCCACCTGAAAGGGACTATGGCCAATTGAACTGTGGAGAGCCCGATTATAAATTTGTTGTACATAGGGGAGGCTCTCGTCCCATGTGCATGGATGTTTTGAATTTTACATGAACAGAATGTGTACAATCATTCTGTTGATGACCTCTGTCTGGCCATCGGTTTGGGGATGGAAAGCTGTGGACTTGGTGAGCTTGGTGTCCAACATTGACTAGAGGCTCGACCAAAATGTGCTGAGGAACCTGCTATCCTGATCTGATATGATAGACTGTGGGATCCCAAAGTGCACCCACACTCGTTCAAAGAAGAGTTTAGCAGTGGCTTCTGCTGTGATATTCTTGTTGCAGGCCGCCATAATGACCATCTTCGAGAATCTGTCGACGACCACAAAAAAACAGTCATTTCCATGCTTAGTAGAAGGCATGCCCGACATGTAATCCATGGATATCGATTCCCAAGGTCGACTAGGGGTAGGTAGCAGAGTATATAGGCCTTGCTTCTTGATGGTCGGTTTGGTAATGGCACAGGCAGTGCAGGATCTGATGTGCTTCTCGACATCCTTTCAAAGGTTTGGCTAATATAAATACTTCTACAGTATAGCTACTATTTTCTCGACCCTGAAATGCCCAACAACTGGACTATAGTGTGCTTCCCATATCATCTTCGCACGCTTGCTTGAAGGAACACCAAGGTGTCCCAGGTGACATAAAAGTGCATCTTGGAGGTGAAATTTTGGAACTTGCATACCCCCCAAGAGTGCCTTGTAAGTGTGGCTGAATTTTAGGTCGCTCTCATAGAGAAGTGGCTAATTAGAAGTCTCATGCCCACAAGAGTTGAGAACAGTGGTGGGCACCATGATCGGTGGTCCGTTGAGACAGTCTGCAACATTATTGGTGCTACCCTTCTTATACTTGATGTTCAAATGAAACTGTTGCAAATATATGGACCACTTATGATGGTGACCATTCTACAACTTCCCTTGTGTCTGTATGAACTGCACGGGCTGGTGGTCTGTGTGGATGATGGTTTCCTTCCCCAAAATGTAATGCTTCCATTGTCAACAAGCTTGCACAATGGAATACATTTCTATGTCATAAGTGGGATACTTGTGAACTGTGTCAGACAATGTCTCACTATGATATGCCACTGGATGTCCATGTTGAGTAAGAACTACCCTAATAGCATAGTCAGAGGCATTTGTCTTGATCTCAAATGGCTGTTGCAAGTTTGGTAATGTGAGCACTGGGACAAAATAGAGGCTATTTTTCAATTTTGTGAACGCCTTCTGTTGAGGTTTCGACCAAAAATAATTTTTCTCTCGCTCCTCCCTTGGTAACTTGACTCAAGGGCCAAGTGATATGAGAGAATCCCAACACGAACCTATAGTAGAAATTATCAAGACCCAGAAAGCTGAGAAGCTCTGTTATAGAGGTTGGGGTTGGCCAATCCCGAATGACTTGGATCTTGGTAGGATCCACATGCACCCCCCTTTCATCAATAATGTATCCCAGATATTGAACCTGGGTCATGCCAAAATTTCACTTCTCCAAATTGGCACACAACTTGTGTTGCCGCAGTGTTTGGAGGACTTGTCAGATGTGGTGAAGGTGCTCTTCCCAATTCTTGCTGAGGATCAGAATGTCATCCAAGTACACCACTACAAATGAGTTGGTGAATGGCCACAATATTTCATCCATCATCCTCATGAAGGTTGCAGGAGCATTCGTCAACCTAGAAGGCATGACCAGCCATTTGAAAAGGCCTTTCTTGGCCTTGAAGGCAGTCTTCCACACATCGGAGGGTTCAATTGGTACCTGGTGATACCCAGACTTCAAGTCGATCTTGCTGAAATATTTTTCACCTTTGATTTGGTCCAGAAGGTCATCAATCCATGGGATCAGGTACCTATTCCAGACAGTGATCTTGTTCAGCACCCGATAGTCAATACAGAGTCTCCACGTCCCATCCTTCTTTTGTACCAACACAATTGAGCTCCCATAGGGCAATGAACTTGGTCGGATGTGACCTTTCTACAAAAAATCCTAAATCTGCCTCTTGATTTCATCATTCTCTAGAACAAAGCACTGATATATCAGTCCATTGGATAGCGGCGCACCTGGGGTCAGATAAATCGGGTGCTTGACCTGACAATGCAGAGGAACCCTTGTGGGTGAGGTGAAGATGTCCCTGTATTCCTTCACAACCTTATCCATTTGTTGTTGTGGTGCAGAGGAGCCCTGTCTAGAGGTCATGGCCACAGTATTCTTCTTTCCCTAGGGGTAGATCATCAGGAAAACAAATTTCCTGGTTTGGGAAATGAGCTTACTACATTGTTTTGCAGTAACCAAAGAGATAGTGGTAGGAGGTGGTACCTTTGGTATCCTGTACAACTTATTTCCCAAAGTAACAATGATAGCACGAGGCCGAGAATCAAACACAGCATGATGCTTCCACAAGTATGGTTTTCCTAATAATACATCAAAAACATCAATAGGAGCAACGTCACATAATACCTCATCTGTGAAGGGCTTGATGCTATAGGGAAGGTGGCACTGCTGGCTGACGCGGAGATATCGTCCTTGGTGAAGCCACCCGATGGTGTATGGATGTGGGTGAGCTGTGGTTGACAAGCCCAACTGCTTCACGGTGTCTGCTGAAATGAGGTTCTTTTCGCTCCCATTTTCGACAATGAACTGTACTGGAGAGCCCTTTACCCACATCTGGGAGTGGAAGAAAAATTCCTCCTCCTCTGGATCTTTCGGTTCCTCCTTCTGGATCTTCATATTGGCAACAGTGGCATTGGTCTCGGCATCAATAATATTTTTCCATTTTTCATTTCCCTTGTCAAGTTCTAATTCAGAGTTGGAGCATGCATCTGACTCAGAAGCCCTCATCTTGGCCACCAGCGACTGCTTGGCCCAACACTCACTTGTGTTGTGAGTGGAGCTCTTATGGAACTCACACCACTTTCCCATGTCCTTCTTTGGCTTTGCGGTGTTTTTCTTTGCTTGTGGCTTCGACAGGTTGTCTTGAATCACCATGTCTTTGCTCTGTCCTTTGTTCTGTTGTTTGGGAGCACCCTTCCCTTGCTTTTGATTCGTAGATCCAAATTCTCGCTTCTTCTGCTTGAATTTCTGCTCAATCTTGGCAGCATAACGATATGTCGTACCAAGTGAGGAGATGTCAAGGAACTCCATTTCCTCCTGAATGTATTTGTGAAGACAACTGTAATACTTTAGCACCAGTTGTTTCTCTGAATCTTTGATACCCAACTTGGTGCGCAGGGTATGGAACAGATTCGTCAACTCATGCACATCTTGATCCCTTTATTGTCGTAGCATGGTCCATTGTATGTACTTATCCTCATAGCTCCCCACGGGATAGTATTGTTCCTTGATGGCATCTTTGAAAGAATTACAAGTGGGTACGGTCGAGAACAGAGAGGGTTCTGTCTCTTCCTTTTTCTCACAGTGGGTTTCCCACCAGTCCTTGACATAAGGGGAAGCTTTGAGGAGTGAAAAAATGATCTTCTCCTTGTCGGAGAAGTCATGAACCAAGAAATATCCTTCTAATAGATTCAACCATCTATCTACGGCATCTGCATCTATTTGACCCTCAAATATGAGAATGTCAAAATTTACTTGTACCTTAAAAGGAGTCGTACCTCCAGAGTGGCTGCTGGATGCAGATGCACCGCTGATGGGCAGCCGTTGAAGGATCTGGGCAAAGTTATCCATCATTACGTTCCTTTGTTTTTCGAGGGCCTCCTCAAGCAATATTTTGATAGGATCTCCTACTCCCTCATATTTCTTTTCGTCCCCCATGGGCGTCCGTCGGGGTTTGTGAGGCTGATCTTGCAAAGGTTCCACTAGATCGAGCCCTAACTCCTTATACCCCGGCCTCGTTGGGGACATGCAAATAAAGATCGAGAAAAAGCAGACCGCTCTGATACCACTAATCCGTATTTATGCAGGAACGCAATAGAATAAACATATAACCATAAATACAAAGATTCAGTGGAAATAACACTTTATTTCATTAATATCAAAGAGCTGAAATTTCCTTACAGACAGAATGGAAATAAAACTAGCTACGGCGCTGGTAGCTATCTCTGAGAAGAGATGTGGCAGCTACAGGCCTTTGAACTGAGTTCCAATGAGGCTTGAGGGCCTATTTATTATTTAGAAACAATGGGAAATCATCAACAGCCAAAACCCTAACCCTAGGAGATGAAGCGCCAAAACTATGGGCCTCGTTTGGGTAAATTGGTGTTTCAACTTCCCAGTGGCGTAACTTTGGCATGCGATCTTTGTTTGACGCATACCATACCTTGTTAGAAAGATCTATCTGAGGACTACAAATTTTGAATGAGAAACATCAATCCATGAACCCATGTTGCTCTCTGTTTTCCCAAAAAATGTCGTTTAGGGCCTCAAAACGGCTTTGGAAGTTCAGTACCCGAAAAAATGCTAAAAATAGTAAGTTGAGCTGAAACTAAAAAACTGAAAGAGAAAATGGTGGGGCCCCAAGTGGAATAGGTGGGTGACCACCAATATCCACCTGGATCAGCTACTACCCTTTGTAGGATGTGTTCCATTTTGGGTAAGGAGTAATTGTCTTTTAAAGAGGCCCTATTTAAGTTCCTAAAATCGATGCACAACCTAATTTCTCCTATTTTTTTTCTTACAGCTACAAGGTTAGAAACCCAATCTGAAAACCTCACAGGCACTATGATTCCAGCTTCATAAATTTTCTTAATTTCCTTTTCTACTAGAGGTAGTTGTATAGGGTTAATTTTGCATAGTTTTTTCCTAAAAGGTTTTTGGTTTTCTTTCTATGGAATTTTATGCTGGATGATCTCTGTGTCATAGGCTTTTTAGTCCTCATAGCTCCAAGCAAACACATCAAAAAACTCTTTAAATAAATCAATGTATTTCTATTTGATATGTGTTGGCAATTTTTTAGATAATTTAATCATTTTAGGCTTATCCTTGCTGCCTATGTTTCATTCTTCAACATCTGATTCAGTGTGTTCTATAGTGGGCTTCTTTGCCACATCATTAAAATAAAAAAGGCCCTCTAGGGGTGCTAGTCCTCTCAGTATGTTTTTGTCTTTGGACTACAGCACTTCTATATCTTCCTTATATGTTTTCATGTATTCTTCTGTTTGGGTTTCAAATTCTTTGGTCAACATGTTTATTTCCACAGTGGGGGATGGTTTTTCGTCATCAGGGGGCTCTTTATTTAGACAGTTTTCATCAGACTTAGAGTCTGAATTAGGTAACTCAAACTCATTCTTGAAAAGCAGGAAATCCTCTATCTGCTTGTCACCCTCAAAGGCCTGCTAATATTTCTCATTATCTGGTACTGTTGGTCTATATTTTTTTTTAATAATGATCTGTTTGTCACTAGGTGGTCTCTGATATGAACTAGCAGCGCAGGCCAATCCATTTGCAAGTATGTTTTGACTTCTAGGGACAAACACTAGCTCATACTCTACAAAAGTTTTCAACAGATCCATGGCATCATTCCTATATTACCTTAATCTAGGATGCTTTGCAGTGTACTCTACATTTACTTGTTTGATGACCAGTTCCGAGTCTCCATGGACAACTATCCTCTTAGCTCCTAGTTTTTTCAATAAATGTAGTCCTAAGAGGAGAGCTTCATACTCTGCAATGTTGTTTGTGCACTTAAATTCTAGCTTGAAAGCATGACTCTCAACATATTTTTTTCAGTATTGTGCAACCATACCCCAACTCCTACATTATTTTTAGTGCAAGACCCTTCAAAGTTCATTCTCCATAAGAGATTTTTTGCAGAATTGTTATCAGTTTCATCCCTAAAGCTATGCTCACCATTATGTTGTGTTATGTGTTGTTCTTTAGGACTTTCATGGAGTTCAATTTGATGGGTAATCCGATATTTGTAGTCTTGGCTTGGTTCACTCTGGTTTTTTAATTCAGCACACTGTTCAAAGGTTTCTCTCTTGTTTTCCTCTGTGTCTAGAGCTGCCACTATGTTTAGATCTGTGGGCTCTATTTTGCTGTTTGAATCTGTGTTCCCTAGCTCTTGTTCACCTGTAAGCTCATCATTGTAAAGGATAAAAGAGTCCAGATCTATATGGGTAAAGTAAAGAGGTGAATTTTCAGGTTTTTCTGGGCTGCTAACCATAAATTTCATGTGTGCCTCCCTATATAATCTTCTAGGCTGGCTAAAGACATGGATTGTGGCGTATGTCATGTCCATCTACATTGAACCTTTAAGTTTGGCACCCCATGATCTTGACAACAAATTCCATACTTAGGAGGCACATCAGCCACTACAACATCCATTACCATGCACTTGGCTGGGATTTGGGTCAAATTTACATAGAGATATTTGATCAAACCCAAACACTTCACTCTGCTAGTAATCTCTAGGCCTAAATTTTCCATTATTACTTTTGGCATAAGGTTGTGTGAAGCCCGAGAGTCATGCATAGCATTGTGCAGGATTTTATCATGGATATTTACGCTGACATAGAAAGGGGACACTACCCCTTCCTGAAATTTCCCTTCAATTTTTGGGCCAAACAAGAGAGCTGGTTGATCATCATTTAAATTTACAGTGTCACTATTTTCTCCTAAGTTTAAAGCTTTCAAAATTTGACCTTTATATACATCTTGGGTGGCCAACTTAGTGAGAGGGACATAAATTTTGATTTTGGCTAGCTCACATTCCAGATTGAAAGGAGACTAACTCTTTGAAAGGTTCAATTCTGTTCTGTTGGCCATTATTTAATTGGTAGAATCACTCTGTTGATTCTCACTATGTACAATGTTTGAAACTGTTTTATCAGGAGCATTAGTTGCAATGCTAGTGCTGCTATTTTATTGACTTGGTTTATCAGTAGTTTGGATGTTTTTTTCTTTGTTTTTTCCAGAACTCTCAGCTGCTAATTTGTTACTTTCAGCAGCCACTTTAGGAGTCTTTTCAGGTCTTTTCTTAATGGTGATTTCAGAGGATTTTGGTTTGGGAGTGTTAGAGTCGGTCTTGTCAGTCCTCTGTCAGAGATCATTTCACTTTCTGCATTTCATGTTTTAGATTTCTCATTCGGTTCATTAATCTGCATTCCGCTAGGGTCATGCCAATGTATGAAGGAAGGGTCTCTTCACTTGTTTCCCTCATGATTGTACCTGTTGGGTTGGTCCAAGATTATCATCGTTAATTATGCTCAGAGATATTTGTTCTTCAAAACTCTGTTTTGAAGAAGAAATCCTCAACTTTATTATTTGTAATAAGTGTATGTTTAAAGTCTTCCGTCATGAAGAATTTCAAATGCAGGCCCTGGTCATCTTGCTAGGTTCAACAGCTCCAATACCTGCAGAAAATCAACCAAGAAAAGCCATCATTTCAAGTTTAAATCAAAAATTGAGTGGTGTTAAAATGTGAAAGATGTGAAAGTGAAACATTATTAAAAATGTGTCTTTACAAAGAACCATGGCTTGATATAGTCATTTCTATGCTTATAAATGCCATCAATAGATCATGTGAAACCAAATCGAGCTTTGGGAGGGTGCAGATTTCATTTTGGAGCCATGTTTATGGGTAAGTATCTGCGCGACGCATTGAAGTTGAGCGTGGCACATAGGCGCGACGCGACGCATTGGGCATTTTCCCATAGTGTATTTTTCCTCTGGCGCGGCACATAGAATCAACGCGGTGCACTGGAGGTGGACGTAGCGCACAGAGTCCACAGGCAGATTTTCTCATTACCTCAACAAAATTCTAAATTTTGTGACCCCTCTGCTCAGTAAGCTATCATCCAACTTCATTCAGCATTGCCAACAACCAATATTACATTGTTAAAGCTCTTTTCAATTGCCTTGTCAAAGCCCATGAAGCACACGAATCAGGTTTTAGCTGTTGCTGTTCATAATCACTACAAGCGGATATATTATGAATCGTCAAAGAAACACAAATACCAGGATGTGTCAACAGATGGGTCAGAGCCTTGTCCTCGAGAGGAGGATATTGATGACGGTGATATAGTGGAACTAGAGAAAAGAAATATTCTTATCATGGGTCCTACTGGCTATGGGAAGACATTGCTCGCAAAAATGTTGGCTAAATTTGTAAATGTTCCCTTTGTCATTGCCGACGCAACAAACTTAACACAGGCAGGGTATGTAGGGGAAGATGTGGAGTCCATTTTGTATAAGCTTCTCATGGCAACTGAGTTCGATGTTGCAGCGGCTCAACAAGGAATTTTTTATATTGATGAATTTCATAAAATCAAAAAGAAGGCTGAAAGCTTGAATATAAGTAGGGACGTGTCTGGAGAGGGTGTTTA
Organism: Pinus albicaulis; assembly: GCA_034641835.2. Taxonomy (NCBI): domain Eukaryota; kingdom Viridiplantae; phylum Streptophyta; class Pinopsida; order Pinales; family Pinaceae; genus Pinus; species Pinus albicaulis. The sequence goes on from CM076569.1 coordinate 280,455,097, forward strand.
GCAAGCATTGCTAAAAATGCTAGAAGGAACAGTTGTAAGTTTTTCAAAAAAGGGAATTCACAAGAATCCTCGTGGTGAACACATTCAGATAGATATAAAGGATATTCTTTTTATTTGTGGTGGGGAATTCGTGGACCTGGAGAAAACAATTGCAGAAAGATAGCAGATGACAAGATTCCTCAATTGGCTTTGGAGCGCCTGTATGTACAAATATGAGGTCAAGTGGCCTAACAAATGCAGCAATTACATCATCATTAATGGAGTTGGCTGAGAGTAGTGACTTGGTTGCTTATGGCTTGATACCAGAGTTTGTTGGTCAGTTTCCTGTTCTTGTGAGCATTTCAGCTTTAAGAGAAGACCAACTCGTTAAGGTTCTCATGGAACCTAGAAATGCACTTGGCAGGCAGTATAGAAAATTGTTTTCTATGGACAATGTTAAGTTGCATTTCACAGAAGGAGCAATGCGACAGATTGCAAAGAAAGCATTAGCTAAGAATACTGGAGCCTGTGGTTTACGTTCCATCCTTGAAAACCTTTTCACTGAAGCCATGTTCAAGATTCCAGAGGCAACAACAGGACACAATAGAATAGATTCCATTGTTGTTGATGAAGAGGTGGTATCATCACCAAAATCAAAGGAAAAAGTGGAAAGTCAAAGACCGAATGCCTAAATAAAGCGAAGATATCTACAATAACAAAGGAATAGGCTTGGATTGCCTAATTTTCCCACAGCCACGATTAAATGAGATCCACACTACGCCTTTTCATTGGCCATTAGAAATTTGTAAATGGAAAATGTAACGTTGTTCTGTTTTTAGAACGAATGGATGACTCTCTCTCTATTTCTGTAATTTCAGTTGAAACAACGCCCTTATTTTTGGGTCGATTTGTTTACTCCTAGTAGAGTTTATTTATTGTATTGTAAATCATTTTGTAAAGGGAGAGTTCTGGGAGACGTGTGAGAAGAAAAACACTGAGCTTCATTGTACAATTTTGGCTGAGGATTAATGAAATGATACAGCTCTGTTTCATGAGATTCTTGTGGTGTGAGTTTAGCAAATGTATTTTCTTTCTATTTCATATGTATTTGGTTATGTTTCATAGTTCATTAAAAATCATTTCCAGTTGAAAGCTTTTAAGTATGAAAGGTAGAATTTAGTTTACTGCTCTACCTTGGGAAAGTGTTCACGTTCTATGTTTTCTTCTGTTGAAAATGATTCATGTATTTATGCCCTTTTTCACCCTCTTAACAATCTTTTCACTTCATGTTATTTCAAATTAATTGCTTAACTTACTGCCTACCTTGCCTCACGGAATAATCTGCATCTTTGATTTAATTTCTCAGATCATGCTATTCTTTGTCCCATACAGCCCAGAAAACCCAGTCATTTATCAAAATACCTTTTCTATATTTATTTACTAGCCTAAAATCAGTATCCATTATAGGTCATCTCAAGCTCTATTGAACATCATTTACTGAGTTGAACCGGAGAGAGCCCTCTCCTGTCCTCGTAGGGCTAGCTACGAGGCTGAGCTTAGTTTGATGTTACCTTGAATCCTGCTTTCCTTCAACCTAAGGCAGATTCGAGCACTAACATAGTGGCGACCATACTGGGGAAGAAAATGGTTTGCTTGTAAATGTGGCACTTGACATGTAGATTGTATTGCCCCAGTACCTGTAATCAAGTTTAGATCTGATGGTTGATGGTGGACAACAATCAAACATCAAAAGGCTAAAATTATTTCACTTGGCGATTTCACTGAAAAATCCAAAAATCAATGCTTCATGGTGACTTCACTGCTAATGGACCGGATTGCTAGAAGATACGCCCCCATGAGCCGAGATCACATCCCTGGTTTTCTGAATAAAATGCCCAAGGTAGATTGGTTTCAGAATTTGCCTATGTTCAAAAATGTGGAAAGTAATGACGCTGCTCTTCATCTGGTGAAATTTCACATTCATGTGCATAAATTAAAGATCGATTTTCCTGAAGACTGTTTGATGAAAATGTTTATGGCTACTCTGGAAGATGAAGCCCGATCTTGGTATGAAATTTTGCCACCTGCTTCTATTTATTGTCTAAAATATTTTCATACGATATTCTTTGAAAAATATAAAGAATCTTATCCGTCCTTGATTTTAGTTCAGAACTGTTGTAGCCATGTTCATAGTTTTATTGAAAATCTTGAGAATTTTTAAGGGGATAATGACTTCATGGACGGAGAAATCATGGAGGCTCTGTACGAGAGATCATTTCAGCAACATGAAGAGAACCTAGAGGATACTTATCTAGATCAGCAGGTTGAAGATGATGAAAGAGAGAGTTTCGTTTCAGATCTGTCCATCGAAGAAGACAGCATGCAGGGAAGCCATGTTTCAATTGCAGATTGTGATAATGTCCAGTCAGTTATTTCAGATCCAGATTCAAATTGTGATGATCAAGAATATCTTGTGCAGAACTCTACTATTGAAATCATCTGGGATGTAGAAGACAGAGTTGTGAATCCAAATTTTTTTATGTCATCAAAACAAAGCCTTCATAAAGAGATAATCCCGGTAGTTCATGAACAACAAAATGAGATCTTTGTTCGGGTAAGTGAAAAAGTTTCCTTGGATGAATCATTGGTAGATGATAGAAATGTCATGTTTGAGCATCAAGAATCAGCTGAAGTTTGTTTTCTTATGATTGATGAATGTAATGAGAATCTGGCTGTCATATCATATGAAGATGACCCACAATATATTCAGGCTATAGAAGATCAGACCATTCAGGATTCCCTTTCAGATTCTTCTTCATATGTCTCATGTTTTGAAATTTTTTTCCAACGGGAGATCTGCTCATCTACTTGTTCAGAATTCTTTGAGGTCCAGGAACATACTTCTACTGAAGTACATTTTGAAGAAATATCAGAAGCAGGAGAAAAAGACACCTTGTTCTTTCAACAGGAGGAAAATCTTCATGTTTTTCAGGATCCACTGGCAAATCTGTTGTAGTCAGCAGTGAAGGTGATTATTGCAGTATTCAGTGATGAAGGAGATCATGGTCAATTGTGTTTTTTGATGCCCAGTTACCAGTATCTATTGTTGACCAGGAGATTTGATCAAGAGAATCAGTCGAGAAGCCATCTGCTTGGTTGGGTACATTAGAAAGCTCATTATACATGATTGTATATATTTCATTAGTCTGCAGGTGGTTGTCATCATGATTTCAAATCTTGATGGACTGCTGCCTTTTTTCAAAAAGCTTTGTAAATTCTTGTCTTAAGTCAGTTTTTAGTTAAGTGAGAGTCAATTTGTGTCGTCAAGTCATCAGTTTTCAGTCATGCATTTCAGCTTGAGTTTTTGATTCCATAGCCCAATGGACGAAGGCACTGTCTACTCTCTGAAATATCTTCCATTCTTGGCACCTCCAGGGAGCTACCATCCCCATTGGAGCCAATGTTAGAGTCGGTCTTGTCAGTCCTCTGTCAGAGATCATTTTTCTTTCTGCATTTCATGTTTTAGATGTCTCATTCGGTTCATTAATCTGCATTTAGCTAGGGTCATTCCAATGTATGATGGAAGGGTCTCTTCACTTGTTTCCCTCATGATTGTACATGCTGGGTTGGTCCAAGATTATCATCGTTAATTATGCTCAGAGATATTTCTTCTTCAAAAATCAGTTTTGAAGAAGAAATCGTCAACTTTATTATTTGTAATAAGTGTATTTTTAAAGTCTTCGGTCATGAATAATTTCAAATGCAGGCCCTAGTCATCTTGCTAGGTTCAGCAGCTCCAATACCTGCATAAAATCAACCAAGAAAAGCCATCATTTCAAGTTTAAATAAAAAATTGAGTGGTGTTAAAATGTGAAAGATGTGAAAGTGAAACATTATAAAAAATGCGTCTTTACAAAGAACCATGGCCTGATATAGTCATTTCTATGCTTATAAATGCCATCAATAGATCATGTGAAACCAAATCGAGCTTTGGGAGGGTGCAGCTTTCATTTTGGAACCAATTTTATGGGTACGTATCTGCGCGACGCATTGAAGTTGAGCGCGGCGCATAGGCGCGACGTGACGCATTGGGCGTTTTCCCATAGTGTATTTTTCCTCTGGCGCGGCGCACAAAATCAACGCGGTGCACTGGAGGTGGACGCAGCGCACAGAGTCCACAGGCATATTTTCTCATTACCTCAATGAAATTCTAAATTTTGTGACCCCTCTGCTCAGTAAGCTATCATCCAACTTCATTCAGCATTGCCAACAACCAATATTACATTGTTAAAGCTCTTGTCAATTACCTTGTCAAAGCCCATGAAGCACACGAATTAGGTTTTAGCTGTTGCTGTTCATAATCACTACAAGCAGATATATTATGAATCGTCAAAGAAACACAAATACCAGGATGTGTCAACAGATGGGTCAGAGCCTTATCCTCGAGAGGAGGATATTGATGACGGTGATATAGTGGAACTGGAGAAAAGCAATATTCTTATCATGGGTCCTACTGGCTGTGGGAAGACATTTCTCGCAAAAACGTTGGCTAAATTTGTAAATGTGCCCTTTTTCATTGCCGACGCAACAAACTTAACACAGGCAGGGTATGTAGGGGAAGATGTGGAGTCCATTTTGTATAAGCTTCTCATGGCAACTGAGTTCGATGTTGCAGCGGCTCAACAAGGAATTGGTTATATTGATTAAGTTGATAAAATCACAAAGAAGGCTGAAAGATTGAATATAAGTAGGGACGTGTCTGGAGAGGGTGTTCAGTAGGCATTGCTAAAAATGCTGGAAGGAACATTTGTAAGTATTTCAGAAAAGGGAATTCGCAAGAATTTGTGGTGAACACATTCAGATAGATATAAAGGATATTCTTTTTATTTGTGGTGGGGCATTCGTGGACCTGGAGAAAACAATTGCAGAAAGATAGCAGACAATAAGATTCCTCAATTGGCTTTGGAGCGCCTGTACGTACAAATATGAGGTCGAGTGGCCTAACAAATGTAGCAATTACATCATCATTACTGGAGTTGGCTCAGAGTAGTGACATGGTTGCTTATATATTGATACCAGAGTTTGTTGGTCGGTTTCCTGTTCTTGTGAGCATTTCAGCTTTAAGAGAAGACCAACTTGTTAAGGTTCTCATGGAACCTAGAAATGCACTTGGCAGGCAGTATAGAAAATTGTTTTCTATGGACAATGTTAAGTTGCATTTCACAGAAGGAGCAATGCGACAGATTGCAAAGAAAGCATTAGCTAAGAATAATAGAGCCCGTGGTTTACGTTCCATCCTTGAAAACCTTTTGACTGAAGCCATGTTCGAGATTCCAGAGGCAACAACAGGACACAATAGAATAGATGTCGTTGTTGTTGATGAAGAGGTGGTATCATCACCAAAATCAAAGGAAAAAGTGGAAAGTCAAAGACCGAATGCCTAAATAAAGTGAAGATATCTACAATAACAAAGGAATAGGCTTGGATTGCCTAATTTGCCCACATCCACGATTAAATGAGATCCACACTATGCCTTTTCATTGGCCATCAGAAATTTGCAAATGGAAAATGTAACGTTGTTCTGTTTTTAGAACGAATGGATGACTCTCTCTCTATTTCTGTAATTTCAGTTGAAACAACGCCCTTGTTTTTGGGTCGATCTGTTTACTCTTAGCAGATTTTATTTATTGTATTGTAAATCATTTTGTAAAGGGAGAGTTTTGGGAGACGTGTGAGAAGAAAAACACTGAGCTTCATTGTACAGTTTTGGCTGAGGATTAATGAAATGATACAGCTCTGTTTCATGAGATTCTTGTGGTGTGAGTTTAGCAAATGTATTTTCTTTCTGTTTCATATGTATTTGGTTATGTTTCATAGTTCATTAAAAATCATTTCCGGTTGAATTCTTCTAAGTATGAAAGGTAGAATTTAGTTTACTGCTCTGCCTTGGGAAAGTGTTCACGTTCTATGTTTTCTTCTGTTGAAAAGGATTCATGTATTTATGCCCTTTTTCACCCTCTTAAAAATATTTTCACTTCATGTTATTTCAAATTAATTGCTTAACTTACTACCTACCTTGCCTCACGGAATAATATGCGTCTTTGATTTAATTTCTCAAATCATGTTGTTCTTTGTCCCATACAGCCCAGAAAACCCAGTCATTTATCAAAATACCTTTTCTATATTTATTTACTAGCCTAAAATCAGTATCCATTATAGGTCATCTCAAGCTCTATTGAACATTGTTTACTGAGTTGACCCGGAGAGAGCCCTCTCCTATCCTCGTAGGGCTAGCTACGAGGCTGAACTTGGTTTAATTTTACCTTGAATCCTGCTTTCCTTCAGCCTAAGGCATATTCGAGCACTAACAGGGAGAATCCATGTTCTTTTTGCTTTTGAGATCATATTTTTCTCGGACCTGCATGGTGGCATTCTCAAATCCTAACCTATAGTTTTCAGATTTTAACCCTTCCTCATCCCAATGTGTGTATGAGGCCTGGTTAATTTATATGGAAAAGGTGTGATATTGGTTATCTACTTCCACCATGTTTATGGTAGTTCCCTCTGATTATTCTATTATTCCCTCATCCTCATCAAGGAAATTTTCTTGGAATGGGGGTATGGCTTGCTGATCAGAGTCTCTTTGTATATTGGGGGGATTGTTTCTTCTAAAGTTTTGGTTCTGGTTTTGTGACTGATTTCTATTCTGATTATTAACTTGGAAAACCATTTTATCCATCATTCTTTCTATCCTTTCCATTTTTTTGGCTAGACTATCATTCTTGGAATCAGATGAAGAAGCTGTGGTGTCATCTCTATAGGTTACCTTCTCTTCAGCCCTCATTCTAGCTCTTTTTTCAATAAGGTTTGCTTCTACAGACACAGCTCCTTTCTGCATGTCTTCCAATGTGGTATAATCTCTCTCCCTTAGCTGATAGGAAATGTCAACATCAAAACCTTTAGGGTATTTCACTAAGGCCATTCCTTTGGGAGGTTTCTTGTGTGGTGGAAGAGCATTGTAGGCACTGTTAAATCTAGTAGAATAGTCATGGACACTCTCTCCCTGGTTTCTTTTAAGGTTCTTATATTTTGCTAAGATTTGGAGAGGGTTTCTTTTGAATTCTCATTTGTTTATGAAAGTTTGATGTAAGGAGGGAAGGTCATGGATACTATTGGGAGTCAGGCCTTTAAACCAGTTCTTTACCTCCCCTCCTAAACTCTGAGCAAATATTCTCATTGTAATAGTCTCATCTTCTATTTCCATATAGTCAAAGGCATCTTCCATCCTATCCAGATGGTGTTGAGCTGTGGTAGACTCTTTTCCAGTGAAATGAGGGATTTTAGACTGATAATCATTGTTTAAAGGCACTGGAGGTTGTGGTAACACCAGGGGAGCATACCATGCTGCCATGATGGTGTTTTGTGGAGGTAAAGGAATAGCTTGAACGGCAGGGATGTGAATGATAGAGATGCTAGGACCAGAAACAAACTGTTGAGTAGATCTAGGGTGAGAGAGACCCAAGTTATGGATGAAATGAATATCAGAAGGTGTTGGTGGAGGGGTTTCTCTGTCCCTAATATTTTGACCACTGTGTGATGGTGAACTTGGAGGCTCAAAGTCTATCTGATCAATATTATTCAATGACTTAGCTCTTGGTAAATTACTTGGCAAGTCTAAGCCAACTTGTGTTTCTGATAGAGCTGTAAAATTTTCAGGTGTTGAATTAGCTCTTTGAATGTGTCTGACAATAGTTGGATCTTTAGATGTGAGAGACTTCCTAAGAATTATCTCTAGGTTTTCAACTATTTCAGGTGGATTTGGATTAGGATAAGCTCTAGTATAGATTGTCCTTGAAGCCAGTATGTTAAGTCCTCAATATACAATGAAGAAGGTAAGCTAGGTATGACAGTATTTAAGTGGAAAAATACCTTTGAATAGAGAAGCTTAATCCTATGTGTTTATTTTAATATGGATGATGTTGAAATGAACTCTGGTCTCCCAATGGAGTCTTGTGAAAACAGAGATAATCAGCAGGCCTAATGATCATCACTGAAGTCTTTGGTCATTTAGGAACTGTGGAGTCGCCAGGTGGAAGGTTTAGAATGTTTCAAGGAGATTTACTATCCACCACAGTGATTAACTACCAATCTTAGGCTAATATGGTCTTGTCCCCAGCGGAGTCACCATTATGTTGGGGTTCCTGTGTTTTGGCAGGTTTGGCACTACCAAAAGACAAGACAACATCACACCACTTTGGGATCTCGGGATCTAGCCCTCCTGGATCCAGAGAGGGATCTCTCTATAAAGGCAAAGAATAATATATCTTTGAAGTTTAGTTTTAAGGTATTAGGCTAGTTATAGGGTGCAAGGTTGTTTTTTTGTTTTTTGTTTGGTTGGGAAAACGTGAAAGAAGGGTTCAATGTAAGGAAAAGGAGTGAGTAAAGAAGGATTTTTTGCAATGGGGAGATAATTCAAAAGGAACACAAATCCACTGGGCAATGGGGTCATAAAAGGGTTTACTTGCAATTCAAATATCCATGGCTTTCAAATGGGCTAGTCATCTAAATCAGAGGATCTCTAAAGATGATAGTATGGGATGAAACAATAGGAAGTGAATGGGAATGACAAGGAAACCTTCCAAGGTGACCACTTTAGAGTAAATCTAGGGACAGGACATGCCTTAACTGTCTAATATCAAACTCCTAATGAGACTAACTCTTCAGAAAATAGAAAACATTTAAGATTGACACAAAGTGAATTCTAAGATCAGAGAAAGACTTTTAACCTTCTCTGTTTTTGACATTCAACCTAAGGGATCTTAGAAAGAATAAATGTTGGAAAAGGACCCTAGTGAGATAGAAGTAACTCTAAATAGCCCATTTTTCCAATTCTTTCAGCTTTTCCACTGCTACTGAACAACTCCGACATTTCTGCAGATTTTCCATTTGTACATGTATTGTAGCCAATCCTTCTAAGGATTGTGTATTATTGTTGTATTGTCATTTTCAGAGGTTGAGAGCTTGCTCCCCCAGCTTTATTGAGCTAATATTGCTATATCATTGTATTTTTATAATATATGTTGTAGTGTCTCTTATATACAGCACTGTCATAGCTAGGGCATATTTATGTAGCAGTGTTTTGTCACATTTGGTGTACATGTTTTATTGAGGCTTTCATTGCCTAGCTTGAGTGAGTGATTCCTCAAAGCATTGTACTCTCTTGCTGCTATATTATACATTGATCAGCTATTTGCATCTTCACGTGTCATGGCTCATTAAAATAATGCTTGTATTTAATCCTTGCTCAAGTATTGTTGCAGTCCCTTCACTGGGCACTTTTTGAGGACATCTAAGTGTGGGAGATCTATTTAACCACCTTAGAAGGATTTCTTTGGAGCCTCCTCTAGGATTCAAAACTTAGATAAATTGATCTAAGGGATCTAGGTAATAGTTTCAATTCCTGTAGTAGCCATTACTGGAAAATGCATTTTCCAGTCATGCCTTGCTAGCTATTCGAGATTTAGAATATTATAGTCTTCCTCATTACATAAGATGAAAGAATCAAGATCTGAATGAATAGAATAAAGAGGAGTATTGTCTGGTCTTTCTTGAATGCTAACCATATATTTCATGTGTGACTCGCGGTATAATCTCCTGGTTTGGTTAAAAACAAGGATGGTAGCATAGGACATATCTAGTTGAAGGTTTCCCTGAAGCTTGGCTCCCCAAGATCTGGATAAAAGCATGCCATACTTGGGAGGAATATTTGCCACTACTATGTCCATGACCAGATTCTCAGCAGGGACTAGTGCCAAGTTGACACAAAGATATTTGATCAGGCCCAAACACTTGACCCTAATTGAATCGAAGGAGTACAAGTCCTTGTAAGGTTTAGTTATTTCTATGCCTAGTCTATCCATCACAACTTTTGGCATGATATTGTGGGAGGCACTAGAATCAAGCATGGAATTATGTAAGATTTTGTCATGTATGTTTAAATTGACATAGAAAGGGAGGATGGCTCCTTTTTGATATTTTCCTTCTATCTTGGGTCCAAAAAAAATCTCAGGTGTGTCATCAGCCAAGTGTAAAGTGTCAGCATCATTTCCCATGTTCAGAACTTTCAGAACTTGAGACTTGTATGTGCCTTGGGTAATCAATTCAGTGAAAGGTATGGTAATCTTAATTTTGGCAATATATCCCTCAAATCTAGAAGGTATTTGTGTCTTAGAAAAATTTATATCACCTTTCTTAGGCATAACCTTTTCCACTGGTTTAGTTTGATGAATCTGATTTGGGACTCTAGACAACAATAATTTTTCAAGGCCATTAGTTGAGGTACTAGGTAAACTTTGATCACTATCTAGTTGGCTGATTTTTTCTTTGTTTGGGTCATATTTCTTAGCCATAATGTTTGTGTCTGTTGTCTTTTTGGAGGTGTTTTCAGGTGTCTTCCTAACAATAGTATATATTTGTCTTTCCTTGGGGGGACCTAGGTTCTTTTTTATGCTAAGGTCATATATCCTATGTACTTCCATTATGGAATTTTCAAATCCCAAGTGGTAGTCTTTAGAATCTTCATAGTTTGTGTCATTCTAATCTGAGGAAAAGAATATTTGTTATTCTTTGGTGAGAAAAAGAAAAACATCATCTTCATTATCAGAACCTATTAGGTTTATATGGCTTTCTTCAGGTTCTATAGTTTCTCCTTATTCATCTACACAGTTTTGTTGAAAGGGAGGTCTGATTTGTTGGCCATTTTCCCTTTGTTTGATTTGAGGAATGTCTCTTCTGAAGTTTTGAGCTCTATTTATGTTTTGGGAATTGGTTTGGTTTTCCCTAGGAGGTGTCCTTTCATTTAAGTTTATTCTTTCTATCATTCTCTCCATTATTCTCATGAGGTTGTCTATTTTGGTATCAGACGAGGAGGTTGAGGGCATGGTTTCATCTTTATAGGTCACTCTCTTTTCTAATCTAATCCTAGCTCTTTTTTCAATCAAGTTGACCTTGACACTAATAGATGCCTTTTTCATTTCTTCTAAAGTTTTAGGGTCTCTTTCTCTCAATTGGAAAGTCATGTCCGGGTCAAAGCCCTCAGGGAATTTCACTAATGCTAGGCCTTGTTGGGGTTTCATGTGAGGTGGGAGGGCATTGTAGACACTGTTAAACTTGGTGCAATAATCTTGCACACTTTCCCCTACATTCCTTTTAACATTGTTATATCCAAATAGGATTTGGAGGGGATTTTTCTTGATTTCCCACTTGCTTATGAAATTTTGGTAGAGGAAAGGGAGATCATGTATTGAATTAGGATTTAATGCTTGGAACCATTTTTTGGCCTCTCCTGCTAAACTTTGTGCAAAGATCCTCATTTTAATAATTTATTCTTCTATCTCCATGTAATAAAAAGAATCATTGATCCTATCTACATGCTATTGGGTAGTGATGGATTCAGCCCCTGTGAAATGAGGGATATTGGATTGATATTCATTTGGCAAAGGCACTAGGGGTTGAGGTAAGGCCAAGGGAGCATACCAAGCTACCATGATGGGAACTAATGGAGGGTTTACAAGTGCAGGGTTAGTGAAGGGAGGTGTATAATGAAGCAGAGTGGTTTGCACAATTGTGGTATGAATGGGTGTAGTGGAAGTACTTGGACCAGAAAACGGATTCTGAATAGATCTGGTATGGAAAGAGTTAAAGTGATGGAGAAGCTGAAAGTTGGGTGGTGTAGAAGGAGAATCTTCTCTACTGGAACTCTACTAAAAATTTATTGCTTCAAGGTCAGTCTGGTCAATATCAGTTTGTGACTTGGTTCTGAAAAGGTTATTTGTATGGTGCAAGTCAAACTGAGGATCTTGTAAAGGTGTAAGATGTTTAGGTACAGAGCTTGCTCTGTGAATGGTCCTAATAGTGGTTAAGTTTCCAGATCTAGAAGTTTTCCACAAAATCTTGTCTAGGTCATTAACTATTTTGGGAGGGTTTGGGTCCGAATGAGATCTGGTACTGATCGTATGTGAAGCCAGATTTCAAACTTAAAAATCAGAGAGGCTAAAATTTTTTAGGACTATTTTCCAAAGTCTAACCTCTCTTATTGTTTGGTAAACTCTCATAGTATATAACTGGGTTCATAAACTTCTTAGGGTTGGCTTGACACAAATCCAAGAAGTGAATGAGTAATAGTGAAGTAATAGGCCTACTGGAGGCTAGTGGAGTCACCAAGTGGATATTTTTGTTGTTTTTAAGGATGTATATTTATGGTCCACCACCAATAACTGACAAAAAACCAATCTATGGATGTTTCAGGGTTTTTTGAGTTTTATTTTTATAGTTTTAAGGTTTGTAAGAGTGTCCTATGGATGAATCATCATTTTGCTAAGATGTTGAAACAAACAGAATCTACTCTTGGCTATCAGTTGAGTTCTCTATGATTTGACAAAGGTTTATAAATTCCTAAGGGATACTTAGTTTGTCACTGACTTAGAAGGTACCACCGTGATCGCCAAAATGTTAGGGTCCCGTGATTTGGTAGATTGGTATACGAAATGACAGGGTAACATGGAACCAGTATCTGGAGTCCTATGACCTAGCCTTACTACACTCAGAGAGGGATCTCTCTATTGGATGCAAAGGATGTTTCTTGCTTGCTTTAGGTAGTTGATTTTAGGCTAGTTGTTAAGTGTAGGGTTTGTTGATTATTTTGGTTGGGTAAGATGGTCAAGTGGAGTAGGTGGAGCGAGAGGTCTTTGAATCATTTGGTTATGGAGTTAATGAAACTCATGAGTGTCTCGATGATAAATCAGAGTGTGTTGCAGGGCCAATCTAGCAAGGTTAATGGATTCTTAAGGTAATGTGTGAGGTGAGGTGGACATTAAGTTTGGGAAAAGCAAGGTAGGGAAAAGGGCAATGAAGTATCCTTTTTCATTTACCTATGAACAAGGAGGTCTTAAATATGATCAGCGTAAGATAATAAGCATGATCTATGGAAAACCATTTACTCTATGATGATACTTTAAACCAATAAATATCCAAGATAAACATTCCAGTGAAACATAGAAATCATAAGAGCTTCTAACTTTAGTAAATTCACCTTCATAATTTGGGAAAACATATAAGATAGCATAATAAATTACTCTATGAAGAGGGAACTCCTAAAAATCATACATCAAGCTATAAAGAACTCTAAAACAAGTTGATAAGCATGGACAAAGGGAAATATCGAACGAGACCTCTTTGACTTAACCTAGCACACAATACTTCAAAGAAAGGTTTCAAGGTAGAGTTTGGATAGCTTAAAACAAGCAGGGCATACCATGAATAATACTTTTAAACTATCATACTAATCCATACATGAAACAAAACAAGTTTAGGTGGACCTAAGGAGCAATCAAGAATTCCTTAAGCTGACCAAACAGAGGAAAACATCAAGGCAGTAGAAAGCAGGAGGACTAAGGTGCTTCAAAGAGCATGTCTTAACCTATTCCTTACTGATATACTACATATGGAAGGATGAAACATAATGAAAGACAAGAAAACATAAGAAAATTAAGAACACATCACCATTAACCAAGCTTAGGAATCCTGCAAACAAGCTTCTCCATCATCAATCCAAGCAAGCCATTCACCAACTTCAAAAAACCAATTTCTTCTCCAAGCTCATAAAAAACATGTATTTCTCTCCAATTTCATCAAAATCCAACAAAATACATGAGAGCCCCATGCTCTATTTATGGAGAAAAGGAAGGCTAAAAACCTAATTAGTGTTTTAAAATATCCAAAATAGTAATAAAAGACAATTTATGTCCAAGTGACCATGCAAGGCCCAAGGCATAAATATCCAAGAAAAATAAATGCATAATAACTTCTAATACCTAATCCTAGAGTGATTTGCCTAAAAAATACTAAAAAGCTCATTTTTCAATAAATGAGTATGTTTTGTTTACTTTTTCCACTTTTGGTCTTGTATGTGTAGCGCCAAAATATCAGAAAATAGGTGTACTTGCAGTCTTGTTTTGACCTCCTTCCCGGTGTCGGAGTTTGCTCCGTGATGGCTCATTGGAAAGCTTGTCAAGTTGGATTTCTAGATTAACCTTGATTTTATTGAATGAGTAGAATTTTCCTTTCCAAATATCCATTTTCCCAACACTACTCTGTGCGCAACACCTTGCCTGAAAATGAGGCAGAATGGTCAAAATTTAGGTTTTTTTGACCTTTTAGGGGGTCAAAAATACTCCAAATAGTCTGAAATTTTGTGATCCGACTGCTGATGATGAGAGGAATCCAAAAATACCAATTTTTAAAGCTAAGGATGCATTATTTGTATGCGCAGTGCCAAGGGTGCTGCGCATAGAGGCCTCAAAATTTCAAAATACAAAATCTTGTTCAAATTTGCCCAAAATTTGTGGAGTGGTCCCTAAAGAGGTCTTGGACACCTGTAGGGAAGCTTTAGCCAGAAATACAAGGCTTTCATGGCCTTTTTCGTCCTTTAGTTTTTTATTTTCAAGGAATGCATTCTTAAGCTTTGCCCTAGCAATTTGGTTTCTGAGGGCATAGTGTTTGGCCATCTTCCTTTGGAGCTCAAGGGCCTTGTTTTCCTTCTCCAACTTATCTTCTAAATGCATATTTTCCCTCTCAATACAAGGCTCCCTATCAAACTCTATGCCTCTATCAAGTAGCTCACTGATAGGAATTTTCACATCTAGGGCAGATTCTTCCTCCCTCTCTTTGGCCAAGGCTTTTCTCATCCCAATGGTCCTTGGCCTCCTTCTAGGTTCTTCTTCTTCTTATTCTTCACTCTTTGGATGAGTCCTCTTATACCCTTCTAATTGCACCTCTACCCTTATGGCTTCTCTCCGGGCCCTGAGTGCCCTTACCTCATAAACTACCATGCTTTCACTCCTTTGTTGGTTCTCCCAATTTAAGACATCATATTTGTACTTGGATCTTTCCAACTTTGCCTGAAGATTTCTTATTTGGGCATTATTACTTTGGAGGAGCGAACTGGAGATTTTCTCTTCTTCCTCACTATCATTATATATAATATCGAATTCTCTTTCTTCACCAGGTTGATCCTCAACATCTTCATTAATTATTTCCTTACCTTTTTCCAATGGTTTGATAGCTGGAGAACAGATGGCCCCTTTCTTTTTTGAGGCAGCAAACACATCCCTCTTCTCCGTGTGGTATGAGAAATAAAAAGGTCTAATGATTTCTACTCTAGGGTCCTTGTCATGAATTTTATCATCCACTAGGAAGCCTTCTTTCTCACCTTTTGGACTTCTATGTGTAGCCTGCTCTTCCATCTCACCCTCACTGCTAGGTCTCCCATCACTTTGTGCATAATCATCTTTTTCATTGGGGGAGCTGTGAGCATCACTGCTACCTTCAACACTTTGATTTTCACCATTGTCATGTTGACTATCATGATTTTTGTCATGAAATTCAAGGTCATTTTTTATCTCTACTTTGTCCTCATGGTAATTTGACAAGTTTACTTCAGCATCTAATGATCTGTCATCAACCTCCATATCTTTTTTTTGTTGTTTATCTTGGTCATTTATTTGTGGTATATCCATTTCAACATCAATACCATTTTGATTCTTTATTTCATCCTCACTGTTACTATGATCCTCTTGAATATCTTCTCTGCCTTTAATTTTTGCCTCACTTTCCTCTTCCATGCTTTGTGCCTCAAGGTTGCTTTCTTGCCCATCAATGTCAAGGGAATCACTATTTTCTTGTTCTTCAGACTCATCATCATCATTACTAACTTCCTCACTGCCTTCTATACTGTCACTTTGGTCTTTAAATTTATCATCAGCTTCTGCACTTGCCTCACTTTGACCTGTTCCTCATTAGTGTCTTCTTCTTCATCATTATTTGTATTGTTGCTTTCATTATCAACGTACCAAGAGACTGATTAGAGTCATGACAGTCATGACTATCATGACTATCCCTTTTGCTACATATTTGCTCACTGATTTTCCTATCATTGTTATTTACTTGGTCACTGCCTGCCTCTTCAAACTCTATTTCAACCTCATCATTTCCCTGTTCTTATTTTTCTATTTCCTCTTTATCACCTTTTTTTCTTTCATGTTCATTATCTTCATCCATATATTCACTGTTTGCATTATGACTGTGCTCATTGTAATGCTCATGAAAATTTTCCTCTTGACTTGTTTCATTATTATTACTATCTTCATTTTCTTCCATTTCTATTTTCTTTGCCTCCTCTTCACTTGTTTCATTATCATTGTTTTCCTCATTTTATGCTTCAGGAGAAGGAGAAAGAGGTGAGTTTCCCTATGGAGAATGTTATTCATTACCATTTTTGCATGTTTTGATGACTAGATTCCTTGGCTGAGTTTTCTAGAAGCTAATCTCAATCTGTCAATTTGTCATCTAGAAAACACCTTAAGCAAATTTTTGTCTTCCTACCCCTCCCCTCCAACCTATGATGAGAAAACCCTCTATTTTTCTAAACATATCTCATTACAGCAAAGTCTCCCTGTCTATAGTTGTCATAGCTTTGTTTCTCTGCTATCATTTTCCCTTGTTTTCATGCATCTCATTGCCCATAATTTGATAAAGTGTCTGCCCCTCTCTCACTGATCATTGGATCATATGATAGCCTGATCACGCCTAAGGAAATATTCAGAATCTGCGACAAGTTCTGTAGGTCTAAGTGGTGGTGTTTAGGACAATTTTCCTTGACAAAGTTATCCTAAGCCAAAAAACCCTGTGTCTAGTACCAGTCAGCTATAAATTGCTTCCTATTCTGCAAAAAACACACTGATTTAGCCTTAGGTCATACACCACTAATAGGTTACTTGTTTTCATTACTAGCAAGTCTAAAAAATATTCATTCCAGGTAAATAGAAAGTTTCTAAAAGGTTTCATAGATAAAGGAAAGTGGACATTTCAAGCCTTATTTTATGAGACAGTGCTAAGTTCTCAGAGAATCAAAGATCATCTACCAAGTACATCTCTGCAGGAATGTATTCAATAATGACAGTGTGCAAAGGAGAGCAAGAGAACAAATGAAAACAGGTCTCTCATGCTGAAGTATTTTTCCATCATAAATCAGATGAAGTATAGTAAGTAAGGTCTACATGGTTTCAAATCCAAAAGGTGACCTAGCCATGCAAATCACTCTTTGTTAGGTAAAAGGAACAGTGTTTGACATAAAAGAGCTTTAAAGAAAATTATGCATCATAGTGAAGGTGTAATAAGGAAAGCTGCTTCTATACCTTACCATACACTTGGGCTCTGAAAGGCAGTCAAAGACAAATTCACTGCACCTTATGAAAACACAGTTAAAGAAAAAAGAGTTGTTTCAAAGATGCATAGCAGTGAGCGCTACCATTTACAAAGCACATTATTTACTCCTAAAGATTCACAATGATTTTATGCAAAAGGGATATATATATACTAATAATTCCTCATAAAGCAAAGTGCATTATGATTCAAATGATTTCATCAAAGATAAATGCCAAAGATTCACTTTTTTCTTCTTTTTTGTATGTTGCAAACAAACAGACAGGGGTCACAGTGTCGAAATGAATGAAGTCTTTTAGTTTGAAGGCCTCCTTCATCATAAGCAGAGGAGTCATCAATGTTTTTGAGTAAACCTAAAATGGTTATAGTTGCATAGGGCCTCCTTCATGACAAGAAGAGGGCCCACAAAAAACTGGTCTGAAAGACAAGCTTCAAGTGACCTGGTAAAGATGAAATATAAGACTCCTTCATGGCAAGCAGAGGTCATTAACTGTTCAAAAGTATTCCTGCAAAGAGATCAGAGATATACTCTTTTAAAAAAGGGGCTTCTTTAAAAAATGAATAGTTTCAAAAAACTGCTTTGCAAAGGCTCTCCTCTTTTTTTTTATCTAAAAAACTAAAAGGCAAAAGTGAGAAGTCTTTCAGAGAGAGAAAAGCCATCTTCAAAAATCATTACAAAAGTAAAAATCCTCTTCATCAAACATCTTTCACTTCACCAAAGAAAAAAAATTTGTTTTTGAGGTTTCGAGCCATCACTGTGTAGAAAAGGTTGAACGCGACATACCTGTAGCATCCAGTTGAAGAAAAAAACAAAGGGCACGACGCACCTATAGGTTGGAGCAAATATCTTGTCTCCGCGCCCGACCTAACAACACCCACAATAGCGTGCAGGTGTCTGTGCACAGGACCGTATCACCTCTCAAGAGGCCTCCAATTCGCCACAAATCATATTTTTGCACAGGGAATTCATCTCCAAAAGCAGCCAACACATTTTCAAGAGGTATTTCTTGTTTTTCTTGCCTAGGTATTTGATTTTGAAGAGGTGTTAGAATCAAATTTGTTAAGATAAAGATAGAGTCTAATAAAGGGGAAAACACAGTTTGTTCTCAAAACTGTCATGTTTACTAAGAGACAAAAAGACAGTGATTGAGGAAAAGCACCTATTGTCAGTTTACAGAGCTTTTTTGGTGTAAGAGGTTAAAAGACAAAACTCAGTGATTTAAAAGAAGAAAATCAGTGATTTCAAAGGGGAAACATAGTTTATAAAAGAGAAAAGCATTGTTTGAAGAAGAAAGACCTAGTTTTATCAAAGACTTGTTTTGATAAGACAAGTAAAGGAAATCTAAGCAAAAACATGCCTCCAAGGAAGGTCAGCAAGGGTGGATTTCACAAAAGGTTTGAGCCTACCACAACTGAAGAGTTAAATTATTCCCCTTCAGTCCTTTTCAACTTTCATGAGGTAGGGTGCCTTGATTTTTGACAAAAATTCTAGGGGGTCACCAATCACCCCCCCTTAACATAGATGTTTTCTCTGAGGATGCAAGGAAAACATGTTCACATAGCAGGCCTTGATTTTGTTCTCACTCCTAGGTCAGTATCAAGGGCCACCAAGATTCCCTATCTTGGTGAGAAATGGTTCAAACAAGCCTATTTGGACCTAGACCACTACAAGCCCTTCTTGAAACCAGCTTACCAAAATGAATGCAAGGCTTCCCCTTTTCTCATATATTAAATAGTTATGCACCCCTTATGAAAACCATCATGAGATATCTCACATGTGAGGGGAGATATACTTGAGTTTATTCCTATCATGTCAGACTTCTTATGCATTTCACTTGGGCTCAGCTGCTAAATCTCCCTTTCTTCCTCTGGAAAAGCATAGACAAGATGTCCTCCCTTGTCCAAAAGAGACCTCCTTCTCAGCAAAAAGGTAGTCTTTTCCATCATTCTATCATCAAAATCATCATCCTTCACCAGCTTGAAAAGAAAGAAGTTTCTTGGGAGACTTTCATTTCTCATCCAGATTTTACTACTACCTTTTCATCTCATGGCCCATCTCATATGTCCTCCTCACCCTCCACTCACTATTTCTCCCCTTCATCTAGTCAATCTACCCCTAAAAAAAAACATCACCCATGATTGATAGTGAAAAAGAAGAGTCTTATGAAAGCAGGCATAAAGGTAGTGATGATGAGGAACATAGTGATACTCCGCAAAGTAGTGAGCCTGAACAGAGTGACAAACAACAGAGCAGTGAACATGAGCATAGGGACATCCCACATATAGTTAGTGAGGATGAAGAAAAAACTGAAGAGAAGCAGGGTAGTGATGATGAGGAACAAAGGGAAGAGGTTCAAAGCAATGATGAGAAACAGAGTGACAGTCAACATGAAAGCAATCAAAGAGGCGGTAAGCATAGTGACAATCCCCAAGAAAGTAGTAATGATGAGGAACATGATAGTCCTCAACAAAGTCATGAAACCAATCAAAGGGACAGTGAAAAAATAACCTCCCAGCAAAGTAGTGACCATGGTGGCAGCCCACACACAGAGTCTAAGGAAAACAGTGAAGATAATGACAACATGAAAAATCAAAATGAAGATAGTCATGATGGAAGTAGCTCATGTGAAAGAATTGAAAACAGTGAGCATGGTAAGGGTAGCACACTAGAATAACTTCAATACAGTGATGGTAAGGTTGGAAACCTAGAGAAAATTCAAAATAGTGAGGAGGGTAAACAAGGCAGCCCTGAAAAAGAACATGACAATAGTGAACAGTGCAAAAAATTTGGCGATGAAGGAGGAAGCAGTGTAAAATATCAAGTTGAACAAATGCTAGCAATGAAACCTCCTCTCTCTCCTCCTCAACACAACCAAGAACATGTTCTTGTTGCCTCTCCTAGGCAAGGGGCCATGATTCATTCCTCAAAAGCACCAAAGGCTAAAAACACCAAATCTACAAAGAATAAAATCACTCCAGCAGTGACTAGTAATTCCACTAGGGCACTAAGGAGTAGAAGCAAATTTCCTAAGAAGAGTATTGTTGAATTTCCAAAGAGAACAAGAGAAAATAAGTATATCCAAAGCAAGGGCAAAGAAAAAGTTGAACAGTAAGAGAGTAGCCATGAACAAGAAAGAAAGTTTGACATCCAACAAATTGATAATGATGCTGGAGATGATGAAGCCATAATCCTTAAGTCACTTTTGTAAAACAGAGAAGCCCAAATTCAGGACTTAGAAACTGGTCTAGAAAGGTCAAAGGACATCATACACCTTCTACAAGTGTAAAATAGAGAGATGAGTGGGCTAATGGCAATCTATGAGGCCCAGACATTCAAATACCAAAGGGAAGCATACAAAACACAAGTAAAGCTTGAAGAATATATGGGTGAATTTGATGATATTTAGGAAGAAGAGCAGCCAGTAAGAAAAAGGCCTATGACTATTGGTCTTAGGGAAGATTTGGAGAAACAAGAAGAAGAAGAAGCAACCCTTGCCCGATCGTATCCTCTCACACAATTCCTTGGCCAAGAGATAGAAAATGATAAAGAATCATGGCTTGAACGAGCCAACAAGCATTTGGAGGACAAATTAGACAAGGCAAACAAAGAATTGGGTTTGCAAAGGAAGATGACCAGGCATTACAAGAAATTGAATCAATTTTCCTAAAGAAAACTCAAAATTTCTCAAGAAAGGCTCAAAACTACCCAAAGGAGGCGCTTGGTGAAAAAAGGGGAAAAAGACATATCTAGGCTTGAAATATTGGCTTCAGCTTCCTTGCATGTTTCTAGGAACCTGTTAGTGTCAGTCTAGTCATACTGTTGTTTGGGCTCAACCTAGTCTCCTAAATTGAGTTCATTTAATTGTCAACCAGGGTTGGTAAACTGCTGAAGTGAGGTGCACTGTATGTGCCTAGGTGTTTGTTTCTTACTGCGTTTTGTCTAGTGTTTTATGATGTTTTTTGTCTTTTGATGGTTTTATGTTCACAAGGAAAAGAACTAAATGCTGATGGAAAGAAGCTATTGGTTAAAAAAAGAGTGAAGCCTAATTTGTTGATGACAAATGACAAATGCAAATACTGAGCCAGAACCAAACCTAAACTATGACTTAGAAAAATACAAAGCTTGATAATGACTTCAAGAAAATAAATCACAACATGAACATGAATTTAACTTGTCCAATTCTTTCATTAAAGGTATTTTGGAAGAGCTTGAGAAATGGGCAGCTAAGTATAAAAATTCTCCTAACTAAACAATTAAACAATCATCTTATAATGATACAACATCTTATCCATGATTAAAGGTTTGTTGAAGCATATTTGGAAGAGAACATTGGTAACATCATAATATCTCTACTCTAAAACTAACTCCTAATTATATTCTGCAACTTAGTTTAACATCACTAAACCTTACTCAAAATTTATATATTTCCTTTTAGAATAGTCTTGAGGAAAGGCTTGTTTGTGAAATGGTAAAAAGGTTGCAAAAGTACTCCAGGCCCTGGACTGATACTGTCTTCTGTCCAGATGATTATGAGTTAATATAGGTTTGGAACAAAAGAAGTTTTGTAAATAATGAAGGTCGTGGTATTTATGTTTAACAACTAATGTAATTTAATATGCAATGGATGACAACTAAATGTGGAATGTAAATGCAGTGAGCTAAGCTAGAACTGAATGAGAGTGCTACCAGTCTACAATAAACAATGCTAAACTAACAAGCCATTATCAAACTTAAAACGAAATAGCAGAGCATGAATTGAATGCAATTTGACTTCGGAGTGCCCTAACTAAGTTATGATGCAATTAATCTATGGGATTCTACATCCTATTTCGTTCATCATGAATGGTATTTTGGAAGAGATTATTAGAAAAATCCTGGCTGTACAATTCAATGCAAATGAAAACATGAAAACTGAAAGAAATTACAATTAAAAACTAAGACATCACAACTATTTCCTACCCATTGTTATGATATTTTGGAAGATCTCTTTAAGAGTAAGTTCAGCTATGCTACTTAGTGTAAACAAACAACTGAAACCTTCAGTATCACAGTCATGATTTAGTCATCATAATGATTTTTTGGAAGAGTTTACTAGAATAAGTTCAACTGTGATAATGAACAAAAGAAATTGCAATTAAAATCTATAACACTACAGCCATTTCTCATTCATTATAATGATCTTTTGGAAGAGTTTCTTAGAACAAGTATAGCTATAGTGACTAATGAAATTAACTATGAACTCAAACTTCAAAAACGTGAAAACGAACTAAGATACTTATCTAAATTACGAAAGTAAAGCCACTCAGGAGGCAGGGGCCCTCTACCACCAGACGGAATCTAAATCAAAATCAACTCAATGCGTTCAAAGCAATGCTGTCTTCTTCATTAAAGGAAAATAACTTAAAACAGATTATTCTTGGTCTTCAGAAATATAGTAGTAAATCCATGAAATCTAATCAAAATCTAGAGCTTGTCTCTCGGTTTCTCGAGTACATTTATAACAAATATTCATAACAGAACTTGCAACAATACGGGGATCATTGTCTTTTCATATCAAAATCATACTAGAACTGTAAAGATGGCAGTGTAAAGGGAAAAAGGACATCTGGACTGTCCTTGTCCTATTAGGAGTCTGCCTCCTTGTATGAGTTCCCACGTACAAAACCACGTTCAGAATTCAGTTCATTCTTCATGGTGAGCAACAAACGTTGAGGACATGATGTGGAATAAACCCATGTGTGGCTTTTCCTGAGAGGACACCTGGAACATGCTTGAACGTAAATATAGCTACAAAATTGGTGGCTAGCTACGGAATGTCTGCATTCTGTAGCTAGTTTTAGATCAAAATGCATTACAATGACAAAATCACAAAACTTAGCAAGTTAGCCATGATATTCATTCTTAAAGTAATTTTAACTAATTTGATTGATCATTTGGGCTTGGGATAACAATGGACAAAGGAAAATGGAGTGAAGTAAGATGAAAGAAAGAACAATCTTGAGGCTCAAAATACCCCCACTGCTGACTTCTTGCATGTTCTCATGCAACTTATTCCATAAACTCAGAGACTTCTGCAAGAACATCCAACCCTCTTCTTCTTCTTTGCCTGGAAGTTAAAGGTCTTCTGGGCTTCCTGATGACTAACTTGAACCTTAAATTGGTAAGTGCCCTGATTAACTTCTTGTTCCTCCTTTTAAACTTTTCATTAGCCTTTTCCACTTTGTCCATTTGTAGAGACAGGGTTGAGTTCATACTGGTTTTGAGTTTGACTTGTTCCTTCATAATATCATTCTCAGTTCTGATATGTCTATTAAGTACTTCCAGCTTGTACCTATCTCTTCTTAACACATCTATTTCAGACAGTGGAAGACTAGGGGTTCTATCTCTACTCTCTGAAGCTTCCCTTTCCAATGTTTCAACATAGTTATAAATTTCTTGCTGTGCAGGGTCAATTTCAGGGACTTCTTCATCAAAATCTTCTTCAACATCCTCTTCAATAGATGTTTCCTCATCTTCTATGTTTATCACCCCGGTTTGTTTGATCTGTGTTTTCCTTAGCTTCCCCATAAATCTATGGCTTCTTCTCAGCTGGGATGGTCCCTCTCCTTTTTCTGTGGTAAACTTTCTGATTACCCTCTCTTCCTTAAGCTGTCTCTTAATCTGGGTCAACTTCTCAGAGATTATTTCTTCACTGCTACCTTGAATTGCTTTATCAGTTTCAATTTTAGAGGCTCTCCATTTTCTGCTTCTCTTTGTAGGCTGATGTTCAGGTGAAGGCTCTTTTGGTTCCTCAAAGTGATTTCTCACTAAGAAATTATCCCAAGTATCTTTTGTTTTGGCTAAATGGTGTTCGATTAGAATCTTAACCAAGCCATGATTGTATAGAGTTGTCTCTAGGAATTGGACTCTCCTTTGAACACTTGAAGCCATATTTTTTAAACTTTGAAGCAAGAAATAGGGAAAATTAAGCTCTTCTTCTAGGAAATGCATTATCAACCTAATATGGTAAACATAGAAAGTACCATATCTACCTTCACAAGTGATAAATTTTTGTAGAATAAGCAATATATTTCTCCATTTATTCTTTAATGCAGAGCTTGGAATTCCCTTTTTAAACACAGTGACATCCATACCTGGTGATTTGATGATTTGCTTCCATGATTCATTATGAAATTCTCTGTTCTTAAACCATATTTCTCCATGTCTAAGAAATCCTGTTGCTTCTGCAATAAAAACCTCTGTGACAGTGAATTTAACATCTCCTACTTCAACCTCGGCTCCTTTGAATGACCTTGCAAATGTTTTAGTAACTTCTTTGTGGAAGCCATTAAATTTCTCAAGGAATTGTAGCCATCCTGCCTGTTGCAACATTTCTCTGCTTTGAGGGTATCCTTCCAGGTATTTTGTGCCCACTGGTTTAGTTATCATGATGAGGGCCATGATTTCTTCTTCAATCTTCGGATTAGTACTCTTTCTGCTCACGGAGACAATGACTTCAACCTTCAAACTGATGTACCTCTGCTTCTTAGTGACAGTGGCTTCAAATTTTCAAACTGATATACCTCTGCTTCACGGTGACAATGGCTTCAAATTTTAAACTGATATACCTCTGCTTCACGGTGACAATGGCTTCAAATTTCAAACTGGTATACCTCAAACTGATATAATTTTGCTTCACAGTGACAGTGGCTTCAACTTTCAAGTTAATATACCTCTGCTCACTGTGATAGAGATACCTCTATTTTACAGAATGAAATGATGAAGGGTTGGCTACGGGATGGAGTAATAGGGAGTGGTTACAGAACGAGTTAATGAAGTAAGGTGAAGAAAACAAATCAATGAGTGAAAAGACTACGGATATTTTTTTACAACGGATTCAAAAATCATCATTAAATGATTTGGCTGGGTGACATAAGAAAATCAAACACTTCAGCCTTTTAATCAATTAAATGATGATCGGGTATAGAATTTGAAATGGAGGATTTTTATCCAAATTTTTGCGGAGGGTATATTTGGCATGATCAATAAAAATAATCAAAACAACTTTTCGAATGATTCATAACTAGACTATACTAAAGTTTTTCATGAAATGCCATTATAATAAGAACTTTTTACCTTTGCTTTTCATCTGCTTTTTGTGGTCTTTGTATACTTTGTTCTCCTCTAGACACCATTACTTTGTGAGTCTTTATAATCCTTCTTGATTCTTCTTGGTCATGGATATACTGGATCATCTTGTTGCACTTCAAATGTTTGTTGATCAGTGCCTTTAGGATCTGTAGCTGTGGAATGACTGTCTGGCTGCGGAAAGTCTAATTAGCTGCAGAATGTCTGTTTAGCTACAGAATGTACCTGTAGAGAATTTTAATCATGGAATGGAGTGGTTTGGAATATACATGGAATATTTTATGGAATGGGTGAAGATAGATGATGAAACATGGTATAATGGAATATGTATGAAGTGAATGATGGAATGGGATGGATTAAAATTTATGAAATGGAGTGGAAGAATATAAGAAATGGCCTACAATCCATGACATGTGTTATTCATTTGCAGAAAAACATCAAACTTTATATTTTGATATGGAAATGAGGTGGATGAAGTATGGAATGAGATGAATGAAATATGGAATGAAGTGAAGTATGAATGAATGAATAAAATGGAGTATGGATGGATAAGTAAATGGAATGAAATGAAATGAGATGGATCATAAGTGCAATGGATCTGAACTTATGATTTTGTAACAGCCGCTTGCAGAAACAAAATGGAAAAGTTAGAGTGTCAGAAAGACTCTGATTTTCACCCTATCTTTTCTGTATAAACATGCCAATCAGTGATTGGTTTTCATGTTTATACTTTATTTATTTATTTATTTTTATTTATTTATTTATTTTCAAAACTGACTTTAGAAAATTTAATCAAGTTGATGAAGAAGAAAGATTCTTCTTCATTAACTTCACATCACTATTTTCCTGGAACTTCTTGACAAATTCTTCTCTTGAGAGTGGTTTGTGATACAGATTCAATCTATGACCATTCACAATAAAAGTGACCTCTTCTTCATCTATTGTCCTAATTTTTACTGCTCCATTGTAAAAAATTTCAACAATTTCATATGGCCCAAGCCAATGTGTTTGAAATTTACCTTGAAAATCCTTGAATTTTGAATCAAACAAGAGAGCCCAGTCACCTTCTTTGAAATTCTTCTCTTTGATGTACTTGTCATGCCATCTAGTCCTTTGCTGTTGGACTAGACTTGTTTTCTGAACTACATCTTGTCTGATCTCATCCAATTCATTAATATGCTCCAATCTATGCTTTTGTGACTCCTTTAAATCAAGTCCTAGCTGAACTACCATTTTGAAAGTTTGAATCTGGAACTCTATGGGAAACAAAACTTGCTTTCCATAAACAAGTTCATAAGGAGTATGACCTATTGTGTTTCTCCATGTAGTTCTGTAGGCCCACAAGGCTTCAGGAAGCCTATCTACCCAGTCTCTTCTATGTAAATGAACAGTCTTTGTTAGGATTCCTTCAATGACCTTATTAGTAGATTCCACTTGACCATTTGCTTGTGGATGATAAGGAGTAGATTTTCTATGCCTAATTTTGTACCTCTCCATCATTTGCTCCACTAGCCTTGATGTAAATTGAGCTCCTTGATCTGTAACAATTTCCCTTGGGACACCAAAGCGAGTAAAAATATCCTCAAAAAGAAAAGTAACTACAGATGCTTCATTAGCAAAAATCAATGGCTTGGCCTCTACCCATTTGGTAACATAATCAGTGCAAACTAATATATATCTCTTTTGTCTTGATGGAGGACTAATAGGTCCTACAAAATCCAAAGCCCATTTTTCAAAAGGTTCAATATGTACCTGAGGTTGTAATGGCATCTCACCTAAAGGAGAAGGTTTCCCTACCCTTTGGCAACTGTCACACCTTTTGACATACTCTTTAGCATCTTTAAACAAGGATGGCCAATAATATCCTAAATGAAGGATCTTATAAGCTGTCCTTTTATCGGCAAAGTGTCCGCCACAAGGTTCATCATGACATGCTTTGAGAATCTTAGGCATCTCATCTTCCCGAACACATCTTCTAATGATCAAATATGGACCTGTCTTGTACAACTCATTAGCAACCCATGAATATTTTGCATTGTCGAAAATGATTTTTATTTTATCCCTTGCATTCATTATTGAAGGAAATTTTCTTGAAACTAAATAATTAGCAATGTCAGCAAACCAAGGAGTTTGAGTAGAAATTGAAAAAAGATATTCATCAGGAAATTGATCTTCAACTGGAGTGTCATATTTGATGTTTTGGAGTCTAGATAGGAAATCAACTACTGTGTTTTGTTTTCCAGGCCTATCTAGAATGGTAATGTTGAATTCTTGTAAAAGCAATAACCATCTTATGACTCTGCCATTAGTAATTGATTTGTTCATTAAGTATATAATTGTAGAATGATCAGTGTGAACAAAAGTTTCATAGCATGTTATATAGTGTGTGAATTTGTTTATGGCATGAACAACAGCTAAAAACTCTTTTTCAGTTACAGTATAGTTTAACTTTGTAGGAGTCAAATTTTTACTGGTATAGTAGATGGCATAAGGAATCAGGTCTTTTTGTCCCAATACTGCTCCTAGAGCTGTATCAGAAGCATCTGTTGAGATATGAAAAGGTAACTTCTAGTTAGGTCCCCTTAAAATAGGTGCTTCAGAAATTTTTGTTTTCAGGGTTTCAAAGGCTAACTGGCAATGAGAATTCCATTTGAATTCACAATCTTTGGTAAGTAATTTGAAGAGTGGAGATGCTATCTTGGTGAAGTTTTCTATAAACCTCCGATAATATCCTGTAAATCCTAGAAAACTCCTAACATATTTTTGACAACTTGGAATAGATAAGTTAGAGATAACTTCAACTTTTGACTCATCAAATATAATCCCATCCCCTGAAATGTGATGCCCCAAAACAATACCTTTAGTAAACATCATGAAACATTTCTCATGACTAAGTGAAATATTTGATTCTTGACATCTCTTTAAAAAAATTTCCAAGTTCTCTAAGGCTTCTTCAAATGTGTTTCCATAAACTATGAAATCATCCATGTATACCTCTACACAATCATGTATTAGATCTGAAAAAATTCCTAATACTGCCCTTTGAAATGTTGCAGGTGCATTGCATAATCCAAATGGCAATACTCGATAAGCATAGGTACCCCAAGGACAGGTAAATGTGGTTTTTTCTTGATCTTCAAGTGCTACTTGGATTTGGTTGTAACCACTAAACCCATCTAGGAATGAGAAGTACTTTTTGCTAGCTAATGTATCTAACACTTGATCTATGAAAGGTAAGGGAAAATGGTCTTTAAGAGTAGCTTTGTTTAATTCCCGGTAGTCAATACATACCCTCCATTTACCATTTTTCTTTGGCATAATTACCAAAGGAGAAACCCACTGACTATCTGAAATGGGATAGATGAAGTTGACATTTAACAATTTTTGCAATTATTCTTTAACAATCTCCCTAAGATTTGGATTCATCCGTCTTTGAGGTTGTCTGATTGGTTTGCAATTTTCCTCTATATAGATGTGATGAGTGCAAGTCTTGGGGCTTATCCCTTTCATGTCAGTGTACTCCCATGCATATGCAGAAGAATGTCTATGTAATATCTTGACTAACTCTTCTTGTTGAGATTTTTCTAGGTTCTTGTTTATATTCAAAGTTTTGCCTGGAAATATCTCACTTGTAGAGCTGCAAAATTTATCCATAGAATGAAGAGACATCTGCCTTGATGACAAAAACTCAATGTTGGATCCCTCTTGAAATGATTCATGTTTGTATTTTGAAGAGGATTCAAAGTTTTCTAGAGTATTCAGAATTTGATTATCTTCACTAATTTCTGAAATTGTGAAGAGAGGTTGTAAATCTTCTTCATCCTCTATCCATTGAGTATCATCTAAATCTGTAATTGTCCTAGCTGGAGGATACAAAGTGAATTTCTTAGTTGAACTACCATTAGAGATGTACATATCACCAGATCTACAACTAATAAAAGCATAATCTGTAGCCAACCAAGGTCTTCCTAATATAACAGGATGTCCTCCTAGATTATTCTTAGGAGTTAGGATCATGAAATCCACAGGGTACTCCCAAGAATCTAGGGACACTGGAATTTCTTCTATTACCCCGTCAGGTTTGATCACAGATCTATCTGCTAATTGTAATAATGTGGGTGCAAAGAGAAGATTAGGAAGTTTCATTTTATCCATGATTTGTCTACTCATGATATTGATTTTTGCTCCTAAATCAATGAGTGTGTTTTGGATTTCAATTCCATTGATGTGAATTTTAACAACTGGATTTCCTGGGTCTAGATTCTTTGGAATAGCAATCTTACCCATCATAATGTCTGCTATTTTTCCTGCCAGTTGAATTTTCTTTGTCTCTCTTATTCTTTTTCTTGTTTTCTTCATGCTCAACTCCTTTATTGTTTTAGCTAAAATTGGAATTTCCTTGATGGCTTGTAATAATGGAATCTTAATGCAAACATTTCTCAGCTCATCTAGGAAATCATAATTAGGCACCATAATTTGTTTTTCTACACCTCTATCAATTTGTAATATTTCTGGAAAGGGAGGTATAGAAGTAGATGTTGATGGCTGCTTTAATACAGGAGTTGAAATTATTGGATCTTTTTGCTTTAATTTTTCAGTGTTTGGGTCTTGAAAAGATGTGTCTTCCTCAAGACTTTTATTCACCCGTAGAGAATCTTCCTCAGATTTATCTTGTTCTTGTATGATCACAGAAGGTTTCCTCTTTTCAAGTATTCTTCCAGACCTAAGTTGAACATCACTAAGGTCTAAAGGAGTAATTAAATCAGTTGGAAACTGTTGGCCTTCTATCATGTATGTGTTCTGAGGATTTTTATTATTGGGGTTTGGTATGGGTTGAGCAGGTAACTGATTTGATTTTTGAGGAAATGGTAATGGAAGTGGTTGATTTTGATGTGGTAGGTTCTGATGATGTTGTTGAGGATTTTGTTGAAAATTTTGTTGAGGATTTTGTAGATAAAAATGTGGGTATGGTGGATAGGATGGTGGATACTGATAGTACTGAGAGTATCTTCCATAGGGATTTTGTGCCCCTTGTGCCCAAGCTTGAGATTGATTTTGAAATTGAGGCCAAGGTTGCTGCCAAGAATTCCAAGGTGGAGGTTGGTTATACATTTGATCATGGAATCCTTGTGTTTCAGGTCCTTGCCAAGGCCTTCTAGAGACAAAATTGAGAGATTCTGTAGAATTTGTAGGAGTTTCCTCTTGAAAGACAGCTTTGAGACCAAGAAGGGAAGGACAATTCTTGGTCTCATGTTTTTCAGAACAAATGACACAGGTCTCTACAAATTTTACATCCAAAGGACACTCTCTCAAGGCATGTTTCTTTCTACATTTGGGACAAAAGATTGCTAAGGCATCAGATTCAGCTTTTTTCTTGTTTTGTATCTTAAGGGTGTCTATTTGTTCACTAAGACTCCCTAAGATGTCAGATTTGAAATCATCAAGCATATGTCCTATTTCTGACCTACTTACTGTCCCAGAAGCAAACTTACTTGCCCTTGCAAGAGCAGGACCTCTTGGACCTTTTATAGTTTTAGATTTCCCTCTTGAAAGGTTGATACATAACTCAGATATTTCAGGTAATGTGAGTTGTGATATATCCCCTTTTCCCATCATGTTAAGGATATCCAACCATTCATCCCTAATTGTTTTCAACAAAAGAGCTTTTAAGGTGTCTTGATCTAAGTTTTCCATTTTTTCTCTTTTGATGTTGTAATGAAATCTCTTCAACAAATCTTCCAAGTTTTCATCTTCTTTTTGTAACATCTTAAACACTTCTTCCTTATGATTGACCGGCATACAATAATCCAAATACCTCTATAGAAATTCTTGTTTCATGTCTTCCCATGTCCTAATATAACTGTTGATCAAACTCATAAACCACTTCAATGCTTCTCCTTTCAATGTTGAAGGAAATAGTTTAAGTTTTTGAGCATCTTATAAGTAGTCATAAGTTCTACACATGATTTCAAATTCAAATAGGAAGGTTTCAGGATATTCAGTTTTAAGTCCATAGAAGTTTGGAAGGATAGAGGGTGAAATATTTTTCATGGTTGTATTGGTTTCTTCATCTATTATAGGAAACACAAAAGAGCTTCCCATTTCTCTTCTACCTCTTCCTCCTTCTGCACCTCTACCTCCTTCTCCTCTACCTCTACCTCTACCCCCTACAAATAATGTGTGTTCTCCATTAAAGACTCCTCCTCCCCCTTCTTCTGCCATAGTTGATTCTCCTGTGGAAGTGGAAAAGTTTGTGTCCCTAATAGGAGTCTTTGGATCTTCTTCTAAGGCAGGTTCAGTGGATGAAGTGGAAGGTTTCTCTAATGGAATATCTGATCTTAGGTCTTCTAGAAGTCTAGGATCAGTAAAGGATGGAATGTGGGTCTGATTTGAAGGTGTACTAGCTCTTGGTCTAGGTGAAACAAGTGGTGTTCTAAGAATCAAACTTCTATTTCTGCTGCTTATGAATCTACCCCTTGAGTCTCTCTCTCTATGCATATAATTGTTTTTGGGAGTTAAGAAACAAAGGTTACCTAGTTTTTACTTCCCCGACAATGGCGCCAAAATGTTTGGGCTCAACCTAGTCTCCTAAATTGAGTTCATTTAATTGTCAACCAGGGTTGGTAAACTGTTGAAGTGAGGTGCACTGTATGTGCCTAGGTGTTTGTTTCTTACTGCGTTGTGTCTAGTGTTTTATGATGTTTTTGGTCTTTTTATGGTTTTATGTTCACAAAGGAAAGAACTAAATGCTGGTGGAAAGAAGCTACTGGTTAAAAACAGAGTGAAGCCATATTTGTTGATGAAAAATGACAAATGCAAATGAAAATACTGAAACAGAACCAAACCTAAACTATGACTAAGCAGAATACAAAGCTTGATAATGACTTCAAGAAAATAAATCACAACATGAACTTAACTTGTCCAATTCTTTCATTAAAGGTATTTTGGAAGAGCTTGAGAAATGGGCATCTAAGTATAAAAATTCTCCTAACTAAACAATTAAACAATCAGCTTATAATGATACAACATCTTATCCATTATTAAAGGTTTTTTGAAGCATATTTGGAAGAGAACATTGGTAACATCATAAGATCTCTACTCTAAAACTAACTCCTAATTCTATTCTACAACTTAGTTTAACATCACTAAACCTTACTCAAAATTTATAGATTTCCTTTTAGAATAGTCTTGAGGAAAGGCTTGTTCGTGAAATGGTAAAAAGGTTGCAAAAGTACTCCAGGCCTTGGACTGATACTGTCTTTTGTCCAGATGATTATGAGTTAATATAGGTTTGGAACAAATGAAGTTTTGTAAATAATGAAGGTCGTGGTATTTAAGTTTAACAACTAATGTAATTTAATATGCAATGGATGACAACTAAATGTGGAATGTAAATGTAGTGAGCTAAGCTAGAACTGAACGAGAGTGCTACCAGTCTACAATAAACAGTGCTAAACTAACAAGCCATTATCAAACTTAAAACGAAATAGCAGAGCATGAATTGAATGCAATTTGACTTCAGAGTGCCCTAACTAAGTTATCATGCAATTAATCTATGGGATTCTACAGCCTATTTCGTTCATCATGAATGGTATTTTGGAAGAGATTATTAGAAAAATCCTGCCTGTACAATTCAATGCAAATGCAAACATGAAAACTGAAAGCAATTACAATTAAAAACTAAGACATCACAGCTATTTCCTACCCATTGTTATGATATTTTGGAAGGGCTTTTTAAGAGCAAGATCAGCTATGCTACTTAGTGTAAACAAACAACTGAAACCTTCAGTATCACAGTCATGCCTTATTCATCATAATGATTTTTTGGAAGAGTTTACTAGAATAAGTTCAACTGTGATAATGAATAAAAGAAATTGCAATTAAAATATATAACACTACAGCCATTTCTCATTCATTATAATGATCTTTTGGAAGAGTTTCTTAGAACAAGTATAGCTATAGTAACTAATGAAATTAACTATGAACTCAAACTTCAAAAACATGAAAACGAACTAAGATACTTATCTAAATTACGAAAGTAAAGCCGCTCAGGAGGCAGGGGCCCTCTACCACCAGACGGAATCTAACTCAAAATCAACTCAACGCGTTCAAAGAAATGTTGTCTTCTTCGTTAAAGGAAAATAACTTAAAACAGAGTATTCTCAGTCTTCAGAAATATAGCAGTCAATCCATGAAATCTAATCAAAATCTAGAGCTTGTCTCTCGGTTTCCCGAGTACATCTATAACAAATCTTCATAATAGAACTTGCAACAATACGGGGATCATTGTATTTTCATATCAAAATCGTACTATAACTCTAAAGATGGCAGCGTAAAGGCAAAAAGGACATCTGGACTATCCTTTTCCTATTAGGAGTCTGCCTCCTTGTATGAGTTCCCACGTACAAAACCACGTCCAGAATTCAGTTCATTCTTCATGGTGAGCAACAAACGTTGAGGACATGATGTGGAATAAACCCATGTGTGGCTTTTCCTGAGAGGACACTTGGAACATGCTTGAACGTGAAGATAGCTGCAGAATTGGCGGTTAGCTACGGAATGTCTACATTCTGTAGCTAGTTTCAGTTCAAAATGCATTACAATGACAAAATCACAAAACTTAGCAAGTTAGCCATGATATTCATTATTAAAGTAATTTTAACTAATTTCATTGATCATTTGGGCCTGGGATAACAATGGAAAAAGGAAGATGGAGTGAAGTAAGATGAAAGAAAGAAAAATCTTGAGGCTCAACAACTGCCATCAGTGATCAAAATTTCTCTTTTGCATTTGCATATTAGGAGTCTCATACCAAATAAATTTCACCATTTCACTAGGTCATGGATTCATTGATGGTAGTAATTTTTTATCAGTTTTCCCTCATGAGATACTTGCAGATTTTCCTTTTATGGTCTTTGGTCATTACTCACTTTCCATTTTCAAAATCATGTCAGTAGGTCATAGGATGGGTCTCACTAGTTTCTAGAGTCTCACCATAGTCAAATCAATAAGTCAAATGTCAATAAATATCAGCAAGATCATGAGGAAGTCAATAAAATCAAAGCCACATCACCTAGAAGATCAAAGAGAAATTTTATTCAGCTTGATGTAATTTTCACCTCAAAACCATGTTTTGAGGTGAAAACATGATATTTTTCCTTTATTATCATTCATTATGTAATTTTATATCATCATATGTAATAAGTCACAATTCAGAAGTTGCCATCTCCACAAAGTCATAATCCTGCCTTAAGAGAAGTTTTCCATAGCTTGTTTAGCACCAAATCATCTTCCAAGTAGATCCACCAGAAAGATTCCGGAAAGAGCTTTCCAATGGTATATTACACTCTTAAAACTGACTTCTGGATCGAAATTTATGCTTAAGTGAAGTAAAATTCCCTATATCTTCAAATAATCCCTATTTCCCATTTTTCTCTTAAAACTTTATGTTTAAATTTTTAATATTTTCCTTATAAAAACCCATTTTCCCCTTTCGATTTACAAAATCGCATTATAAATCATTTTAATATATATGCGATTTATTTTGTAAAACCACTTCCCCTCCATGCTTTTGGAAACATTATAATATGAATCAAAACTTATATTATAATGCCCCCATGAATCAAAGTCTTTTCCATCGCAAATCACAACGTTTAATTGTGCACCCCGATTGACCCTTAGCAAAGTCCTCGATGCGATTATATTGATTCCCTCCGATGTATATTATAACCATTGATTGTCCCCGCTGATCTGACGGCTCAATGCTAATCGAGCCATCGGCAATTGGTGCTTTTATAAAGTCCAAACCCCCAATGGCCAAACCTTCGAGTAACATCCCCATCGTCGATCTTACCATTTGATCTGATGGCTTACAACCGATTGAAGCATTCCCATCGACACTTCCCAAAGCCCTTCCCCGATTGCATCCCACAACCATCAATCTGCTCCCGCCGATCCGATGGCCCACAGCCAATCAGGCCATTAGAAATCAAAAATTCCATATATAGCATCTCTCTCCGCCCTCATTCCAATCCCCGATCCCGATTGGCCCTCTAGCCCACCACTTAATTCTTCCTCCCGTTCATTATAATAGACATTTACCCTTTGTTAAATTAAATTTTGTTTTAAATTTATTTTACAAAGGCCTTTCTCCCCATTGCATCGAAATTTTTGGTTTCAATCACTAATTGCAATGGTGCCATGTTTTGTTATGTGTTGACTTCCCCCCTTCCAATTCCAATTGTGATGTGGGTCCTTCCTCATTCCCTTTGCTCCCTCCATCCACAAATCAGTTTTCCCTTCACCGAAAGCATAGTTTCATTTCAGTTTACTTCAAACAACATTTTATTGAAAAATTCAGTTTATTCAAACGAATAATGGAAAGAAAGCAAACAGTCAGTAGGCCGAGAGCGAAATAAAACAAATATTTCTATAGTAGCGTAAGGATAGGGATTTTCTCCTCAAATCGCCTATTTATAATTCAATAGTGAAAATAGTGAATCTGCCCAAGTAAAGCAAATGTAATATTGTTCCTTCTTTAGGGCAGATTGTTAGATTCATTTTCTATGATTAGTTTTTAGTCCTTAAGCTGTTAAAACAACCCCTCTTTTGTGGATCTATGTTCCCACATTTCAGTTTATTTAATGTGATTTTAAAACATTTGTAAAGTAGTTTGAGGTCTGTAACTCAGAAGTAGGGGAATAGTGTGGAAGAACATTTTTGCGCTCCATTGTACAGTTGACAGGGAATCAATAAGAGATGCAGCTCTGATTTGTGGGATCCATGCAGTATGATATTTAGCATTTGTTTTTCTCCTTTGTTTCATATGTAAATCATTATGTTTCACCTCTCATCCATAAACATTTCCTTTTGAATGCTTTCAAGATAGAAAGGTAGGATCCAATTTCATGCCCTTCCTTGGGAAATCATTCATTATCTGTGTTTTTTATTCTCTTTGAAAAGGATCCATTGATCATGCCCCTTTCAGCTCCTCACCCGTCTTGAATTCCATCTTTATTAAACTTTAATTGCTAAATATCCTGCCTATCTTGCCCCATGAAATACCCTGTGTCCTAATTTAATTTCCCAGTCTTAACTGTCCCATTTTATCCCACACATCCCTGAAATTCATTCATTTTATTAAAACCTTTTCCCATCATTTACCTAGCCTTATATTAGTCCACTATTTTGTTTTATTGAATATCTATTTTTACGGAGAGAGCCCTCTCCTATCCTTGTAGGGCTAGCTACAAGGTTGAGCATGGTTTAGTTGTTAACCTGTTTTTCCCTTTTTAGCCTGGGGTCCAATTCGGGAGCTAACATCTCTGGCAACTCCACTGGGGAAGATAACTATTTTGATCTAACTGTCTGTGAAACTTGTATTCTCGGCATTGAAATGTGGTTATTTTTCTTTGAATAAATTTTGAATAGAGGCGCTATAGAAAGCGAGGCATACTCAGGTCATGTGTTATAAAAAATATTGAGAGACCCTGCCTAAGGTTAAAAACCTTAGTTACATTGAAACGCGATGCTTTTAAAAGAAATCTCTGTGATTTGAAGTTAAAGCTGGTTTATTTGTCGAAGGAGGAACAATATAGTGGGACCTAGCAGCAAGTTAATGCGAGCTATTAAAGCACTTAACCGCAATCAAAACCTGAAGTCAAAGCTCGGTTTGGTTTACCACCAGCAAGTTTTGGAAACCAAAACCGCCCATTTTGTGCCGCTTTTGGCCTGAAGAAAAACCATTTTATAAAAATGCGATCTAGCCGTTTTCAGGCACATCATCACTCCAAAATCGACCATTTCGCATGGCTCTGAGTAGTTAAGCTTCAACCTTTGAAAAAACACAATGTTCATTAGGATCGTCCGATCTAGAGGGCATTGGATCCAACGACAATCGCGCAGTAAAGTGCACGTGATATAGATCACGGTATGGCCCAGTGGTTTTATATTGTTTAATGTTTATTTTGTTCATAAAAAGCCAAAAAACGGATGCGTGGGACCCCATTCAATAAAGTATATGTCGCGCTAGTAGCATAAAAGTGTTCTATAATATAAAGTGCAAAGGTTGGCATTTTTAAAGGATCACACCGTGTTATATCATTTTGATATTACGACTGGATAAAGTTTCTTAAATATTTTTTAGCCTATCCCCTTATATCATATTTTCTTGAGAAGGTTTGAGATATCATTATAAAGACAATATTGTTGCAATGATTTGGGAAGAAAATATAGCTACAACCACTATTTTTCTCCTATTAGAGCATAAAGGTTAGATCACCCCAGTAAAATGTTTTCTTGTAAATAATTTTTAGAGTCTGTTAGGCTGAACATAATTTTTGTACAGTAGAAGATTTACACACACTGGTTTCAAGAAGATATACCAGGGCTAATCCAGATCCAAATCCTCCCCCCGTGTTTGAAAATCCGAATATTATCCCAAGAATTGTCAGAAGACAAGAAGGATCATTAAGTCCCAGACCTGTCTTTAGATCCTATACTTGGCCCAGTGAGTGTTCTTTTGTAGAAGATCTTTCCTTTGATGAGAATTTTGAGCTTTCTTTATTTAGAAATAAGTCTGAAACTGACATTGATGATACAGTTTTAGATCCTGAGTTCCTTATAGATATTGAAGTCCAAAGGGAAAATTCCTCCATTGACGACTACATTTTGAATTCTCCTCAGTCTATCACAGTAACTAATATTCCTAAGCCTTCAGATTCGTTAGGAACTGCATTAGCTCATCCTAATTCATCTGCATCCCCTACGGTCAATTCCTAGTTATCATCTCCTCCATCAACACCTCCCATAAATCCTACAAATCCTATTGTAAATCCACCCAGAGTTATGGCTACCAGGTATGCACCCCTGGTCTTACCTTAGGTTCTCAATGATATGCCTGCTGACTATCAAAGAAAAATTCCTATCTTTGATGCTACTTAGAGCATTACAGCTCAACAGCATGTTGATAAAATGAATGAGTTTTTTGATCTACATGAGGTGGAAGCAGAAAATTTAACTACTAGATTGTTTGTTCAAAGCTTCGAAGGTGAAGTTAGGAAATGGTTCAGAGCCTTACCAGCAGGCTCTGTTAGCCCCTTATAAATTCCTTGAAAATCAATCAAGGGGCTAATTTGTTTTATAAGCCTGCAAGGAATGCATTTCCCTTGAAAACACATCATCCTTGCAGCTTTTTATGTCCCCTACCTTGTGACTGTTTTCCTCTGCCGTTCTGACTAAACAAGCCTTGCTGATAGAGAATTATGCTCCAAAAGGCTTTGTTCCGCCCTTTATACTCTTGAAAAATGCTTCATTTTCACCCCTTTGTTCCTTTCCTCAAAGTCCCCTTTCTTCCCCCTAATTATCCCTTACCATCCCAGAAATCCCCTCTAAAACATCCCCAGTCCCTTTGCTTATGCCTAAATCCCCCTCATTCCCCTATCGTTTCCCTTGGCTAGCCTTAAAATGCTTTAGAAACGAGCCAAAAACCATATTTTCTTCATAATATGGGCATAGCCCCTTTTTCGGCCTAGCCCCCGCACC
Organism: Pinus albicaulis; assembly: GCA_034641835.2. Lineage (NCBI taxonomy): Eukaryota > Viridiplantae > Streptophyta > Pinopsida > Pinales > Pinaceae > Pinus > Pinus albicaulis. The sequence goes on from CM076569.1 coordinate 280,494,026, forward strand.
TCCCCCCCACAGAACCCTGCGCTATGACTGAGCGCTGTCCTGAAAGGCGCTAATCTCCAATGTATATCGGGAGCATTCTCAACAGTTGATCTGTACAGATTGGACGACGATCGCGGCCCCCATAGCCCCCTTTGTTCGCATTTCATTTCTCCGATTGCGCCGTCGCCGTCCATTTACCCGAAGATCTGACAGTCCGCGATCCTCCGCTCCTGTGGCCCCTGCCGCGCACTGTACCAAAACCACCCGGTTTCTATCGCACCGCCTTCAGGTGGTAGGCGGTATTTTTCCATAGGCCAGCGATTCCATACATCATATGACGTGTGGCTCCTATACGATTCCAAAACCGCTTGCTCATCGCACGTTATCTTTTGGTACAAGACGCGCAACGATATTCATATCAGCCATTAGATCTAGGGTGCCTCATCCAATGATTGTTGCTTCGCGAAGTTGCGTGGGGTTTAACCCATAGTCTCTGTACTCCTGGCCCACCGTTCATTGCCCTCCGCCATGTTTCCCACCATCGATTTCCTTTGAGATCTGACAGTCCGGATTCGTTTTCCCCCCACTGTTGACCATTCCGCCATCGCCCGATCCCGCCATGTCACCTCCACATGTCTCCATCGTACATTCACCTCGCCCCCATTATATATGTGCTTTCTGAGGTCAAATGTTCATTATTTTACGTTAAATCTGCTGCACTCCGCCCACGTCTTCCTGACCACGTCCCGCTGTCATAACGCATTTTCCACTGTGTTTCTGCACCTTTCCACCATCCCACCAGTCTGCATGGCCATCCTCATCATCTGCACTGCATCCATTACCCCCATCCATAGATTTCGTAACAATTTTTCTGTTTTGGAGGGTTTTGAGGCTGTGAAAGTCGCCATGATTTGCACAACGCTGTCACAATGACAGAAAATACAGGAAAAGACCATGTACAGAGGTAGAGATCATGAAGAAGGGCCTGAAGAGGTACCACAGTGGGATTTTCATTTAAAGAGCAGTGTTTAACTCTGTGAAACTATCCCGGTCCCATTAACACACATATTTCACAGTAAAATATATAAATGGAGCAGCAGAGAGCTTAAGGCACGCAAATGAAGATATTTAAGCCTTACATTCAAATTTTTAGAGGCAAAGCACCAGATCAGTGATACCATGGATCATGCAAAAGGTACAGCACGTAGAGATTCATGCATACCAAGGTTTCACATTAGCATATTGCCCCAAAGGACAAAGCACCCATATCAGTTCCATTATTTACCATGTTCCTGAAGATTTCTGCCTTAACCACAGTCCACAACTACCAAGGCATTTGTTTCACAAGCATGGCAGTCATTTCAGTCATTTTGTTTATGCACCAGAGTACTGAAAAGTACTACAGTCAGAGTACTTCAGATTCATATTAAAGTAATCTGAAGTCTGAAGAAGATCATTCGTTCACTCAAAGAACGCGATAGATTAATGCACAAGATTTATACAGAATGGGCTTCGACCCTCTTTCTTTTCAGAAGTTTAATACTGCATGTAGTTCTTCACCTACCTCCTCTACTCCTCTGGAGCTATAAATTCATGAAGAAACTCGTTGTAAAGGTTGTTGATCAGTTATTAGAGAATTGAAAGTAGTTTCTTTTGAGACACAGTCTCTGTGTAAAGTTGTAAGATAGGTTGAACGAGATGTTTTTAGACTGAGTATTCAGCTATTGGCAATGTTGTACTTGACTGGTATTGATTTTTAATATGACAAGCACATTTCTTTGGATCCTGATCTGAAGCAGCGATGATGTTTTCCTATCTTTGTGTTTACATTCATTTCATTTCATTTCTACTCGCTTGCATCAGAATACTGGCATAGGATTTACCCTTGTTAGGTACCCTATGTTTCTTCTCTCCTTGCCATTGATGTTTCTCTTCTGAATGTATTATCTAAGCAATGATTTCAGTTGGTTTAACCAGTGTAGTGGATGTTATTGCCTGCTTTTTGATGTATGAATTAAATGAATTCAGTTCTTAGATGTTTCTTGTTATAGATTTAGTTGGAAGATTTTGGAACACTGGGGATTAGAGTTATCCCTGTCCACTAGGATCCTTGTGTGACCAGCTGATCTTTAACTTTGTGCCTTGAATCTATGTTATCTCCTCCCCTCCTATCTTTCCCTATCACACAATCATCTTTAAAGATCCTATGTTTTAGATGACTAGCCCAATTGAAAGCCTTCCTATTGAATAGCAAGAAAATCCTTTCTTGACTCCATTACCCAATGGTTTTGAATATTTCCTGGAATACTTCACCTCTGCCCTTATTCCTCTTTGCTCATTCTAGCCTTACCCTAAATACTTCTTTCCTAATAACCAACAACCAAACAAACAAATCAAATAAACAAACCTTCTGCCTTATAACTAGCCTAACATCTTAAACTTTGAACTTCAAAGACATAAACCCTTTGCTCATATAGAGAGATCCCTCTCTGGACCCAGGAGGGCTAGATCTTGAGGTCTGAAAGTGGTTTGATGTTGTCTCAACTTTTTGTCTTGACAATCTGGCCAAAACATGGGAACCCCAACAGGCTCAATTCACACTTTGCAGGAGTTGCACACACAGTTTTTAGATTGGTGGGAGGTGAAAAAGAACCCACTCCAAATTTTGTCAGAATATGAAAATATTAAGAGAAATGTGGGTGAAAATATGCAAGACTATTGTTTAAGGTTCAATGCTGTATATACTGCTATTCCAGCTAACCTGAAGCCTCTTGTAGGATTAGCGTTGCTGAAATTTCCGGACGGCTTTGATGCCGACATGGCATATCAGCTGTGTGAAAGAGACCCATATTCACTTGAAGACATGTAGAAGATAGCAGTAAGCGTTGAAGCTAATCTACTGACTAAAAGAGCATGAAATAGAGCTGAGAAAAGAGTCACAGTGAAATAGGAGGCCTCTCCTTTAGATAGAAAAATGGATACTCTAATCAGAACAGTGGAGAAGATGGTTGATAGGTTAACCATTGCAGATAGACCTGAGCCTCAAACAAGAAATCTGAATTTCAGAGGGCAGCAGCCAAAATTTAGAATCAAACAGAGAGACCAAAGAACTGTTACACTAAAAATTGTCACCTTGACATTATGTTGATTGTATGAGCTCATTAACACTCATACATACCTCCTTTGCAAGTCTTACAACCTTTACTCCTCATGTCAAGCCCTGAAACAGGAGGAACAACCCTAAAAATCTCTGAAACTTTGGGTATGTCAGTAACATAAGGCTTGCCTGCGTTCCTAGCTTGGGTGCGCAGGTAATACACTGCTTACCTGCGTTCTAGAATGTAGTTTCCCTTTGCAATGCCTGCGTACCCTCCTCAAAGTCAAAAAGGCGAGAAAGTAAAGTAAAAAAAGTGGTTTGAGGTCAATTCTGGAAGGTTCTAGATGAGAATTTTTGGGGATGAGTACACTTTGATAAGGTGAATGTATCCCTCAGCTTAAGGAACTAATCCCTTGATGTGAGGAGTCTATCCCTTTGAAAGAGGATTATATCCCTTAAAAGGTGGAATCCTAACCTCCTCATCTGCTCTATAAAAGGAGGCATTGGGTAGTCTCAAATGGTTAAGATTTTTGGGTTAAGAAGTTTTTGGAGATTGAGATTTAGGGAGATTAGAAATAAGTAGTTCATGAGGATAGTTCCTATTATTGAGTCAACCTCATTAAAAAATGAATCAGGTATGAGGACAATTCTTTTCCTGTGTCAACCTCGTTAAAAAATGAATCAGCTAGACAGAGGATAGTTCCTTTTATTGAGTCAACCTCGTTAAAAAATGAATAAGGTATGAGGACAGTTATTTTCCTGTGTCAACCTCATTAAAAAATGAATCAGTAGGTAGATTTTAGAGAGTAGATACGAGGATATTTTCTTTTACAGTGTCAACCTCGTTAAAAAATGAAACATGTAGGTGAGGATAGTTCCTGTTACTATGTCAACCTCGTTAAAAAATGAAACACGTTGCCATGAGCATAGTTCTTTTCCTGTGTCAAGCTCGTTAAAAAATGAAACAAATCCTCCCCTAATTGAGTCGAGTCTTTGGCTAGATCTCGTAAATGTTAAGTCGTATATTTAGGTTAGTTTTTGCATAATTTTCTTACAGTTTTAGGTTGCGTCTTTCATATGATCTCGTAAATGAACCTTCATTCCATCCAACTATTAATTACCATTTGTGTACTTAGTTGAATGAAATGAAGCTGGGGGGGCATGCACTCTAGAATTTATGCTTAGGGGGCATCAAACACAGCTTTCTCTCTGTTTCAAGCTTGTGTAAAAATGAAACCATTCTAAAGCATAGTTTTCTTTGTTTCAAGCTTTTGTAAAAATGAAACCTATCTTGAGTCAATTTCGGTTATTTTCAAGACTCGTTAAACTCATGAAAATCCCAAGATTATTTTGCTATCTTTCATTCTCGTAAAACACATGAAAATGCTGAGTTCTTTCCGTCTTTTCCTGCTTGTAAATTAAATTGAAAGTCCGCCACAGGAGTACTTTTTATCCCTTTTTCGAACTCGTTAAAACTTACGAAAAAGTGAAAACCATGAGTACATTTTTATCCCTTTTTGAACTCGTTAAAACTTACGAAAAAGTGAAATTTTGAGTTCTCTTTTAAGCCCTTTTCAGACTCTCTAAACATGAAAAGATTGCCGAGTAATTGATTATTCGAACTCGTTAAAGTAAATGAATAATCATCCCTTCAGTATAAGTTTACCCCTTTTACGGACTTAAATGGACTATTTACGAAAAAGGTATACGTTGATTAATTACGGTCAATAGAGTTCTCTCCCACATTATTTTATCCTTTTTCAGGCTCGAGAGACTAAACTTATGAAAAAATACACCCATGGAGTTTTCTTAAGTTCTTTCTTCTAACTCCCTAAAATTGAAAAACACCGAGTTTCTCCTATACTGGACTCGTTAAAACTTAATAGTAAAGGACCTGTTCAATTTTTTAACAGGAACGAACCACTCCTTCTTAGGGTTTGAATCTTAAACTAAGTTGGAATCATTCGAAGGATGAGCTTATAAACAAGAAAATGTTATCCCCCTCAAGCTTGTCAAAAATAAATAGGTAATTGCCAGAAATGGTGGGGGAAAAGAGAGAAAAATGAACCTATTTGCTACATTTTTATTTTTAGAAAACCATTAACCACTCTTGAACACGACACTTTTTGTTCACCTGGGTTGGGAAATCCTTTGCCTAACAGTTAATAAAACCACATTGAAAGTATTCAGTCGGTTTCTGGGTATTAGCTTTGGGTGAACTGCTACCAAGCCATCTGTAGTGTTGTTATGTGTTCAAGAGGACAGTTCAAACAAACCATTCATTTGAAAAATATTTGTCTTCCATTTTGACCATTCCTAAGTCAGTCCTTGCCAATATATTTCTTCAAAACTTGATCTATGATTTCATGTTGTGGGATTTCCTATGACAAATCACTTCCTATTGACGACAGCTCATTATCTAGGAATTTGATCAAGAAATCGTCATTACCTTGAAATCTACATGCCTCAATGGCAGGTTTCTCGCCTTCGACGACAGGTTGCACCATTGACCTTCGATCGAATGATTCCGTGACATGTTCGACTTCAGCTCATTCATTCACATTTCATGGATTGTACTGAGTACTTTGAGAGCCATTGACATTAATGGTGGTTACTCTCACACTTGTTAACAGTTTACATTATTGACTGGTAATCAAGTGGTTTCTACCATGTTCGACTTCAACACATTTAATCGCATGGATAGAATCGTACTAGTTCGAGATGCGGAAATCAAGACCCTAGATCTAGTTTCTACCATCCAGGCTGCAGGGAATTTTGTTATTCATTTATACAGTGGATTATTCATTACAGATGGTTTTGTCCATGTTGTGTCTACACTATTGATGTAATATTAAAATCATTTCTGTATTAGAACAAGTTTAGTTAGTTTTTGATCTATGTATGGGAATGCCTACCTCATCGATGATATGATTACATATATATATTTTGCATTGAATGTTTTTACAAGTTATGACCGGGATGTCCATAGGATGATCCTTGAAATGATAAAGTACTTCACTCTTCATATATGAAAGACTTCATCTTCGTCTATTTTAGACTTCGCACTTTAGGGGGAAATATGTTACACTAAAAATTGTCACCTTGATATTCTGCTAACTGTATGAGCTCATTAACACTCATACATACCTCCTTTGCAAGTCTTACAACCTTTACTCCTCATGTCAAGCCTTGAAACAGGAGGAAAAGCCCTAAAAAACTCTGAAACTTTGGGTACGAAGGTAACATAAGGCTTGCCTGCGTTCCTAGCTTGGGTGCGCAGGTAATACAATGCTTACCTGCATTCTAGAATGCAATTTACCTTTGCAATGCCTGCGTACCCTCCTCAAAGTAAAAAAGGCGAGAAAGTAAAGTCAAAAAAGTGGTTTGAGGTGAATTCTGGAAGGTTCTAGATGATAATTTTTGGGGATGAGTACGCTTTGATAAGGTGCATGTATCCCTCACCTTAAGGAACTAATCCCTTGATGTGAGGAGTCTATCCCTTTGAAGGAGGATTCTATCCCTTAAAAGGTAGAATCCTAACCTCCTCATCTCCTCTATAAAAGGAGGCATTGGGTAGTCTCAAATGGTTAAGATTTTTGGGTTAAGAAGTTTTTGGAGATTGAGATTTTGGAGATTGAGAATTAGAGTTCAAGCTTTATGTGTGATTGAGCTGAAGTGATGTTGAGATTTAGACTTCTTTCTGCTGAGCTTTTGAGAGGAAAGATCACATACCTCTTTGTGCTCCTGGAGGAAGAGTGCAAGACTTATCAAGGTAGAGGAGATTCTTGTTTCGGACCCTGGGAAGGCCTTTTGAACATCAAGGCTAAGGTTGTAAGGTTCTTATATATATTTTAAGATTAATACAATCAAGCTCTTTTTTTCTCAATAAATTTTCGTTCAATTGTTTATTTCAATAAGCTGTCGTTTGATCATTTATTTCATAGATTCCTTGATCACTATGATAGGTATGTTTTATGATTATTTTTTATACAGGTGTTATTAATATTTTATTGTTTGTGATTGCAGGTCGACGAAAGACGACACTTTCTTGCAACAAAAGAACTCTTTTTGCGACAAAAGGATTATTGTTGCAACGAAAGGACTCTTGTTGCGACGAAGGATTATTGATGTGATGGAAGCTTTACGACCACAAATAAGCATTTGGATCTAAGGTAGGATCGACACCTTCATAGAATTTATTTGTAAAGCGAATATATTTAGAGAAAGACAAACTTGGTTGTTCGTTTGTTGCTAGATTTTCTTCTGACACTAGGGAGATTTGTCTTGTCTGCAAGAACGATTTATTAGGCCAAAAGAACTCAGAACCAAGCAGTGCCACCACAACAGCAGATTAAAATTCCATTGTAGCAGAACTACATGTAAGGGATAGATTCATATGATGATGATCCTGTGATTGAAGCTAATCAATTTTTCACAGCTGATGGTGCACCAAAATTCCTCACAGAAGACAAAGAATACACAATGGTGACTCCAGACATTCAAAAAGACCAAAATTTCATTTTAGCCAATGACACAGTGTTGGAAAATGAATCTGATGATTAGCAGATAGGGTATATGAACGCTTTGTCATCTCAGCAAAGGCAGTACTCTTTAAGGAATAGAGATGTTACAACCAGTCCCATTCAGAAAAGAAAATAACTTCAAATGAATAATGATGCATAGAAGAAAGGAAACGAGCTGGCTGATCCTTCCTCAAGCAAAACACCTGCAGCTACTAATATAGCAAATGAAAAGAACCAACAGAGTACAGTAAAGGAGCAAGCAGAGAAAAGATACCTTCCCATTAAAGAGGTAGAAAAAGCTCCCTCCTTTAATTTAGAAAATGAAATTTCTAAGCTGAAAGTGTCTATGCCCCTCACAGAGTTGGTGAAGAATAGTGCATATAAAGTTTAGGTGTCTAAAGTCTTGCAAATAGACTCTATTTCTAATATGTTTAATGTAGAAGATGACTATCCTGAACTTATTTTTGGTCCAGCCATAGAAGAATCTGAAGAAAATCAAGTCCCTCCCTTTTACCTGAGTCTTAGAGTACATGAATTCATCTTACATAATGCTATGCTGGATTCTAAAGCTTCACATAATTTGATGCCCAAAGCTGTCATGGAGAAAATAGGTCTTGACATCACTCAAAAATACCATGATTTGTATTCTTTTGACTCAAGTAGGGTCCATTTTATCGGTCTTATCAAAGACCTGGTAGTGTCTTTAGATCAGATTCCAGCAAAGAATGACTTGATGGATGTAGTTGTTGCTGATGTCCCACCAAGGTTTGGAATGCTTCTATCTAGGTCTTGGGGTGAAAAACTCAAGGAAACTATGCAACTTGACTTCTCTTATGCCACTATCCCTGTATTTGGATAGTTGAGAAAGTTATATAGGGAAAAGAAAATTAAATATATGATTACTAGCAAAGAGAAGCCAATAAATCATCCCATTAATGCTGTCCACATAGATCTAGAATCCTTTGTTTTGTATTCTGATGATGGTTTAAATGATGAGAATGTTTAGTTGGTACAAGTATATGAAATACCTGAGATTTCATAGAATTTCAGAGAAGTCCTCAAACAAGAAAAAGACAAAGTAGCAAGCACTTTTGAATCTCCTACTTGCCAGCAGCCAAAAGATAGTGAAAGGCTAGAAATCAGCCGAGGTAAAGAGGAGGAAGGAACAAAATTCCAGCATCTACAGAAAGAAGAAGAAGGCCTGTGGAGCATGGATTTTGATGGAGCTGTTGGTAAGGATGGAGCTGGTATTGGAATATGGATTAGGATCCCTATTTTCCAACCTGAAAAGGTTCCCAGCAATGTTAGAGTTTGTTCTTATAAATTGGCTTTTGATTGCTCTAACAATGAAGCAAAATATGAGGCTTTGACTGCAGGTCTCAAAATTTTGAAGCTGAATGCAAAAAGAATTTATGTGTATGGTGACACCGAGCTGATAATAAAGCAAGTGAAAGGAGAATACCAAGCTAAGCATCCGATATTGAGGGCATACAGAAATGCAGTCTTGGACATTTTGAAGACATTCCCTGAGTACACTTTGACAATGGTACCTAGGATGCAGAATATCATAGCTGATTCTCTTGCCACTACTGCAAGAAACTTGAAGATTCCGATGAACTCCAGCAATAATTTTGAGATCTATGTCAAACATAGAACTATTGTTCCAGACAATTTAAGGTATTGGCAAGTGTTTTGGGATGATAATGAGATTAATGCATTTTTGCAAGGTGTGGAAGATTTAAAGACACTCCAATAGAAGGTCAGTATGAGGTTGACGATCAAGATTTAGAAGCAAACCAAATGGACATATTTCAGCTAAAGGATAATGTGATTCCTAGAGTTCTCATACCTCTTGAAGAGCTTTTTGACTAGGATGATGTTGCAAAGAAGGCAAGATTGGGGCCCACAGAGAAAGGAGTTGAAGATGTCAATCTTGGAACACCTGACCAGCCCAAGTTCATGAAATTGTCAAAGACATTATCCCCTGAGGTAAAGAAGAAGTATGTGAAATTGCTTTCCGAATTTTCTGATGTGTTTGCATGGGATTATTCAGATTTGAAAGTGTATGACAAGAACATAATCCAGCATACTATCCCAATCAAGCCAGATCAGAAACCTTTCAGACAGAAGCTAAGAAGAATAAATCCAAAGTTGTTTCCATCCATCGAAAAGGAGGTAAATAGGTTGTACAAAGCAGGTATCATAGTTCCTATTAGATTTTCTGACTGGATTTCAAATTTGGTCCCAGTGCGTAAGAAGACTGGAGAAATAAGATTGTGTATAGATTTTCAGAATTTAAATAAGGAATCCTTAAAGGATAATTATCCAGTTCCGAAAATGGACCATATTCTATAGAAAGTGGTTGGAGCATCCAGGATGTCATTACTTGATGGATACTCAGGTTACAACCAAATCTTGGTACATGAGAAGGACCAAGATAAAACTGCCTTCACAACACCCTGGGGAACCTTTCAGTAAGCTAAAATACCATTCGGATTGAAGAACATTGGATCTACTTTCCAACGTGCAATGGACATTACTTTTGCAAATGAAAAAGATGTCTTCTTGTTGTTTATTTGGATTATTTGACAGTATTTTTAGGATCAAATGATGAGCATTTGCACCATTTGAGAGTTATTTTTCAGCGTTGCAGAAAGTTTGGGATTTCTCTCAATCGAAAAAAGAATATCTTTGCCATGGATGAAGGAAAATTGTTGGGGCATATCATCTCCAAATATGGAATCCGCATTGATCCATCCAAAGTGGAGGCAATTCAGCTCATAGATCTACCACAAAATAAGAAAGAGATTCAGGAATTTAATGGTAAGATGAATTTTTTGCGCAGATTTATACCTAACTTGGCTGAGCATTTGAGAGAAATGACCAATATGTTGAAGAAGGACAACACTATTAAATGGAGTGAAGAGGCTATCAAGTCATTCAATTTGGTAAAGTTTGCTTTGTCCAATGCTCTAGTTTTGATTAGTCCCGACTATACTCAAGATTTTATTATATTTTCATTTGCATCTGAGCATACTATGGTTGTTGTTTTAATGCAAAAGAGAGATGAGGTAGAAAAGCCAATTGCCTTTTTCAGTAGGACTATTAGAGATGATGCTTTAAGATACAATATTATTGAAAAGTAGGCATTGGCACTTGTCAAGGCATTGAAGGATTTTAGGGTCTATATTCTGCATTCGCACATTATAGCATATGCCCCTAATGAAGCAGTGAAGGATGTGTTGATGCAAACTGATCCAGAAGGTCGAAGAGCCAAATGGATAGCATCTATGCTAGAGTACGACTTGGAGATAAAGCCTATGAAGTTGATCAAAGGCCAAGGCTTGGAAAAATTGATGGCCCAATCAAATTTGCGTGCCTTGTACATAAACCTCATAACAACAGTGGTAGAAAATGAAGATGACGGTTTTGTGTTTCCTATCTCAGATATTTTTCTACAGTATCCTTGGTATTCGGATGTCGTTTATGTTCTTTACCATCTGTCACCTCCTATAGGCATGTATAAGAATAAAAATAGATCTTTGAAACTTAAATCTGCTAAATATTGTATTTTGAATAGTTCTCTGTATTGGAAAGACCCAGGAGGTGTTTTGCTTAATTTTCTGGTGGAAGAAGAAGCTCATGAAGTAATGCATGATTTCCACAAAGGTGATTGTGGCGGTCACTTGTTTTGGAAGACTATAGCTAACAAGGTACTGAGAGCTGGGTATTATTGGCCCACATTATTTTCTGATTTATATAAAATAGTGATGAATTGTCATGAATGCCAACTTTTCTTAGGAAAGAAAAAATTTCTTCCACTTCCTTTGAAACCAGTTTCAGTGAACGCGCCCTTTCAGCAATGGGGGCTCAATTTTATAGGAGAAATACATCCCGCGTCCTCAGCACAGCACCGATGGATGCTGACAGGGACATATTACTTTACAAATTGGATTGAGGCCATCCCAGCGAGGCAAGCGACTGACATGCTAATTATTCAGTTCCTTGAAACTAATATTTTATCTCGCTTTGGATGCCCTTGTAAAATTGTAACAGACAACGCAACAACATTCCGATCCAAGAAGATTATCAATTTCTGTGAAAAATATAATATCACATTGGACCACTCCACAACGTATTATCCGCAAGGCAATGGCCTGGCAAAGTCATCGAACAAATCGCTGATAAATATAATTAAAAAAATGCTAGAGGTAAACAAAAGGAATTGGCACCGAAAGCTCATCAATGCATTATGGGCAGACATAGTTAGCAGTAAGAAGTCAATAGGTATGTCACATTTTGAATTATTTTATGGAACTGATGTTGTCTTTCCTACATCTCTTACAGTCCCAGTTATGAAATTATTACAAGAAGTTGGCAGCGAAGATCATGACAACCAGAGAAGGATCAACCAGATGATCCACCTTCAGAAAAAAAGAGAAGAAGTGTCACAAAATGAAATTCAGTTGCAAGAGAAGATTAAAAATATCTATGATCGAAAGACAAAAGCAGAAAAGTTTCAGCTGGATGATGTAGTGCTGAAATGGGATGCAAGAAATGAAGACAAAGGGAAGCACGGTAAGTTTGACAACCTTTGGAAGGGACCATACAAAATTATAGCATACAGGGGACAGAATGCCTTCTTAGTTTTAGAAATGGATGGCCAGGATTGTCTTGGAGGAGCAGTAAATGGTAGGCTTTTGAAGCACTACCATTTTTGAAGACAAAGGATCAGAATCTATGTCATCATTATTGTATATACCATGTTTTTTTTATTAGAGTTCAAAGTACATAGTCATTCAGGTTTGGGGCCTGAGGTGAAGGCTATAAAACTTGGATGACATGTGTATGGTTTGGTTTTATCTCAGTTTTCAGTCTTAGTCTTGAGTCAAATTCAGTTTGCATGTGTGTCAGTTTTCAACATTTTTGACTCCATGCCCAAATGGATAAGGCTACTTGGTCTATGGTGTTCTTGGCACCTCCAAGGAGCTACCATCTGCATTGGAGCCAATTTTATTGTCACTCTAGTCATACTGCCATCAGTGATCAAAATTTCTCTTTTGAATTTGCATATTAGGAGTCTCATACCAAATAAATTTCACCATTCCGCTAGGTCATGGATTCATTGATGGTAGTAATTTTTTATCAGTTTTCCCTCATGAGATACTTGCATATTTTCCTTTTATGATCTTTGGTCATTAGTCACTTTCCATTTTCAAAATCATGTCAGTAGGTCATAGGATGGGTCTCACTAGTTTCTAGGGTCTCACCATAGTCAAATCAATAAGTCAAATGTCAATAAATATCAGCAAGATCATGAGGAAGTCAATAAACTCAAAGCCACAACACCTGGAAGATCAAAGAGACATTTTATTCAACTTGATGTAATTTTCACCTCGAAACAATGTTTTGAGGTGAAAACATGATATTTTTCCTTTATTATCATTCATCATGTAATTTTATATCATCATATGTAATAAGTCACAATTCAGATGCTGCCATCTCCACAAAGTCATCATCCTGCCTTCAGAGAATTTTTCCATAGCTTGCTTAGTGCCAAATCATCTTACAAGGATGAGCGTGGTTTAGTTGTTACCCTATTTTTCCCTTTTCAGCCTGGGGTCCAATTCAGGAGCTAACATCTCTGGCGACTCCACTGGGGAAGATAACTATTTTGATCTTACTGTCTGTGAAACTTGTATTCTCGGCACTGAAACGTGGTTATTCTGCTTTGAAGAAATTTCGAACAGAGGCGCTGTAGAAATCGAGGCATACTCAGGTCATGTGTTATAAAAAAATATTAAGATACCCTGCCTAAGGTTAAAAACCTTGGTTACATTGAAACACGACGCTTTTGAAAGAAATCTCTATGATTTGAAGTTAAAGCTGGTTTATTTTTTGATGGAGGAACAATATAGTGGGAACCAGCAGCAATTTAACGCAAGCAGTTAAAGAACTTAACCGCAATCAAAACCTGAAGTCAAAGATCGGTTTGGTTTACCACCAGCAGGTTTTGGAAACCAAAAATGCCCATTTCGTGCCACTTTTTGCCTGAAGGAAAATCATTTTATAACAACGTGATCCAGTCATTTTTGGGCACGTCATCAGTCCAAAACCGCCCATTTCGCACGACTCTAAGCAGTTAAGCTTCGACCTTTCAAAAAACGCAATATTCATCAGGATTGTCTGATCTGGAGGGCGTTGGATCCAATGGTAATCACACAGTAAAGTGCACGTGAAATAGATCAAGGTATGGCCCAGTGGTTTTATACTGTTTAATGTTTATTTTATTCATAAAAATCCAAAAAACGGATGCGTGGGACCCCATTCAATAAAGTATATGTCGCGCTGGTAGCATAAAAGTGTTCTATAATATAAAGTTCAAAGGTTGGCATTTTTAAAGGATCACGTCGTGTTATATCATTTTGATATTACTGTCTGCTCAACTTAGTGTTCCTAAATTGATGTCATAAATTGTCAACCAGGGCTAGTAAATTGTTGAAGTGAAGTGCACTATATGTGCCTAGGTATATTATTCCTACTTCATTGTGTTTAGTGTTTTTCTAGTGTTTTTGGTTTTGTGTTTTTGTGCTAAGAGGAAAAGAACTAAATTGTTGGCAAAGAGAAGTTATTGGTCACACTAAAACATAGCAAAATCTACTCTAAACTATGTATGGCACCTAAGAACAGAGAATGCTAATTCACCAATTGCAAAGCTTGACAAGGAAATTAACTCATAACATTAACTCATTCCAATTCATTTCATTAGAGGTATGTTGGAACAACTTGAGAAAAGTATAAGTTTGATGCAATGAGGTTCTTTTAAGTAAACAACAACTTACAATATCACAGAGAAAATCTCATCCATAGTTAGAAATTTGTTGGAACACGTTGAGAAAAGATTATCTGTAACATAGTAAGGAACTCTATGCTAATTTCACTTATGACACTAAAATCAACCCATTCTACAACTCAAAATGTTACTATTAAGCCTTATTGAAGGGTTAGAGATCTCTTGGAATAGCTTTGGAAAAAGGTTGTTTGTAAAATTATGAGAAATTGCAAAACAGTCAAGACCTAAAAATGATATTACTAATGCTTGTCCATATGATAACAATGTGTTATAAGAGACTAAGAACAAGAGAATTTTGTAAATGATGAAGGCCTTTAAGTCAAATTTAACAGAACTAGAATACAACTAGCTAATAAAACTTGAAATGCAATGAACAGAACTAAACTAATATGCAATTAGCCTTCTAAATAATACAACTCTATCTCATTCAGTGTTAGTGATATTTTGGAAAAATTCATGAGAACAAGATTGACTGCACTATTTGATGTAAGTAATCATAAAACATGAAGTTCAGAAAATTGCCTAAATTAAGAACGAAACAGAGCTAAAGTTACTTATCTAAAAAAACATGCACAAAGCCTTTCGGACAGTAGGGGCCCTCTACCATCAGATTGGCACACATGAATCTCCTCAAGATTTCTTCAGATCATGTATTAAAGTTTTACTTCTTTCATTAAAGGAAAACGCTTCAAAAACAGAGTATTACAGTCTTGGACAACTTAACAACAAAACATCCACTAGCTAACTATCTCTCAGTTCACCAAGTTATATTTATAAACAAAATACATAACTGTCATTGAGAATAAATATGGATAGGTGTATTTTTCAATCAAAATCAAATTAGAACTCCTGTTGAGGCCTCATACTTTGCTGAAGACACCTGCAGAGTCCTTGTCTTGGTAGAAGTCTACTTCTTAGTTTTGGTTTCCTCCACATGCATAACCACTTGCAGATTTTTTCTCAGACTTTGTAGAGGGAAAGGAATGATGTAGGTGAGTTCTAGAATTCAACCATATGAATTTTTCCTTTAAGTGACACCTGTAACCTGTGTGAACATAAATATAGCTGCGGAATATGCGACTAGCTACAAAATTGCTGCATTATGTAGCTAAGTCTAGTCAAAAATCACTACAACAACAAGAACACAAAAGTTTAGTAAGTCAATTATTGTATGCATTCTTAAAGTGACTTTAATCAATCCTATTGATATTTTAAGCCTATAATTGATAAAGGACAAAGGAAATGAAGTGAAATTTGGTGAAAGAAAAGGACATATTTGGGGCTCAACAATTACGACTGGATAAATTTGCTTAAATATTTTTGAGCGTGTTCCCTTATATAATATTTTCTTGAGAAGGTTTGAGATATCATTATAAAGCAAATATTTTTGCAATTCTTTGGGAAGAAAATATAGCTACAACCACTGTTTTTTTGCTACCAGAGCATAAAGGTCAGATCATCCCAGTAAAATGTTTTCTTGTAAATAATTTTCAGAGTCTGTTAGGCTAAACAGAATTTTTGTACAGTAGAATATTTACACACACTAGCTTCAAGAAGATATACCAGGGCTAATCCAGATCCAAATCCTCCCCCTGTGTTTTAAAATCTGAATATTATCCCAAGAATTGTCAGAATACAAGAAGGATCATTAAGTCCCAGACCTGTCTTTAGATCCTATACTTGGCCCAGTGAGTGGTTTTATGTAGAAGATATTTCCTTTGAGGATAATTTTGAGCTTTCTTTATTTAGAAATAAGCTTGAAACTAAAATTGATGATACATTTTTAGATCCTGATTTCCTTATAGATATTGAAGTCCAAAGGGAAAATTCCTCCATTGACGACTACATTTTGAATTCTCCTCAGTCTATCACTATAACTAATATTCCTGAGCCTTCAGAGTCGTTAGGAACTGAATTGCCTCCTCCTAATTCATCTGAATCCCCTACGTTTAATTCCCAGTTATCATCTCCTCCATCAACACCTCCCATAAATCCTACAAATCCTGTTGTAAATCCACCCAGAGTTATGGCTGCCAGGTATGCACCCCTGGTCTTACCTCAGGTTCTCAATGATATGCCTGTTGTCTATCAAAGAAAAATTCCTATCTTTGATACTATTCAGAGAATTACAGCTCAACAGCGTGTTGATAAAATGAATGAATTTTTTGATCTACATGAGGTGGAAGCAGAAAATGTAACTACTAGATTGTTTGTTCAGAGCTTCGGAGGTGAAGTTAGGAAATGGTTCAGAGCCTTACCAATAGGCTCAATTCACACTTTGTAGGAGTTGAACACATATTGTTTAGACCAGTGGGAGGTGAAAAAAAACCCACTCCAAATTCTGTCAGAATATGAGAATATTAAGAGAAATGTGGGTGAAACTGTGCAGGACTATTTTTTAAGGTTCAATGCTATATATAATGCTATTCCAGCTAACCTGAAGCCTCCTATGGGATTAGCGTTGCTGAAATTTCCAAACGGCTTTGATGCTGACATGGCATATCAGCTGCGTGAAAGAGACCCATCTTCACTTGAAGACATGCAGAAGATAGAAATAAGTGTTGAAGCTAATATACTAGCTAAAAGAGCACGAAAAAGAGCTGAGAAAAGAGTCACGGTGAAAGAGGAGGCCTCTCCTTCAGATAGAAAAATGGATACTCTGATCAGAATACTGGAGAAGATGTTTGATAGGTTAACCATTGCTGATAGACCTAAGCCTCAAATAAGAAATCTAAATTTCAGAGGGCATCAGCCACAATTTAGAATAAAAAAGAGAGAGCAAAGAACTCAGGACCAAGCAGTGCCACCATAGCAGCAGATTAAAACTCCATTGCAGTAGAACTACATGCAAGGGACAGATTTAGATGATGATGATCCTTTGATTGAGGCTAACCACTTTTTCATAGCTGATGGTGCGCCAATTTTCCTCACAGAAGACGAAGAATACACAATGGAGACTCCAGACATTCAAAAACACTATAATTTCATTTTGGCCAATGACACAGTGTTGGATAATGAATCTGATGATTACCAGAGAGGGTATATGAATGCTCTATCATCTCAGCAAAGGCAGTACTCTTTAAGGAACATAGATGTTACAACCAGTCCCATTCAGAAAATAAAATAACTTTAAATGAAGAACGATGCACAGAAGAAAGGAAACGAGCTAGCCGATCCTTCCTCAAGCAAACCACCTGAAACTACTAATATAGAAAATGAAAAGAACCAGCAGAGTACAGTAAAGGAGCAAGCAGAGAAAAGAGACCTTCCCATTAAAGAGGTAGAAAAATCTCCCTCCTTTAATTTAGAAAATTAAATTTATAAGTTGAAAGTGTCTATGCCCCTCATGGAGTTGGTGAAGAATAGTGCATATAAAGGTCAGGTGTCTAAAGTCTTGCAAATAGACTCTATTTCTGATATGGTTAATGTAGAATTTTACTATCCTAAACTTATTTTTGGTCCAGCCACAGAATAATCTGAAGAAAATCAAGTCCCTTCCTTTTACCTGAGTCTTAGAGTACATGAATTCATCTTACATAATACTATGCCGGACTCTGGAGCCTCACATAATTTGATGCCCAAAGTTGTCATGGAGAAACTAGGTCTTGACATCACTCGAAAATACCAAGATTTTTATTCTTTTGACTCAAGTAGGGTCCATTGTATCGATCTTATCAAATACCTGGTAGTGTCTTTAGATTAGATCTCAGCAAAGAATGTCTTGATGGATGTAGTTGTTGATGATGTTCCACCAAGGTTTGGAATGCTTCTATCTAGGTCTTGGGGTGCAAAAATCAAGGGAACTATGCAACTTGACTTCTCTTATGCCACTATCCCTATATTTGGCCAGTTGAGAAAGTTATATAGGGAAAAGAAAATGAAATATATGATTATTAGCAAAGAGAAGCCAGTAAATCATCCCATTAATGTTGTCTACACAGATCTAGAATCCTTTGTTTTATATTCTGATGATGTTTTAAATGATGAGAATGTTCAGTTGGTACAAGTAGATGAAATACCTGAGATTTCAGAGAATTTCAGAGAAGTCCTCAAACAAGAAAAAGACAAAGTAGCAAGCACATTTGAATCTCCTGCCTGCCAGCAGCCAAAATATAGTGAAAGGCCAGAAATCAGTCGAGGTAAAGAGGAGGAAGGAAAAAAATTCCAGCATCTACAAGAAGAAGAAGAAGGCCTGTGGAGCATGGATTTTGATGGAGCTGTTGGTAAGGATGGAGCCAGTATTGGAATATGGATTAGGAGCCTTGTTTTCTAGCCTGAAAAGGTTCCCAGCAATTTTAGAGTTTGCACTTATAAATTGGATTTTTATTGCTCTAATAATGAAGCTGAATATGAGGCTTTGATTGCAGGTCTCAAAATTTTGAAGAAGCTGAATGCAAAAATAATTTCTGTGTATGGTGACTCCGGGCTGATAATCAAACAGGTGAAAGGACAATACCAAGCTAAGCATTCAAGATTGAGGGCATACAAGAATGTAGTCTTAGACATCTTGAAGACATTCCCTGAGTACACTTTGACAGCAGTACCCAGGATGTAGAATCTCATAGCTGATTATCTTGCCACTACTGCAAGCAACTTGAAGATTCTGATGAAATCCAACAATAAGTTTGAGATCTATGTCAAACATAGGCCTGCTGTTTTAGACAATTTAAGGTATTGGCAAGTGTTTTGGGATGATAATGAGATTAATGCATTTTTGCAAGGTGATGGAAAATTTAAAGACACTCCAATAGAAGGTCAGTATGAGGTTAACGATCAGGAGTTAGAAGAAAACCAGATGGACATATTGCAGCTAAAGGATAATGTGATTCCTAGAGGTCTCATACCTCTAGAGGAGATTTTTGACTAGGATGATGTTGCAAAGAGGCCAAGCCTAGGGCCCACTGAGAAAGGAGTTGAAGATGTGAATCTTGGAACACCTGACCAGCCCAAGTTCGTGAAATTGTCAAAGACATTATCCCCTGAGTTAAAGGAGAAGTATGTGAAATTGATTTCCGAATTTTATGATGTGTTTTCATGGGATTATTTATATTTGAAAGTGTATGAAAAGAACATAATCTAGCATACTATCCCAATCAAGCCAGATCAGAAACATTTTAGATAGAAGCTAAGAAGAATAAATCCAAAGCTTTTGCCATCCATCGAAAAGGAGGTAAATAGGTTGTACAAATTAGGTATCATAGTTACTATTAGATTTTCTGACTGGATTTCAAATTTGGTCCCAGTGCGTAAGAAGACTGGAGAAATGAGATTGTGTATAGATTTTTGAAATTTAAATAAGGCATCCTTAAAGGATAATTATCCACTTCCGAAAATGGACCATATTCTACAGAAAGTATTTGGAGCATCCAGGATGTCATTACTTGATGGCTACTCAGGTTACAACCAAATCTTGGTACATGAGAAGGACCAAGATAAAACTGCCTTCACAACACCCTGGGGAACCTTTCAGTATGCTAAAATGCCATTCGGACTGAAGAACTCTGGAGCTACTTTCCAGCGTGCAATGGACATTTCTTTTGCAAATGAAAAATATTTTTTTCTTGTTGTTTATTTAGATGATTTGATAGTATTTTTCAGGATCAGATGATGAGAATTTGCACCATATGAGAGTTATTTTTCAGCATTGTAGAAAGTTTGGGATTTCTCTCAATCCCAAAAAGAGTCTCTTTGCCATGGATGAAGGAAAATTGCTGGGTCATATCATCTCCAAAGATGGAATCCGCATTGATCCAACCAGAGTGGAGGCAATTCAGCTCATAGATATGCCACGGAATAAGAAAGAGATTCAGGCCTTTAACGGTAACATGATTTTTTTGCACAAATTTATACCTAACTTGGCTGAGCATTTGTGAGAAATGACCAATATGTTGAATAAGGACAACACTGTTAAATGGAGCGAAGAGGCTATCATGTAATTCAATTTTGTAAATTTTTCTTTGTCCAATGCTCCAGTTTTGATTAGTCCTGACTATACTCAGGATTTTATTATATTTTCATTTGCATCTGAGCATAATATGGCTGTTGTTTTAATGCAAAAGAGAGATGAGGTAGAAAATCCAATTACCTTTTTCAGTAAGACTATTAGAGATGTTGCTTTAAGATAAAATGTTATTGAAAAGTAGGCATTGGCACTTGTCAAGGCATTGAAGGATTTTAGGGTCTATATTCTACATTCGCACACTATAACATATGTCCCTAATGCAAGAGTGAAGGATATGCTGATGAAAACTGATCCAGAAGGTCGAAGAGGCAAATGGATAGCAGCTATGCTGGAGTATGACTTAGAGATAAAGCCTACGAAGTTGATCAAAGGCCAAGGCTTGGAAAAATTGATGGTCCGGTCAAATCTGCATGACTTGGACATAAACCTCATAACAACAGTGGCAGAAAATGAAGATGAAAGTTTGTTGGTTCCTATCTCAGATATTTTTCTGCAGTCTCCTTGGTATTCGGATGTCGTTTATGTTCTTCAGCATCTGTCACCTCCTATAGGCATGTATAAGAGTAAAGGTAGATATTTGAAACTTAAATCTACTAAATATTGTATTTTGAACAGTTCTTTGTATTGGAAAGACCTAGGAGGTGTTTTGCTTAATTGTCTGGTAGAAGAAGAAGCTCAGAAAGTAATGCATGATTTCCATAAAGGTGATTGTGGAGGTCACTTGATTTGGAAGACTACAGCTAACAAGGTATTGAGAGCCGGGTATTATTGGCCCACATTATTTTTTGATTTATATAAAATAGTGATGAATTGTCATGAATGCCAAATTTTCCAAGGAAAGAAAAAATTTCTTCCGCTTCCTTTGAAACCAGTTTCAGTGAACGCGCCCTTTCAGCAGTGGGGGCTCAATTTTATAGGAGAAATACATCCCGCATCCTCAGCACAGCACCGATGGATGCTAACAGGGACATATTACTTTACAAAGTGGATCGAGGCTATCCCAGCAAGGCAAGTGACTGACATGGTAATTATTCAGTTCCTTGAAACGAATACTTTATCTCGCTTTGGCTACCCTTGTAAAATTGTAACAGAATACGCAGCAACATTCTGATCCAAGAAGATGATCAATTTCTGTGACAAATATAATATCGCATTGGGCCACTCCACATCGTATTATCCGCAAGGCAATGGCTTGGCAGAGTCATCAAACAAATCGCTGATAAATATAATTAAGAAAATACTGGAGGTAAACAAAAGGAAATGGCACCGAAAGCTCATCAATGTATTATGGGTAGACAGAGTTAGCAGTAAGAAGTCAATAGGTATGTTGCCTTTTGAATTATTTTATGGAACTAATGTTGTCTTTCCTACATCTCTTACAGTCCCAGTTATGAAATTATTACAAGAATTTGGCAGCGAAGATGATGACAACTAGTGAAGGATCAACCAGATGATCCACCTTCAGCAGAAAAAGAGAAGAAATGTCACAGAATGCAATTCAGTTGCAGGAGAAGATTAAAAATATCTATGATAGATAGACAAAAGCAAAAAAGTTTCAGCTGGATGATGTAGTGCTAAAATGGGATGCAAGAAATTAAGACAAAGGGAAGCACGGTAAGTTTGACAACCTTTGGAAGGGACCATACAGAATTACAGCATACAGGGGACAGAATGCCTTCTTACTTTTAGAAATGGATGGCCAGGATTGTCTTGGAGGAGCAGTAAATGGTAGGCTTTTGAAGCACTACCATTGTTGAAGACAAAGGCTCAAAATCTATGTCATCATTATTGTATATACCATGTTTTTTTTTATCAGAGTTAAAAGTGCATAGTCATTCAGGTTTGGAGCCCGAGGTGAAGGCTATAAAACTTGGATGACATGTGTACAGTTTGGTTTTATCTCAGTTTTCAGTCTTAGTATTGAGTTAGAGTAAGTTTGCATGTGTGTCAATTTTCAAAAAAATTTAATCCATGCCCAAATGGATAAGGCTACTTGGTCTATAGTGTTCTTGGCACCTCCAAGGAGCTACCATCCCCATTGTAGCCAATGTTAGTGTCAGTCTAGTCATACTGCCATCAGTGATCAAAATTTCTCTTTTGAATTTCATATTAGGAGTCTCATACTGAAT
This sequence comes from Pinus albicaulis, assembly GCA_034641835.2. Lineage (NCBI taxonomy): Eukaryota > Viridiplantae > Streptophyta > Pinopsida > Pinales > Pinaceae > Pinus > Pinus albicaulis. The sequence goes on from CM076569.1 coordinate 280,516,569, forward strand.
ACATTTCACCATTCTGATAGGTCATGGATTCATTGATGGTAGTAATTTTTTATCAGTTTTCCCTCATGAGATACTTGCAGATTTCCCTTTTATGGTCTTTGGTCATTAGTCAAATTCCATTTTCAAAATCATGTTAGTAGGTCATAGGATGGGTCTCACTAGTTTCTAGGGTCTCACCATAGTTAAATCAATAAGTCAAATGTCAATAAATATCAGCAAGATCATGAGGAAGTCAATAAACTCAAAGCCACAACACCTGGAAGATCAAAGAGACATTTTATTCAGCTCGATGTAATTTTCACCTCAAAACCATGTTTTGAGGTGAAAACATGATATTTTTCCTTTATTATCATTCATTATGTAATTTTATATCATCATATGTAATAAGTAACAATTCAAAAGCTGTCATCTCCAAAAAGTCATCATCATACCTTCAGAGAAGTTTTCCATAGCTTGTTTAGCACCAAATCATCTTCCAAGCAGATCCATCAGAAAGAGCCTAGAAAGAGCTTTCCAACGGTATATTACACTCTTAAAATTGACTTCTGGATTGAAATTTATGCTTAAGTGAAGTACAATTCCCTATATCTTCAAATAATCCCTATTTCCCATTTTTCTCTTAAAACTTTATTTTTAAAGTTTTAATATTTTCCTTATAAAAACCCATTTTCCCCTTTCGATTTACAAAATCACATTACAAATCATTTTAATATATATGCGATTTATTTTATAAAACCACTTCCTCTCCATGCTTTTGGAAACATTATAATATGAATCAGAACTTATATTATAATGCCCCTGTCAATCAAAGTCTTTTCCATTGCAAATTGCAACGTTTAATTATGCGCGCTAATCGACCCTTCCCAAAGTCCCTGATGTGATTATATTGACTCCCTCTGATGTATATTATAACCATTGATTTCCCCCGCTGATCCGATATCTTAGGGCCAATTGGGCCATCGGCAATCGACACTTTTATAAAGTCCCAAGCCTTGATGGCCAAACCTCCGATTAACATCCCCACCATTGATCTTACCATTTGATCCAATGGCTTACATCCGATCGGAGCATTCCCATCGACACTTCCCAAAGCCCTTCCTCGATTGCATCCCACAGTCGTCGATCTACTCCCGCCGATCCGACGGCCCACAGCCAATCGGGCCATTGAAAATCGGAAATTCCATATATAGCATCTCTCTCCACCCTCCTTCCAATCCCCAATTCTGATTGGCCCTCTGGCCCACCACTTATGTCTTCTGCCCGTTCATTATAATATACTTTTCCCCTTTGTTAAATTAAATTTTGTTTTAAATTTATTTTACAAAGGCCTTTCTCCCCATCGCATCGGAAGTTTTGGTTTTGATCGCTAATTGCAATGGCACCATGTTTCGTTATGTGTTGACTTCCCCCCTTCCGATTCTGATTGCGATGTGGGTCCTTCCTCATTCCCTTTGCTCCCTCCATCCACAAATCAATTTTCCCTTCACCGAAAGCATAGTTTCATTTCAGTTTACTTCAAATAGCATTTTATTGAAAAAGTCATTTTATTCAAACGAATAATGGAAAGCAAGAAAACAGTCACTTAGCTGAGAGTGAAATAAAACAAAGATTTCTACAGTAGCATAAGGATAGGGATTTGCTCCTCAAATCGCCTATTTATCATTCAATAGCGAAAATAGTGAATCTGCCCAGGTAAAGAAAATGTAGTATTGTTCCTTCTTTAGGGTGGATTGTTAGATTTATTTTCTATGATTAGTTTTCAGTCCTTTAGTTGTTAAAACAACCCCTCTTTTGTGGATCTATGTTCCCACATTTCAGTGTATTTAATGTGATTGTAAATCATTTGTAAAGCGGTCTGAGGTATGTAACTCAGAAGTAGGGGAATAGTGTGGAAGAACATTTTTGCGCCCCATTGTACAGTTGACAGGGAATTAATAAGAGATGCAACTCTGATTTGTGGGATCCATGTGGTATGAGATTTAGCATTTGTTTTCTCCTTTGTTTCATATGTAAATCGTTATGTTTCACCTCTCATCCATAAACATTTCATTTTCAATGCTTTCAAGATAGAAATGTAGGATCCATTTTCATGCCTTGCCTTGGGAAATCATTCATTATCTGTGTTTTATCTTCTCTTTGAAAAGGATCCATTGATCTTGTCATTTTCAACTCCTCACCATTATTTCACTCCATCCTTATTAAACTTTAATTGCTAAAAATCCTGCCTATCTTACCCCATGAAATACCCTGTGTCCTAATTTAATTTCCCAGCCTTAACTGTCCCATTTTAACCCACACATCCCCGAAATTCATTCATTTTATTAAAACCTTTTCCCATCATTTACCTAGCCTAATATCAGTCCACTATTGTGTTTTATTGAATATCTATTTTTATGGAGAGAGCCCTCTCCTGTCCTTGTAGGGCTAGCTTTAAGGCTGAGCATGGTTTAGTTGTTACCCTGTTTTCCCCTTTTCAACCTGGGGTCCAATTCGGGAGCTAATAGAACCCATAAGGGGTTTTCTCACCAAAATTGAGCAAATTTTGACATGATCTTGTTTTTTGTGTTTTTTGGCCCTAATTGCACATTTTTCTAGGCGCTGCCGTGTTTTCTAGGAGCATCCTCAGCTCATGAAAGTCATTTTTTTGGATGTATTAAATTTGGGGGCATCTACTCAAAAATTTTCAGATCAAAATAAGGTGTTTTGGTCCCCCAAAGAGGAAAAAAATATTCAAACTCCACCTTTCCACCTCAAATATCAGTAGGTGAGACCCTCCTGTGTTTTTTCACTCAGTCCACTTTTTGACAGAATTCCAGGGACCAGTTTGAGAAAAAAAAAATAGTTCTAGAAACTAGACATCCAGGGCTTTCCAACGAGCTATCATGGGCCTCGTTTCAACATCAAAAATTTCTCAAAAGTTATCTTCAAAACAAGTTTTTTTCTAGCGCTACGCTCCTGTAGCATTTTGGCTGAAAAGGTAGTTTTTCGAAGGTGTCCATCCAAATGTGTGTTAAGCTATTTTTAACCCTATGTTAGAGATTAAAAGTCAATTTTATTTCTATTTTTAGCTTAAATAGATATTTTTGAAGATATTTTGTGCCTTGGGCTTTGCAAAGCCGCACAGACAAAATCAAATATTTGTATTAGACCAATGGCCTTCTAGTTGCTCTACGAGGGTTTACTCCTCTTTGGCCTATATAATCCAAGAGGATTCATTGTAACCAGAGGCTAAAATTGATGTTATAGAGAGAAAATACATAGCATTATGAGCTTTGAAGAAATACTTGTCTTATGAAGTGGATGATCTCTTGCTTGACTTTGATGGTGGAGGAGGATTGTATGTAGGTTTCCATGGCTTGGTGAATGGTATTGTGTTCCTTATCTATTGTGTTTTCTTAGTTTATCATACATGTTTTCATGCTTCTTTCTTGTTGTAGTTCATTAAAGAATAATTTTGAGATATGCCTATGGAGGCACCTCAAATTTCCTGATTCATTGCAGCTTAAATGTTTTCATCTTTCTTGGTTATGTCAAAGAATTCTTAATTTCTCTCTGGTACCCTAAGAACTTGTTATCAGTTTCATTAATGGTTATTATGTATGCTATCTAGTATGACTCATGGTATTCCATGCTTACTCATAGCTAATCAAAACTCCATTTCTGAAATCTCTCTCTGAATTATTGGTTGTCTTAGTTAAGTCAAAGTGGTCTTGTTTCGATCTTGCCCTTTGTCCATGCTTTGCAGTCTTATTTCGAAGTTCCCGATAGCTTAAGATATGGTGTTAGGAGTTCCCTCTTCATAGACTGAGTTGTTTTTTAATCTTATTTGTTTTCCCAAAAGTCTGAAGGTGATTTCCCAAATTTATAGGGTCTTATACTTCTATGTATCACTGGATTGTTTATTTTCTGCATGTATCAGTTTGAGTTTCGTTCATAGATATTAATGGTCAGCCCTAACTCATGAATGCTTGTTGTTTAACTATTTATGCTTAAAATTTCTTTGTCTTTCACAAACTTAATGTTCACCTCATTTCATTTTCAGCCAAAGAATCCATTTATCTCGACCAAATCGGCCCTACAGTAATACCTTGTCCATTATTGAGACAGTCTCGACCTTTTCGACCCCATAGTCCAGTTGATCTGACGTAATTTTTATCTATTTATCCTTTGATCAGTTCCCCTCAAAAACCCAAAACAAACCAAAACATACTTAACAACTAGCCTAAAATCAAATATACAAAAGAAAACAAGCTCACATCCTACATAATAGAGAGAGCCCTCTCTGAGTCCAGGAAGGCTAGGTCCTAAGGCTCCAAAGCTTGGTCTAATGTTACCCTGTCATTTGGTTTACCAATCTACCAAATTATGGGACTCCAACATAATAGCGATCAAGGTGGGACTTTTCTGAGTTAGTGACAAACTAAGTATACCTTAGAACTTCAGAAATCCCTTGACTCAAGAATATCTAGTGATTATCAACCACCTCATCGCCACCCTAACATAATGGAAATCACGGTGGGACTTTACTGAGTGTATAACAGTCTAGAAAAATCTTGTAGACTCATTAGTCCTTCAAAATTAAAATCAAACAGACAGCCTATAAAGTCATTTAGAGTAAACTATTTTTTTTTCACCACCTTAGCTAAGTGATGAATCAGGTTTAGGACACTCTTACAAACTAGGTTGCATATAAGAAACTCAGAAAACCCCAAAAACATCCTTATATTGGTTCCTATCAGTCATTGGCAGTGGACCATATAAATTTCTCTTTACAAGGAAACATTATTCACCTGGCGACTCCACTAGCCTCCAGTAGGCCTAATACTCCACTAAAAACCAAAAATTTCATAAACATACTATCTTGTTGACTTAATTTTTCAAAAAACACAAAGACCGTGATGTAGCCCCTGAAATCAGTGACAAAATAAGTACAACTTAGAGATTTAGAAATCTTCATCTAAACATAAGAAATCAACAGAATAGCCTACGAATAGAACTATAGCTTTCTCAACAATCTAGCAAACTGTTGAACTGAGTTTTAAGTCATTCTTACAAGTTTTCACATAAAAATTTTCTAGAAAACAATTTTCCTTAAAAAACATCTTTGTCAGTATTGGTGGTGGACCATAAACCTCAAGAACATCCACCTGGTGACTCCACTAGCCTTCATTTAGTTTCCACCTTACTCACATTCACAAAACCCCTAGAGAGGACAAACATTCAAAAAACAATCACAACTATCACCCTCTCTAAGCTTTGATTTTGAAATCTGGCTTCATGAAGAATTAACACCAGATCTCACCCAGACCCGAATCCCCCTATCATAGTTGATGACCCAGAAAATATTTTGTGGCAAACTTCTGAAACTGGTAACTTAGATACCAATAGGACCATCCACAAAGCAAGATCTGTACTTAAACATCTTACATCCTTTCAAGATTCCCAGTTTGACTTGAGTTTAGCAAAACCCCTTTTTAGAAGCAAATCCAAAAGTAAAATCAACCTTGCCGATATTGAGCCTTTAGATTTGCAGCCAAGTATTAGCAGAGAAGCCTCACCTACTACACCTCCTAATTTTCAGCTTCTCCACCACTTCGGCTCTTATTACCTCAAATCTCCTCAAAATCAGTCTGCAAGTCCAAGTACCTCCGCCACACCCATTCAGACCACCACTGTGCAAATCACCTCATCCCATACTACAAATCCTCATACTGTAAATCTACCATCAACTCCCATCATGGTAGCTTGGTATGTGCCCTTAGTGTTACCACATCCTTTGGTACCTTTGCAGAATGATTGCTAATCCCGAATCCCACACTTCTACTGCCCAACAGCCTGTAGATAGAATCAGTGATGCTTTTGACTATATGGAATTAGAAGATGAAACCATAAAGATGAGAATGTTTGCCCAAAGCCTAGGCGGAGAAGCCAAGAAATGGTTTAAAAACTTGGCTCCTAATAGTATACATGATCTTCCAGCACTTTAACAAACTTTCATAAACATGTGGGAAATCAGGAAAAACCCCATCCAAATCCTTTCCGAATATAACAATCTTAAAAGGAATATGGGGGAAAGTGTTCAGGACTATTGCACTAGGTTCAACAGTGTCTATAACACCCTCTTGCCTCACATGAAACCTCCACTTGGCTCAGCATTAGAAAAACTTCTCGAAGGTTTCGATCCAGATATGACATACCAACTAAGAGAAAGAGACCCCACAACTTTAGAATAAATGCAAAAAGTAGTTGTTAGTGTCGAAACCAACCTAGCTGAGAAGAGAGCTAGGATAAGATCAGAAAAGAAAGTCACATATCGATATGAGGTCATGCCTTCAATTTCCTCCTTAGATCCCAGAATAGACAACCTGGTTAAAACCATGGAGAGAATGTGGGAAAGAATGAATCTAAATGAAAAAACACCTCTTAAGGACAACTAGCCAAATCCTCAAAATAGAAACTCGAACCAAAACTTTAAAAGAGACCCGCCTCAAATCAAACCAAGGGAGAATGACCAACAGGTCAGGCCACCTTTCCAAGAAAACTATGTTGATGAGTTAGAAAGGGATATGGAACCACTTGATGAAAATCACTTAAACTTGATAGGTTCTTATAGTGAGGGTGAGGTTTTCCTCACATAAGAAGAACAAGTTTTCTTCTCCTCAAACCAGAATGAAACAAATTATGAGGACCCCGAAGATCCTAAAATAGGATTACAGAATGCAATAATGGAATTTCATAGGCAATATGATCTTAGGAGTAAGAAAAACCAAGAAAATTATAAGAAAGGTAGCTTATACACTGTTGTTACAAAAGCCCCTGATACCATTCTTAAAAGAACAATAGATAGTAACATAATCATGGCTAAGAGAACTAACTAAAAAAAGACAAAACCAGTCAAGCAAGCCTTGATCCTAACTGTCCTATTACCTCTACTAAGATCCCCAAAACAACTGTATTAAACAAAACCCCAAATAAAAATCAACAAATTAAGAATATAGACAAAGTCATCGCTGAGAAAAGTGAAGCAAATATATCTAAACTACAAGTGCCCTTTAGTTTTGAAGGGGAAATCGCCAAAATTAAGATCACCATGCCTCTCACTGAACTTATTGCCCAAAGCTCATACAAATCTCAAGTGATGAAGGTCCTAAACATAGGAAATGATGCAAATACTTTACACCTAGCTGATGATGCCCCTAAGGTGTTGTTTGGACCAAAAATAGAAGGAAAATATCAAGAGGGAACTACTATTCCTTTTTACATTAGTCTGAATATACATGACCAAATCATACATAATGCCATGCTAGATTCAAGGGCCTCTCACAATCTCATGTCGAAGGTAGTAATGGAAAGATTAGGCCTAGAAATAATGAAACCTTATAAAGATTTATATGCATTTGATTCAAGCAGAGTCAAATGTCTAGGCTTCATAAAAGATCTTTGTGTCAGTTTGGCAAAAATACCTGCAAAGCACTTGGTCATGGACATAGTGGTACCATACATTCCTCCCAAGTACGAAATGCTCTTATCTAGATCTTGGGGGCCCAAAATTCAAGGAAATATTCAATTAGATATGTCTTACACCACCATTCCTGTGTTTAACCAAACAAGAATACTATATCAAGAATCACACATGAAATATATGGTTAGAAGCCAAGAAAGGCTAGATAACATCCCTATGTATTCCATACATTTAGAACTAAATTCCTTCATTTTACATACTGTTATAGCATCATTTCTCACCTTCCCATGATTCATGATTGCTTCATGGCTTTTGGGCACCCATTCCTACAGACTTGGACAAATTCACTTAAAAACAGTGTAAAATCCCCCATACGCGACTATGCCTGTACTTTTCCGCGTGTATACGCGAGTCCAGCTAGACTTTTCCGCGTATGCCATTAAAATGATTAAAAAATATATAAAAAAATCCCTAATTTCACGCTGGGTCGATGGTTACTCAGGTAGTTCAACCACCCCAGCCCGTGGCCAACTGTTTCCAACTGCTGAAACTACTTGGAGGGACTATAAAAAGCCCTCATGTGTATGGCCTAAGGGAGAGAGAGAATTATTGATATTATACTCTGTTGGTATTCCCTATCCAAGTCTGATTCCCTGTGCCTCCTGCACTTTCCCATTTCATTGTAGGAAACCCTTGTTTCCTTGAGATACACATCCCTTTATATGTTATCTCGTATGCACCAGTTTGGAAGGAGTCTTAGCGAGGCAAGGGCTGGATGGATCCGGACGACGGTCTGCGAAGGCCTTGGAAGGATCAGGTGATCTCTCCACTTGATTACTTTTGTATGTGCTATTTATAATACAGAAGTATCATGCTGTTCCCGAAATAAACGTGTTAGTGTATGCTTTTATGTATGATAATATTTTTTATACAAGCATTCATTATGATTTATTTAATGTTTTATATGAATCTCACTAACATTTAGAGTAGATATATGCTGTACAACCTGTCCTTTGTGCTGGTTTCTTCTTGTATTTCAGGTTAAGAAGGAAGGACGGTTGCTGGGGGTTTGGACCCCATGTGGATCTACTTCAAACGTAGGACCAACGGGTAAATCTCTCATTCTGCTCTATTTAGTTTTTCTGAACGTGCATGGTTGTGTGAGTCTCTGTTAAGTAGCATGCCCCTGCTCTGTGGAGGTTGTATCCCAACCAACCTCTAGGGTGTTAATTCCTAGAAACAGAACTGGCGACTCCGCTGGGGATCACATTCTTGTGATTCTCCTGTTGGGTTGTTTCAGCTGTTTGGTAGGTTGCCAACAGTTTTCTCTTTCATTTGTAGTCCAGTTTGTTTTCTTGCAGTCAGTCTGAAGGCTTGGTGTCTTTTCCAGGCTTGTTCTTTTGTTTTTTTTCATTATTTACCTTTGCATACGCTTCTTCTTTTGCACACAGTAGCATATACACGCGAGTTTTTCTGAAGGAAACCGCGTATACGTGAGTTTCCTTTAGAACAGACGCGTATACACGCTGGTTGCACAGCTGTGAAGCCGCGTATACCTAGGCAGATTTTGAATTTTTAGGATTCTTGAGTTTTTGGTCCTTTCTGGCTGTGGAGGCCTGTGTCTACAGTGTCTCTGTACTTACTGGAGTGTGAAGGAAGTGGTTTCATGTCTTTTCTCTCTTTCGTTTGAGTGGAAACTAGTATTTTGGCAAAAGTTTTGTTTCTGGTGCTGGCACTTCTGGATTGAGTTCCAAGATCGCTTTCTGAGCATTCTTGGCAGTTCTGATTTATCAGAACAGAGAGCTTCTGCTCACTAACTCGCTCCTATATTTGTGTTGTGCTTTGCATTACGATTTTTTCTTCGTTTTTGATTGGTTTTCTTGAGTTCCATAGGCTAGGGTTTTGTTGCAATTTTCGAAGAACTTTTCTTGCTTCTTTGGAGTCTTTTGTTGCAGCGAGTTTGCACCATTTGTCTAGGCTGATTGGCTGAGTTTTTGGTCTTCCGTTGCTCTTATTGATCTTTCTACTGTTAGCTTTATAAGGTTTGGGAGCATTGTTGAAGTTTGTGCTTGAAATTCGGTCCCTTTTTGGTTTGGATTTTGATAGTTGTGCTTGGTCTTGTCGAGCTCTTGCTTTATAAAACTAAAAAGCCCAAAAAACATTTGTTTTGCTTTTTGTTTTTGCATTTCAAAAACTCAAAAAACATTGTCTCTTGTTTTTGTTTTTTTTGTTGCATTTTCATTTTCGTTTGACCATATCTTTTGGAGCTTTTGTGAAGTTTCTTGCTTCCAGTTTTCGGCTTGATTTTGAGGAGGAGTTGTCATTTGATTTCTTCTTCTTGTTTTTAAGTATTTTTGTGTCTTATATTAAGAGTTCTTGTTTTCAAGAATTAGCTTTCTGGACAACAAAAGATGAGTTAAAACTGAAGGAGCTTTTTGGGAAATTTCACTTTGTTTTAAGAGATTTTTGCATCTTAGGATTTACATGCTTGTAGTGATTTGCATTAGGTGCATTTCAGCATTTAGTTAGCTTCTTAGTTTTTGTGAGTGTGAGTTTGCAATTCGAAAAGAAAAATACAATTTTTAGTCTCGTAGAACCTGTATAGAGATTACTTTTCATCAAAAGACAAAGAACTGCATGTGCATGTAGTTAAGTTTTTATTAATTTATTTTGCGTCAAAACACCATTGGTTTCATCTCCATATCCTTGTGACTTAATACAACAGCCCTTAAAATAAGCGATTTAATCTAAAATCAACTAGCAAGTTTTACTAAGTGTCAATCACCAACTAGCTAGGTTGTAGGGCCTTGGAATAGGTGAGAGGAGAGTTAACTCTCCAAGGCCGCTCAAACAGACATAGAAGTTGATTAATTGAGCGAAATCCAACTCCTTGAGGTGGACTGGGAAAGCTCTCATCCGAGAGTCAAGCGTGAGGGGAAGTGAAGGTTAAGAAGAGGGATACCCCCCCTCCGATTAGCTGAATCTGACCTCAAGACCGTTCCGCCCAGCTTCTGATACGGATTGGTGTCCATAGTTGTTGTTCCTAGGTTCCACACAGGTGACTGCGGGGGGGAATACCTGTGGTACCTGAGGCAGACGTCGCATCACTTTCAGCAGTACTTCTGGGGGGTGCCCTTGCGAAGCTTGGGTGCTTGAGCCGGCAAAGGCTGTCGTTAGGAGGTCGGCGTAACTATTTCTGATACCTTCGCTAGTTGTTCTGGGCCCTAATCATCCCAGACTGCTTTCGGAAGGCCCTATACTTCGCTTTCCTGTATTTTGGTGTCCGGTCCTCATCACCCGGAACGGAAATACTTGGAGGTTGTTTGCTTGCTGTTTCTCAGGGATTTTTATTTTAGTGAGTGCTCTTTGCTCCTAGCTTGCCTAGCTTTTCACTTTTTTATTTGAGTCTAATTTAATAAATCTATAAAAGTGGCTGATCAAGCGCCTCGACATTCGAGGAGAATCCGAGGGTTATCTCCCGAGAGTGCAGAGCCTTCTTCGAGAAGGCGTAGGAGCGATTTAGCAGGTGGTTACCACCCTGTGGAGTCTGACACTGTGGAGAGAGATCCTCCACCAAGGTCTGAAGGTTTCGTAGCTGATTCCGGTGTCGGTTCCGAGAGGAGCGTTCCTCTCACCTCGCGAGTGTTGTTTCCTCAGGAAGAAGATTTTTAGATAGAAGATATACCTGAGCCTCCTGCTACAGGTCCATCTCCTCTTCCTCCTGATTATCCGTTTTTTGTTCAGTACATCGGACCGGAGTCTGAGAGACCGCCGGATCTTCCATATCATTCTTATCTTTCGATGGCCACGACTGGGAACGCGGCTTCTACCATGAGTGCTGCAGGCATTCAGACCCCTGCTTCTGTCGAGGCAGGGGGCACTATTGCTTCATCTTCGATTGCTTCTAGCACTGCTATGTTTGGCTCTGGGTTCACCCAAGCATATGCTTCTCATTCTGGTCCCTTCTGTTCAGGGATTTCCATTAGTGGAAATCCCTCTTTTTCCTTTTCCGCCGGTGCAGCTGGATCTACCCCCATGTCTAACATGGCTAGTGGATCAGCTTCGTTTCAGGGTTTCTCCTTTGGGACTGGGCATATTCCCAATTCCAATCCTTCTTTAGGGTCGTTTCCATTTACGTCCCAGACTCATAGTTTCAACCCTTGGTCTGGGGGGAAAAGTTCGACTACTTTTACGGGATGGAATCCTATCCTTACAACGGCTGGGGCAGGGAATCAGTTCTTCGCAGGTCATCAAGGGAATGCTTCTTTCCCTTCATCGAGTGCTTATCAGTCTTTTTCTCCTCTATCTAATGCGTGGAACCCCTACCAGGATCTTTCCTCTTCAGTCAATACTTCAGCGGGGGGAACTAGTCTGGTTTTCGGTAACTCGGCGTGGGGAGGAGGTTCTTCTCCGTTTTCTACGAGTCCTTTCTGGAAGCCTGGTGCCTCATAAAATCCAGGCTATTCTTTTCAGAATGTTGGGAATCCATCCCATCAAGGATGGAATCCTCAGGCTCCGCCTCGCTTACCATTTCTGGCAACGTTAAACTTGCCAGACTTGTCGAAGTTAACTAATGACCCGATTCGGTATAGTCCGGGGTGGCCTCCGGTCCCGACCAAACTTCCTTCAGACATTCCAAAGTTTGAAGGTAAGAATGGAGAGGATCCGGCGGACCACATCACCACTTTCCACTTATGGTGTTCATCGAACTCCCTGATCGATGACTCGATTAGGTTGAGATTATTTCAGCGCACCTTAACTGGAAATGCTGCCAAATGGTATATAGAGCTCACTGGGGGAATTTTCGCCACATTTGGAGAACTGGCTATCACATTTCTTAACCATTTTCAGTTACCTGTCAGATATGAGGCTGGGACAGAACTCCTGGCTAATTTTAAGCAGGATGAGGCAACTCACATTTCTGATCACATTCAGGAATGGAGGAGAAGGAAGAGGCTTATCAAAGCCCATATTCCAGGTGAGTTCCTTCTCGAGTGGTTTTTGAAGTCTCTACAGTCAGATATTTCAAAAGATGTATCCCTATCTGGGGTATTTTCTGAGGAGCAGGCTATCTTTAGGGCCCAGCAGTTAGAACTGATCTATTCTCAGTCTGGGATGCTTTATAAGTATTTGCCCAATGCTCCTCGCTCCAAATTGGATTTATCGAAACCCAAACCTGGTCTGCATGGTGACGGGCTTGTCGGATCGGTCAATAGTAGTGCAGCCAGCCTGCTTTCTCAATTGCAGCAGTTGTCTTTACAATCTGCTCCTTCTGGTCAGGCTGTGCCTGCTGATTCATCACCTTCCCAGTCTTTGTCCATAAATGTTGTCCAAGCTTCTGATCCCAAAGGAAATCAACAATCCTATGGGAAGAAGAAGGGACGTAATAACAAGAAGAAGGGCAAGAACGGGAAGGGCAATGCAAATAAAACCAATGAGCGTGTTGGTGAGGGTCAAAAGGAGAAAAAGAAAGTGAAGTTTCCGTGCAAGCTTTGTGCTGGAGACCATCTCACGCACCTTTGCCCGAAAATTCAGGATGCTCAGCGCCTGTTATCTCAGCAGGGTTCTTCTAGTTCCCAGGCTGTGCTAACAAACCCTTTTCCCCAAGGGCAGCAATTAATTGTTGGCACGAACCAGAATCCTGGGGCTTCCTCTGGAGGTCCCCAGGAAAGGGAAATTCCATCGAACATCTTTATGATGAGTGCTCACGCGGATATCGCTACGAGATCCCGTGATTATGGCGGAGAGGAATCTTCGAAAGCTAAGGAAGTTCCTGATGCTACTGAGCCGCTTCACATCACGAAGCCAACTGTTGAGTCTATGCCTCGGATTCCGAAAGAATCTTCTAAGCGGTCAACGATTAATCCGAACGCGAGGGCTGCCCAGAACTACTCGATTGTAGAAGATCTGGCACAGAGTCCTTGTTCTATGTCAGCTTTAGAGGTACTCTAGTCTTGTCCAGCTCAGCGCAGTGCTTTGCTCACTGCCATTGGAGCTATTGATCCGAAAAATTCTCTTCTGATTACTTTTGATATGAATAATTTTAAGAAGAGACTTCCTCATCACATGGCTTTTCACATTAAATCGTCGTATCGAAAGACTAATATCTTTCGAACGGTGGTCGATGAGGGTGCTTCTACATGCGTGATGTCTCTCGCATGTTGGAAGAGACTTGGATCTCCCAAAGCTGTTCCATCTAGCATTGTTCTTACTACATTCGATGGTCATTCTCACAGACCCCATGGTATTGTCCCGGCTTTGCCCATCTGTGTTGGGGGAAAAACCATTAACAGAGAGGTTGAGGTAGTGGACGCAGCCTTGGACTACAACCTTCTGTTGGGGAGGAACTGTATTTATGAGATGGATGCTATTGCATCCTCATTATTTTGAATAGTATGTTTCCCCCACAAAGGGAGGATTGTCACAGTGGATCAACTGGACTGTCCTCCTGTAGACCTGGATGCGCCTTCTGACTCATCTGTTCCTAAGTTGGATAATACTAAGGCGCCTGTTGAGAATCTAGGAGTTGGAATGTATTCTTCCCTGATGGGTTCTTTCGATCTTCCTCCTCCTAAGGTGTCTATTAATGATATTTCATCCTCCAAGGCTCTCCTTCGAAGAGAGTTCTTTCGAACTCATTATTTTTTGGACCCTTGGACCTTACCTTCCCCTACTGCCACATTAGTGGAAGGTCAAGTGGGTGGAATGGCATTCCCGATTTCTACAGCTGAGATTGCATATTAGTCTATAGTTGACACTGCAGAATCTGATCCAGCTCCTCTTTCACCGGAAGAGTTGGATGGTGATGTGGCTCCGGCTTGGACGCTTACTTCTTCTTCTGCCCAGGATTGTCTAGATACCACTCTTCCATCTGAAGAGGCCATCCTGGAAGCGATGACAGGTATAGATAGACCGTGGGATGATTTGCATCGTCGGTCTTACTTCCTACCTGACTTGAGCGAAGTCGAAACAAGTTTTCCAAGTCCTCAGTCTCCTGGACCTGTTCACCCAGTCTTGAGCCCTTTAGCACCAGCACAGGTTTATGCTGAAGGGAACATGGTTGTGATCTCTCCTACTATCCCGGTGAACATCTCCAGGAATCCCAACATTATCGAGAACGTTTTCATTGGAGCTGAATGTTCCCATGAAGAGGTTCAAATCTATACCGAGCTCTTCAAAGAGTATAGGGATATTTTTGCTTGGTCTTATGAGGAAATGCCTGGCATAGACCCATCTATCGTCCAGCATGAGATCAAGACGTATGAAAACGCTAAGCCGGTCAGGCAAAAACTTCGTCCGGTTAATCCTAGGAAGGCAGCAACTATCAAAGCTGAAGTTGAAAAGCTGCTTAAGGCGGGATTCATTTTCCCAGTTCCTCTGACTGAATGGGTTTCAAACCCCGTTCCGGTAGATAAAAAGCAAGGAACGATTTGAGTGTGCATCGATTTCAGAGACCTGAATAAGGCGTGTCCTAAAGATAATTACCCCACACCTTTCATCGATCAGATTATTGACGAGTGTGCCGGTAACGAGATTTTCTCCTTCATGGACGGTTTCTCTGGTTATAATCAAATTACTATCCGTCCAGAAGATAAATATAAGACCGCATTTATTTGTCCCTGGGGTACGTTTTCATATAAGAAAATGCCTTTTGGTCTTAAAAATGCTGGAGCTACCTTTCAGCAGGCCATGTCTTACACCTTCCACGACATCAAGAAGATTATCGAGGCATACTTAGATGATCTAGATGCTCATTCTCGAAAGAGGATGGATCATCCTGGTCACCTCCGGCAAATATTTGAAAGATGTCGTTTTTATAAAATTCGATTGAATCCGAACAAGTCTGTTTTCGCGGTTACATCCGGTCGGCTGTTGGGATTTATCGTGTATAGGGAAGGGATAAGGGTAGATCCCTTCAAGGTTGAGGCAATACTTCGGTTGCCTCCCCCGTCTTCAATCCATCAGCTTCAAAGTCTCCAAGGGAAGTCTAATTTTCTTCGGAGGTTTATCGTTAACTATGTTGAGATTACAAAGGGATATATGAGACTGTTGAAGAAAGGAGTTCCTTTTCTTTGGGATGACTACGCTCAACGCTCATTCGATGCCTTGAAAAAGGCATTGACCTCTGCTCCTTTACTGAGTCCACCCGATTATAGCGGAGATTTTCTTTTGTATCTGGCTACAGCAGAATCTACCATTGGTATGGTTCTGGTTCAGGAGGATGATGCTCTGGCTGAGCATGTTATTTACTACCTTAGTCGAGGATTGGTAGGACCTGAACTGCGATACACCCCGATAGAAAAGTTAGCCTTAGCAGCAGTCCATGCTGTGCAGCGACTCCGGCATTACATTATTCTTCGCAAAACTTATGTCTTGGCAGCTGCCAATCCATTTCAATTTGTCCTCAGCAGGCGAGTGATTGGGGGAAAATATAATAGATGGATTGTGATATTACAAGAATTTGATCTAGAGTTCATGTCTGCCAAATCCAAGAAGTCATTAGTCTTTGCGAAATTGATCTCCGAGTTGCCTTGTGGGGAGGAGATGATCTATGATGAGTCCTTTTCGGACGAACATTTGTTTCTTATCTCTCCACAAGATCCTTGGTATGGGGATATCATTGTATATCTCCAGACTGCGAAGTTTCCCTCTTCTTTTTCGAAAGATGAGCGGCGTAAGCTGCGTCACCTAGCTAAGAATTATCTGATTATTGGTGATGCTTTGTACCGTCGAGGGGTTGATTCAAACCTAAGACGCTGCTTAACTTTCGAAGAAGCTGAGGCTGTGCTCAATGATTCTCACAGTGGAGCTTGTGGGGGTCATTTATCAGGGCTTGCTACAGCCCAGAAGATTTTGCGTGCTGGCTACTTCTAGCCCTCGATTTTCAAAGATTGTATTGAATCGGTCAAGAAGTGTCATCCTTGTCAGGTGTATACTCGAAAAATGCGCGCTCATCCAGCTCCGCTTTTTCCAGTCGTTACTGTCGGACCCTTCACAAAGTGGGGTATGGATTATACTACTTGTAACCCGCCTTCGGCAAAAGGTCACAAGTACATTATCGTAGTAGTAGACTACTTTACGAAGTGGGTCGAGGCTATGCCTACTTTTGGGAACGATGGTGAGACTGCAGCTCTTTTCTTCTTCAACCAAGTTATCGCTCGTTTTGGTATACCTAGAGAGATTGTCACTGACCATGGCAGTCACTTTCAAAATAGTATGATGGCTGAGTTGGCTCTTAAATTGGGTTTCCGGCAGGAGCATTCATCTCCATATTATCCTCAGGCCAATGGGCAAGTGGAAGCCGTGAATAAATCATTGAAGACAATTCTTCAATGGACAATTGATAAACATAGATCCAACTGGCATATTATGCTATATCCTGCACTTTGGGCATACAGTACGTCAGTCAAAACTGCAACTGGCTTTACTCCGTTTCAGTTAGTCCATAGGGTGGAATCCGTATTTCCTATTGAATGCGAGATTCCTTCCCTTAAATTAGCTGTTGAGCTTCTTCCTGACACTTCTAGTCTGGCAGAGCAGCTTCTTCATCTGGAACATCTCGATGAGCAGCGTCGGGATGCTGCCACGATGAATGAAGCACATAAAAACCGAGTCAAAGTTCAGTACGATAAGGCGGTTAAGCCTAGGGTCTTTTCGGAAGGTGACCTTGTTTTGGTCTATGCCCAAGAAAAAGATGCCTTGGGGGCAGGAAAGTTTAAATCGATGTGGTATGGCCCCTATATCGTTAAAAAATTCCTTAAGAAAGGAGCTTATACCTTGGTTGACTTCGAAGGGAACGAGTTGTCGGAGCCCCGCAACGGGCTCTATTTGAAGAAGTATTATGCCTAGGCTTCGGCCTGGCATATATTTCTAGTTTTTGCTTTGTACATTTCTGATTGATTTTAGATTTTTGATGAGATGGTGATGTTTTTGATCTGCTTTGGCAGGTTGTGTTGGATGTTATGAGTCATTTTGGTTTCGCCGATGGTGCTAGTAGACACACCCGGAACTTGGCTTCCGCAGCTTGGGTGCTTCATTATCCTTCCGGTCAGCTGTTGGTATCAAGAGGGGTCTGCATTGGTCCTGCTTCCAATAATGTAGCAGAATACACTGCAGTCATTCATCTACTCTCGGAGGCAATATCTTTGGGTGTTGATTCGTTGGTAGTTTTCTTGGACTCTCAGCTGGTGGTGTCGCAATTGAACAACACTTATCGGGTATGAGATCCATTTTTATTACGATTGTTCTTGAGGGTACGTTTGTTACAAAGGTCATTTCAATTTTTAACATTCATTCATATTCCTCGAGCTGACAATTGGTTTGCTGACTCATTGGCTAATCAAGCTTTAAGATTGGCATATTAATCATTCAATACAATAAATTTTAAATCATCAAAAACATCATACATTTGATACATTTATCACATCACATCAAATATCACTGTATATATATCATCGGAGTGTCAAAAAACTTTACAAAATTTGGATCCATAATCTCGTACAAAACTTGGGCTTATGCCCCATCATGTTCAATCTCAAAAAAGAATATACAGTCATCTAATATATAAAATCTGTCTACTCCTGAGGACCCTGCCCAGAAGTCGTGTTCCTATAAAATATAACTACAGTGGCCACACGGCGGAATAGTCTAACCCAGTCCCGGGGTACTCCTACAACCCGTCTCTGGACGGCTTCCGGCAAGTCCTCCACGGCAGCCATAGGGATTTGGCGGGTCAATCCCTCCAAGTTTCTCTGCACGGCCTGGAGAGTCCTGTCGGAATCCACTGTCTCCGCCTCACCTCTGTGGCGCTTGTGGCGCGGTAGGCCCTTAGGACGAACTTGTCCAACATCTGAAACATGATCATTTTTAATTGTCAGTCATTATGAATCCAATCAAAAACATGTTTGTTTTCATTTTTTCATACATATTTGAAAAAATCTAAAAAATCATATAAGTCAAAATTTTTGCAAAAACTTACCGACTGCTCCCCATGTTGCGCCGAGTGGAAGTACTAGATCTGGATCTCCTCGGAAGTCCATCCCAGCATAGGGATAGTCATCCACTGCGATGATCTGTTCTCCCCACCACAGGAAGAACTCATCGTCCCACGTGGTCCGGGGTACCTCGCTGCCCCCCAATCTCTTCATCATGTCTGCCCAACGGGCAATTCTTGGGTCCCGCGGGCTGCTGATAGTCGAGATGACTCTGGGTCTCAAAGCTGGAACCCTCTCAAAGAAGAATGTTGTCAAAATGGTATCATAGCCAAAGTGTTTAGTTTTTGCTTGGCGAATAGAGGTCAGTTGTTGTTTCATGTTCTGTAGCAGGGCTGTGCACCAATCGTAGACGTGAATCAAACACTCTACAGCTATACTCATTTGCGTCCTGGACGCCTGATGTAGTGAGGCAGATCCTGCCACTCTGCCGATGGTGAAAAGGAGGATCTTCATGTAAAAATCCCTGATATCTCTAATTGCAATCTGCGTTCCAACCTTTTTGGAATTATCTACGCAATATAAGTGGACATAATCTTCCACAGTTAACCCTCCCAGGGGATTTCCGTGAAGGTCTACTGGGTCTCCCCTCCTGGAGAGTCCAGTGATGAAATATATATCCTCCACTTCTATGCGTAGTGGCATCTGATCAATCATGAAGCAATCCTGATCTGGTTCCCAGTAATTTACGAGCATTTCTAGCAATCGCACATTACTTTTCATATTGGGCATTTTAAAGAATTTCAACAATCCGCAATTTCAGAGGATGTTTTGCGCTGCGCGGTCCTGCATGACCTCTTGGTCTACTGCGCTATGCTCACGTTCCCTCCATGAGATGGTCATCCTAAGAAATTTCAACAAATTTGCATTAGCCACGCTTTTTTGGTTACGGCCCTGCGCATACGCGGTTTTCCCTGTACACAGTCGCGTGTATACGCGGGTTTCCTTCATTAAACCCGCGTATGCGCAGATACACAATTTTTAGCAAGGGTTTCTAAGCAAAAAATCACTTAATTTTAATTTTCAAACGGACAAAATGAATCAACACGATGATTAAGGAGCCTACCTGAAGTTTCGCTGAATTCCGACGGTCGGTTGTTCCTGATTTGACGAAACAAGTTTTTAGCTCCAGAGCTCTTTTTCCAAATCAGCTATGCAATAATGAACCAATTGAGAGGTAATTTGTGTATTTATGGCTAAAAATTGAAAATTTTCGCAAAAATTCCTTATGCTTATTTTTTCGATCTATCTTATGCTGTATAACTCGATTGCTTGGAAGTTCCCAGTTTGGTATGTTTTCAGGTACATTTTGACGATTTTGAGATTTTTCCCGGTTTTGATCCATGATTTCCGACTCTTCACGGCAGGTATATGATCTTCACTGGCATATAGGTTAGGGAATCACTTTCCGTTGCATCTTGCATACTAGCCTCCATACCGATCACTTGCCTTAGGGTCGATCCCATCAGGTCATGAGTATTACACCCATTTCACTCGCCGATTATTTAATCATGACTTGATGGTAGAGCCTTCCTTTACATGGGCTTCCTAGTTAGTTCCTCACTATCACTTGTTGCCCATGCTGCTTTTTATGTAGGCTCGGGAGTCCTCTTTAGTCCCGCCATGTCTTATGTGTTGAAGCTTCATTCTTCTCCTTCTTCACTTATCATTTTTTTCTGGCTTTTACCCTAGAGGCTCCCTGGTGTCGTTAAGTTGTATTACTGCATTGCATATTGGCTACTTTTTTATCCTAGCCTTTAGCGGCTTCATTTGGACTCGATGTTTAAGCCAACTTTTGACCTTGACTTTCTGTACAAGTTAACCATTGCATGCACTTAGCTATCACGACTTGACACCTTTGTACCCATGGATGGAACATTCCTCTGAGTATCACTGACCAGTTTTCGCCACCTAGCATTGAGCATAGGATTGTTTCAATCCCAGGAACTAGTGCATCTGCTTTCTTGATACTCATTCTATCCATTGTACCATAGCATTCTTTTATTCTTTTTTAGGCTTATTATATGAAAAAGACAAAAAAATCAAATATAACAAAAAGAGCGGGAACGGGATGTATCTTCGTTGTTTTTGATGGCAGTACAGAGTCAGTTTGTCGCCCTTGAACAAAGCGCATATACTTATATATATTTCCTTCATTTGGGATGGTTCTAGTTTTGACCTAGGTTCAGCCTTTACCATGTTTCACTTGTCAGTTCTCCCCCGGTTGGTTATCTCTTCCAATCATATGGAGAGTTTGTTTTGCCTCCTGCAAGACAGACTTATACAGTGTCACTTTTTTACTGCCATGGTCATCACAGAGTCGTGCTTTTGTTCAAGGGAAGTCTAGCCTGAGTCGGCCATTCTGCGGTGTCTCTTGACTCATTATTCAGTCGGCCTTCCCGGTCTTGTCAGTATCATGTTCTATCACATCATATGTTTTGGTCTTCTGCTCGTGCTGGTTTGAGAAGGTCCCCATTGACTTCTTGCCGGCGGGTTTGTCTCTTATCGACTACGACACATTGCTCTGAGAGCAAACCTAGAGCCGCACCCTGGCCCTATTTCCATCATTGATAGGTGACCTTGTGCTCAGCATTTGATCATCATCATGGGTCTTTGACCGAGTGGTTTCCCCTGTGTTCGACGTCAGCACACATTATCACACTTGGGATTCGTGCAGTACCTTGATTTCCATTTGACCCTATCGGTGGATTTCTCGCCTCTGTGTCAGCTTTCATTATTGGTTGGTTCATAGGGTTTCTTCCGTGCGCTAGCTTCATCTTGTGCACGTCGGAAACGTACTTCAGTTTTGGTTCCATCACTCTCCTTCGTCCGATTCCTTCCAAATCTTGGCCTGCGGGTTACACTCGCGCTGGACTGATGTGGGATGCCTTAATGCCTTCCTTCCAGCAGATCTTTTCCCATCGACTCCGACTCATTGCTCGGGGAACAAGATCTAGAGTCTTTTTGTCAGTACCTTAGGGTTTGCAGTCATCAGTGGCAGACTCTTCGCTATCGACAGTGGGGATTCATCATTGCCTCCTGATTGGTAGATTCTTTCAAGTGTTCGACTTCAACTCATTCATTCGCACTTGTCAGATTGTACCGGGGCACCTTGACACTCATTATCATTATCGGTGGGTTGTCTCGCGTTGGTTAACGGGATACATCAATGCCCGGTAATCCAACGATTTCTCACATGGTCGACTTCAGCTCATTTATTCCCATCGTGTAGAATTGTGCCATAGTGATCGGCGAAGACCTCGGGTTGCATCAGCATGTTTCGGTTCACTTTTGACAGTCCTTTCAGTATCTGCCAGTGATGCCGTCCACCCTTATATGTTGCAGTTCAGCACAGCAGCATTTTATATGTTGGTCCCCGAGTTGCGTGATTGTACCGTTTGATCCACCTCTTATGATCCGGTACTTGGAGATTCAGTTACTTATTTGATTAGGCATCCAGTTGCACCATCTTTGATCAGCTTTCTATATGTGATACTTGGACATTGATTTAGACTTGTATTTCCGGGCCATGCTCAGATGATTCATTGTGTACTTACAGTTCAGCTATACTTGTATACATGTTGGATCTATTTCAGTACTTTCCATATGATGTATTTTTGACTGAGCATGGGTATGCCCGCCTCAGCATGAGTTGACTCTCTGGTTTCTTTCATTGGTTTTTGGCAGGCTGAAATCTGGTGAAGTCCTCTCTTGTCCTTGCGAAGTTCTTTTCTATGTGCATAATACATTTCGGCCATCATGTACCCCTTCTGACCTCATATATTAGGGGGCATCTGTTATAGCATCATTTCTCACTCTGACATGATTCATGATTGCTACATGGCTTTTTGGGCACCCATTCCTACAGACTTGGACAAATTCACTTAAAAACAGTGGAAAATCCCTCATACGCGACTATGCCCGTGCTTTTCCGCGTGTATACGCGAGTTCAGCTAGACTTTTCCGCGTATGCCATTAAAATGATTAAAAAATATATAAAAAATCCCTAATTTCGCGCTGGGTTGATGGTTACTCAGGTAGTTCAACCACCCCAGCCCGTGGTCAACTGTTTCCAACTGCTGAAACTACTTGGAGGGACTATAAAAGCCCTCATGTGTATGGCCTAAAGGAGAGAGAGAATTATTGATATTATACTCTGTTGGTATTCCCTATCCAAGTCTGATTCCCCGTGCCTCCTGCACTTTCCCAGTTCATTGTAGGAAACCCTTGTTTCCTTGAGATACACATCCCTTTATATGTTATCTCGTATGCACCAGCTTGGAAGGAGTCTTAGCGAGGCAAGGGCTGGACGGATCCGGACGACGGTCTGCGAAGGCCTTGGAAGGATCAGGTGATCTCTCCACTTGATTACTTTTGTACGTGCTATTTATAATACAGAAGTATCATGTTGTTCCCGAAATAAACGTGTTAGTGTATGATTTTATGTATGAGAATATTTGTTATACAAGCATTCATTATGATTTATTTAATGTTTTATATGAATCTCACTAACATTTAGAGTAGATATATGCTGTACAACTTGTCCTTTGTGCTGGTTTCTTCTTGTATTTCAGGTTAAGAAGGAAGGACGGTTGCAGGGGGTTTGGACCCCACGTGAATCTACTTCAACCGTAGGACCTACGGGTAACCTTCTCATTCTATTCTATTTAGTTTTTCTAAACGTGCATGGTTGTGTGAGTCTCTGTTAAGTAGCATGCCCCTGCTCTGTGGAGGTTGTATCCCAACCAACCTCTAGGGTGTTAATTCCCCGAAACACATACTGATGAAGACATTGATAAACAGGTGGGAGAAATTGAAATAGATCTAGGCACACCGCATCAGACACCCCAGATTCTTTATGATGAACTAGATACTCAAAGCTATCATTACCTTGAACAATTGTGTCTTGAAGAGAGGGAATTTGATTTTATAGAAATAGAGATAAATCATAAATCAAAAAACATTCTACACCCTCAAGCAGGTTTCTCAAACCAAGGACAAACATCAAAAGTACAATCAGAAACTTTTTTCAAAACAGAAGCACTAAAAGGCTTACATAGTACAAAAATCTTTGGGAATCAAAGTCAGGGGAGCCTTATGTTCTTGCCATACTTAAATGCTTCACCATCCCAATACTTTACCTCTCCAAGTAAAACTTTAACTTTTTCAACCACTTTTATGAATCCAGGGAAAATGTATGATAAATTTAATATAGAGGAATATGATAACAATAGTCCTAGAATACATGAGCTAATTGAACTAGATAAAATTCTGTCTTTTCACCAGAGATTAAGAACTACTAGAATATGAAAAATTGTTCAAGATACTAATACATGTCAGGAAATTTGTTTGAAATACTATGACACTGCCATCATTTCAAGGAATAAACTTTACAAAAAGAAGTGCAAAAATCTTGATCAAGAATTAACAATTAAAGACAAAACAAATGGAGATAGGATATGTGTAGATTTCAGGAACATAGATAAACCTCCCTAGAACAATAGTTATATCCTTCGTAAAACAAATCATACCACACAAAAGCTAGGATTTTCTAATCATATGTCTTGGCAAAGTTATGTTTCAGGATATCATCAATTAATTCCTCTTCGAAGCAAACAACTTAAAGATTTTTTCAAATACACTGGAAGCAGTTCCAAATTCAAACCCAATGTCGCAAAACTGCAATACACCAAAGACATGTTCCGGAAGGCCATGTTTCCAGAACTGAATTTCTTCACTATGATGTACCTTGATGATGTCATCATATGTTTTAAAAATGACAAAGAGTATCTATATTACCTAAAGAAAATGTACAACAAAGGCAGGAGTGAAAATAAAAAAAATAGAGAAAAGCAGCAAGCACATACAGAGTTTTTTAGAGACTCTTGCAAGAACCCTTATGTTGTGCTTGAAAGGGAAAATTTTCCAAAATTTTCTTTTCAAGAGCTGACCGGACGAAGAGCATCAGGAGATCCCTTTGAAGACAAAATGCTCAATTTCCACCATTTTCAAGATTTCTAGTTTCAAAAACATTTTCACTCATTGTACATATCACTGTTTGAAGAAATAAATCAAAAATACAAAATACAAAAATAGTAGAAAAGTAGAAAAGAGGGCAGTTTAAAAAAAAAAACAGCAGAAAAGCCCCATGTTAAAAAAAAAATAGTCATGTTGAAAGTGCACAAGTCTAAATGCCACTACTAGTGCTCAAAAGATGTCTTGTTCATTTATCTTGCCTAATCATAACTGGACATGTTTTAAATTGATTGCTGATAAGTTAGTGAAAGAAGTGATAGTCAAATTTTGTAAGCTTGACTTATCAGTGAAAGTAGATTAGGAAAATATACTAGCTCCACACGCTCAAAACAGAACCAAAGAGGAAAATAGGGATGAAAAACAGACTATGTATCCTAGCCCTGATTTTTCTAAATCTCATTTTCTATGAAAATAATATTTGTGTGTAGCTTGTCTTTTATGCCACAAACACATGACAAATCAGACCGTCTAATCCTGATTTGGTCATTTTTCAATTTCGTGTTTTAGTTTAGTGAATGAAATCCGTCAAACAATTTAATCTTAACAGTCAATCTAGCATAGGTAGAGAATCAAAGGATTTCATCCGTTTAATCTGAACTCTTGGAGGATATAAGTGTAGAATTAGATAGTTTTGTTTTTTTCAAAAATATCATGTCAAAGGGTTGCTAGTCCAAATGCAACTAAAGAAGAAAAAATGTTAGGAAATATAGCTGGGTAGGTAGAGATGAATTTGATGCTAATCATGCTGTAAATTTTTAGAAATAGAATCAAGAAAGAGAGAAATTTGCACCAATGGATAAGGCATTTGTCTTCACAAGCCAGAGATTTGAAATTCTGGACACCTCCTGAAAAGGAGATGCCCTCCACAAATGGAGCCACTGTTAGTCATTAATATTTTTGCATGTTTTGATGGCTAGATTCCTTGGCTAAGTTTTCTAGAAGCTAATCTCAATCTGTTAATTTTTCACCTAGAAAACACCTTAAACAATTTTTTGTCTTCCTACCCCTCCCCTTAGCCTATGATGAGAAAACCCTCCAGTTTTCTAAACCTATCTCATTACAGCAAAGTCTCCCAGTATATATTTGTCATAGCTTTGTTTCTTTGCTATCATTTTCCCTTGTTTTCATGCATCTCGTTGCCCATCATTTGACAAATTTTCTACCCCTCTCTCACTGATCATTGGATCATATGATAACCTGATCATGCCTAAGGAAATATTCAGAATCTGTGACAAGATCTGTAGGTCTAACTGGTGGTGTTTAGGACCATTTTCCTTGACAAAGTTATCCTAAGCCAAAAAACCCAATGTCTAGTACTATTCAGCTATAAATTGCTTCCTATTCTGCAAACAACACACTGATTTAGCCTTAGGTCATACACCACTAACAGGTTACTTGTTTTCATTACTAGCAAGTCTCAAAAATATTCATCCCAGGTAAAGAGTAGGTTTCTAAAAGGTTTCATAGATAAAAGAAAGTGGACATTTCAAGCTTGATTTTATGACACACTGCTAAGTTCTCAGAAAATCAAAGATCATCTACCAAGTACATCTCTGCAGGGATGTATTCAATAATGACAGTGTGCAAAGGAGAGAAAGAGAGAAAATGCAAATAGGTCTCTCATGTTGAATTAGTTTTCCATCATAAATCATATGAAGTATAGTAAGTAAGGTCTACATGGTTTCAAATCCAAAAGGTGACCTAGCCCTGCAAATCACTCTTTGTTAGGTAAAAGGAATAGTCTTTGACAAAAAAGAGCTTTAAAGAAAATTAGGCATCATAGTGAAGGTGTAAGAAGGAAAGCTTCTTCCTATACCTTACCAAACACCTAAGCTCTGAAAGGCAGTCAAAGACAAATTCACTGCACCTTATGAAAACACAGTCAAAGGAAAAAGAGTTGTTTTGAAGATGCATAGTAGTGAGCGCTCACCATTTACAAAGAACATTATTTACTCCTAAAGATTCACAATGATTTTATGTAAAAGGGATATATATATACTGACAGGTCCTCATAAAGCAAAGTGCATTATTATTTAAATGATTTCATCAAATATAAATGCCAAAGATTCTCTTTTGTCTTCTATTTTGTATTTTGCAAACAAACAGACAGGGGTCACAATGTCGAAATGAATGAAGTTTTTTATTTTGAAGGCCTCCTTCATCATAATTATAGGGGTCATCAGTGGGTTTGAGTAAACCTAAAATGGTTACAGTTTCATAGGGCCTCCTTCATGACAAGCAGAGGGCCCACAGAAAACTGGTTTGAAAGACAGTCTTCAAGTGACCTGGAAAAGATGAAAGATAAGACTCCTTCATGGCAAGCATAGGTCATTAACTGTTCAAAATTATTCCTGCAAAGAGAGTAGAGATATACTCTTTTAAAAAAGGGGCTTCTTCAAAAAATGAATAGTTTCAAAAAACTGCTTTGCAAAGGGTCTCCCCCTTTTTTTTTTTGATCTTAAAAACTAAAAGGCAAAAGTGAGAAGTATTTTAGAGAGAGAAAATCCATCCTCAAAAATAATTACAAAAGTATAAATCCTCTTCATCAAACATTTTTCACTTCGCCAACGAAACATTTTTCGTTTTTGAGATTTCGTGCCATCACTGTGTAGAAAAGGTTGAACGCGATGCGCCTGTAGCAGGACGCGACGCGCCTGTGACATCCAGCCGAAGAAAAAAAAAGGGTGTAATGCACCTGTAGGTTGGTGTGATGCCCCTATCTCTGTGCCCGACGTTCAAAAGGCACCCAACGCCCGACCCGACAGCACCCACAGCGGCGTGCAGGTGCCTATGCACAGGAGTGTAGCACCTCTCAAGAGGCCTCCAATTTGCCACAAATCAGATTTTTGCACAGGGAATTCATCTCCAAAAGCATCCAACACATTTTCAAGAGGTATTTATTTTTTTCCTCGCCTAGGTATTTGATTTTAAGAGGTGTTAGAATCAAATTTGTTAAGAGAAAGACAGATTCTAATAATGGGGAAAACACAGTTTGTTCTCAAAACTACCATGTTTACTAAGAGACAAAAAGATAGTGATTGAGGAAAAGCACCTATTGTCAGTTTACAGAGCTTGTTTGGTGTAAGAGGTTAAAATACAAAACTTAGTGATTTCAAAGAAGAAAAATAGTGATTTCAAAGGGGAAACATAGTTTATAAAAGAGAAAAGCATTGTTTGAAGAAGAAAGACCTAGTTTCATCAAAGACTTGTTTTGATAAGACAAGTAAAGGAAATCTGAGAAAAAACATGCCTCCAAGGAAGGTCAGCAAGGGTGGATTTCACAGAAGGTTTGAGCCTACTACAACTGAAGAGTTAAATGATTCCCCTTCAGTCCTTTTCAACTTTCATGAGGTATGGTGCCTTGATTTTTGCTAAAAAGTCCAGGAGGTCACCAATCACCCCCCCTTAACATAGTTATTTGCCCTGAGGCTGCAAGGAAAACATGTTCACATGGGAGGCCTTGATTTTTTTCTCACTCCTAGGTCAGTATCAAGGGCCACCAAGATTCCCTATCTTGGTGAGAAATGGTTCAAACAAGCCTATTTGGACCTAGACCACTACAAGTCCTTCTTGAAACCAGCTTACCAAAATGAATGCAAGGCTTCCCCTTTTCTCATCTATTAAATAGTTATGCACCCTTTATGAAAACCATCATGAGATATGTCACATGTAAGGGGAGATATTATCGAGTTTATTCCTATCATGTCAGACTTCTGATGCATTTCAATCGGGCTCAGCTACTGAATATCCCTTTCTTCCTCTGCAAAAGCATAGACAAGATGTCCTCCCTTGTCCAAAAGAGACCTCCTGCTCAGAAAAAAGCTAGTCTTTTCCATCATTCTCTCATCAAAATCATCATCCTTCACCAGCTTGAAAAGAAAGCAGTTTCTTGGGAGAATTTCATTTCTCATCTGGATTTTACTACTGCCTCTTCATCTCATGGCCCATCTCATATGTCTTCCTCACCCTCCACTCACTATGTCTCCCCTTCATCTAGTAAATCTACCCCTAAAAAACAAACATCACCCATGATTGATAGTGAAAAAGAAGATTCTTATGAAAGCAGGCATAAAGGTAGTGATGATGAGGAACATAGTGATACTCCGCAAAGTAATTAGCATGAACCAAGTGACAAACAATAGAGTAGTGAACATGAACATGGGGACAACTCACATACAGTTAGTGAGGATGAAGAACAAACTGAAGAGCAGCAGGGTAGTGATGATGAGGAACAAAGGGAAGAGGATCAAAGCAATGATGAGAAACAGAGTGACAATCAGCATGAAAGCAATCAAAGAGGCAGTAAGCATAGTGACAATCCTCAAGCAAGCAGTAATGATGAGGAACACAATAGTCCTCAAAAAATTCATGAAACCAATCAAAGAGAGTGAAAAAAGCGCCTCCCAAAAAAGTAGTGACCATGGTGGTAGCCCAGACGCAAAGTCTAAGGAAAACAATGAAGATAATGACATCATGCAAAATGAAAATGAAGACAGTCATGATGGAAGTAGATCATGTGAAGGAATTGAAAACAGTGAGCATGGTAAGGGCAGCACACTAGAAGAATCTCAATACAGTGATGATAAGGTTGACAGCCTAGAACAAATTCAAAATAGTGAGGAGGGTAAACAAGGCAGCCTTGAAAAAGAACATGACAACAGTGAACAGTGTAGCAAATTTGGTGATGAAGGAGGAAGCAGTGTAAAAGATCAAGTTCAACAAATTCTAGTGATGAAACCTCCTCTCTCTCCTCCTCAACACAGCCAAAAACATGTGCTTGCTGCCTCTCCTAGGCAAGGGGCCATGATTCATTCCTCAAAAGCACCAAAGGCTAAAAGCACCAAATCTGCAAAGAAGAAAATCACTCTAGTAGTGACTAGTAATGTCACTAGGGTGCTAAGGAGTAGAGGAAAACTGCCTAAGAAGTGTATTTTTGAATTTCCAAAGAGAACAAGAGCAAATAATTCTATCCAAAGCAAGGGAAAATAAAAATTTGAATAGCAAGAGAGTAGCCATGAATAAGAAAGAGAGTTTTACATCATACAAATAGACAATGATGCTGGAGATGATGAAGCCAAAATCCTTGAGTCACTTTTGCAAAACAAAGAAGCTCAAATCCAGGATTTAGAAACTGATCTATAAAGGTAAAAGGACCTCATACACTTTCTACAAATGAAAAATAGACAGATGAGCGGGCTAATGGCAATCTATGAGGCCCGAGCATTCAAATAACAAAGGGAAGCATTCAAAGCACAAGTAAAGCTTGAAGAATATATGGGAAAATTTTATGATATTGAGGAAGAAGAGTGGCTAGTAATAAAAAGGCCTAGGACTATTGGTCTTAGGGAAGCTTTGGAGAAACAAAAAGAAGAAGAAGTAGCCCTTGCTCGATCGTGTCCTCTCACACAATTGCTTGTCCAAGAGATAGAAAATGATAAAGAATCATGGCTTGAACGAGCCAACAAAAATTTGGAGGACAAATTAGACAAGGCAAACAAATAATTGCATTTGCAAAGGAAGATGACCATGCATTACAAAAAATTGAATCAATTTTCTCGAAGAAAACTCAAAATTGCTCAAGAAAGGCTCAAAACTGCCTAAAGAAGGCGCTTGGTGAAAAAAGGGGAAAAAGAAATATCTAGGATTGAAATCTTGGCTTTAGATTCCTTGCATGTTTCTAGGAACCCATAAGGGGTTTCCTCACCAAAATTGAGAAAATTTTGACATGATCTTGTTTTTCGTGTTTTTTGGCCCTAATTGCACATTTTTCTAGGAGATGTCGTGTTTTCTAGCAGCATCCTTAGCTCATTAAAGTAATTTTTTTGGATGTATTAAATTTTTGGGCATCTAATCACAAATTTTCAGATCAAAATAAGGTTTTTTGGTCCCGCAAAGAGGCAAAAAATAGTCAAATTTCACCTTTTTGCCTCAAATATCAGCAGGTGAGACCCTCCTGGGTTTTTTAACTCAGTCCACTTTTTGATATAATTTTAGGGATCATTTTGATAAATCTCAAGTAGTTCCAAAAGCTAGATATCTAGGGCTTTCCAACGAGCTATCACGGGCCTTATTTCAACATCGGGAAGTCCCTCAAAAGTTATCTGCAAAACATGTTTTTTTCTAGCACTACGCTCCTGTAGCATTTTGGCTGAAAAGGCAGTTTTCTGAAGGTGTCCATCCAAATGTGAGTTAAGCTATTTTTAACCCTATTTCAGAGATTAAAAGTCAATTTTATTTCTATTTTTAGCTTAAATAGATATTTTTGAAGATATTTTGTGCCTTGGGCTTTGTAAAGCCTCAAGGAAAAAATCATATATTTGTATTAGGTCAATGACCTTCTAGTTTCTCTAGGAGGGTTTCTTCCTCTTTGGCCTATATAATCCAAGAGGATTCATTGTAACCAGAGGCTGAACTTGATGTTATAGAGAGAAAATAAATAGCATTATGAGCTTTGAAGAAATACTTGTCTTATGAAGTGGATGATCTCTTGCTTAACTTTGATGGTGGAGGAGGATTGTATGTAGGATTCCATGGCTTGGTGAATGGTATTGTGTTCCTTATCTGTTATGTTTTATTAGTTTAACATACATGTTTTCATGCTTCTGGCTTGTTGTATTTCAGTAAAGAATAAGTTTGAGATATGCCCATGGAGGCACCTCAAATTTCTTGATTCATTGCAGCTTAAATGTTTTCATCTTTCTTGGTTATGTCAAAGAATACTTAATTGCACTTTGGTACCCTAAGAACTTATTATAAGTTTCATTAATGGTTATTATGTATTCTGTCTAGTATGATTCACAGTACGCCCTACTTACTCATATCTAATCAAAACTCCATTTCTGAAATATCTCTCTGAATTATTGGTTGTCTTAGTTAAGTCAAAGAGTTCTTGTTTTGATCTTGCCCTTTGTCCATGCTTTGCAGTCTTATTTCAAAGTTCCCGATAGCTCAAGATATGATGTTTAGGAGTTCCCTCTTCATAGAATAATTTTTTTGTTAATATTATTTGTTTTCCAAAAAGTATGAAGGTGATTTCCCAAAGTTAAAGGGTCTTATACTTCTATGTATCACTGGATTATTTATTTTCTGCATATATCAGTTTGAGTTTCGTTCATAGAGATTAATGGTCATCCCTAACTCATGAATGCTTGTTGTTTAACTATTCATGCTTAAAATATCTTTGTATTTCACAAACTTAATGTTCACCTCATTTCATTTTCACCCAAAGAATCCATTTATCTTGACCAAATCGGCCCTGCAGTAATACCTTGTCCATCATTGAGACAGTCTTGACCTTTTCGACCCCATAGCCCAGTTGATCTGGAAATTTTTTTATCTATATATCCTGTTGTACATATTCCCTCCTCCATTTAAATTCTAGTCACTGGTCCCTTAAAATTTGCTTCAAATTTCCTTCGTGATCAAAACCCCCCCCATATTGAATTTATCGCCACCTTTTCCGCTCCAAAATACATTGCCCAAATGTTAAAATCCGCTTTTTAAATTATTTTGGACCAAAGCCCCAGGGTCGTAGCCCCTTCCCTGTCGTCATCACATGACCTAAGCCCGAAAACCATGAGCCAAAGGGAAGGGAGCTAATTGTTTTATGGTTCGGGCATGATATCCACCGTCCGATATAAATCAAATCCACGGCGCGACAATTAACCTGTATAGAGGGCCCCGCGCGCGAGAAACCGGCTGTATAGCCCCGCACCACTTCTACCAGTCCAGCGGTTTTGGGCCCGAGGCCAGCGATTCCATACGAAACACGCCACGTGTCTTTGGTACGGGTTCCCAAAATTGCTTTCCCCGCGCGTTAAGATCTGTACAATCGCCGGGCAGCGGAATTTGTTTGAACCGTCAGATCTGGCAATGTCAATCCAACGGTGGAGATTCTCCAGAGTTGCCCACCCATTATTTCGCATCCGTCATGTCATATGGCCCACCATCGTATTCCCCCCTTTGACTCTCATCCGTAAATCCGTGATTGTCATCCAATGGTCAGCAACCAGTCTCCCCGTCCATTGACCCTACCTCCACGTCGCCCTTCCACCTGTTCCCTCCGTACGTCCACGTGTCTTACTTCCGCACGTCCCAAATATTTCTCCCCATCATATATATATATATGCATATGTTTTCACTCACGCCCCTTGTTCTTATTTTTCCTCACGTCCAAACTGTTTAACGTAAGTCGCGCTCCGCCTGTTTAATCCATACCCCCATTGCTTTCCTTCCGCCACCCTGCATGTTCCTGTCCCCTGTTTGTGTCCACGACGTCGTCTTCATCTCCATCTCCACACCCCACACCTCTGAGTCTAGTTTTCCTAATGTGTTTATGATTTTTGCAGGTCTCAAGATAACAGGAAGGCATTTTAATTCGCTGCCGTCGTTGCAAAGGTTTAAAGCCCATAAAAGGACACATTTTGTTGGTGAAACTTAAAGGAGAAGCCGAGGGTAGGTGCGAGAAATGACCGCCATTAAAGAAGACAAAGATATGGATTCACAGAACCCTCCAGAGAAATCTTCCCTACATTAAAGATCCAGGATTCGAATCCAAAATCAAGGGCCGAGGGTACAGTACATAATTGCAGATTATCTCAGGGCCCTTACGGCAGCATATTTTTCCTCAGTAAAAGGCAGAACATTGTATATATTTTATTATTTGTGTCTTGTATATAAGGATATTTTCATCTCCCAGCATTTATTTCTATAGACAGATTGTAAAGTAAATTTATTTATAGTTAGTCATTCATAGTGTGGGCGCGAATTCTTTCTGCCATTTGTTTCAAAATAAGTCATTAAATGTTTCCTATCTACCTCCTCCTCTAGAATTCTCCATCTCCTCTATAAAAGCCCGAAAAGAAGACATTGTAAGGGTTCCAGATTTCTATCAGCAAACCGTGCAGCAAAAATTCTTTGGTATACATCTTGTTAAATTTCTGTATGAAGGTTCAGAGCCCGTAGGGTCTTAGTGAGGAGGGGTTATAACTGTAATGAGGATTCTGGTCTCTGGTATCTCACAGTATGTAATTTCTCTTATGTGTTAATACAATATCTCTTTTCATGCTACTTATCTTCTTGTATCATGTTCTATAATGCGAGTGGCTCACTAGTTTGCAGTAAGGATTCATCCTTGTTGATGCCCTTTCTGGAATTAGTCAAGCGCTTTAAATAGGCCTAGTCATGGTATACTGTTACATGTTCAATTCATCCATATTTTCTGCTATATTAGTTGCTTGAGGGGGGTGCTTTTAAAACGCCATTGTCATATAAGGATTCATAAATTGGTATGCCCTTATATGGTTCTGTTGTGTATCTGGGTATCAATCTCATGTCAGCTAATATCTTCTTTATGTTTCCTCACTACACTCACTTCCTGATATTTGATTTCTGTGATATATTATCTAAACTGGCCCTCTTTACAGTAAGCGGTCTCTTAACTGTCTGATTCCTTTGTATTGGAGTTTTACATGATGTCCCTACACTGTTCTTATCTTTGTACCAGCTTCTGAGAGAGATTGGTCCCATTCAAAACTAATTTCCTTGTTCAAACAAGAGATAGTAAGTGAGTTCTTAGACTGACAACCCAAACTATAAAGGGCTCCTTGCTATATTAAGATGTCCTAGGCACTGGTCTATGGCAACTCTAGACTGTCTCTAGGGGGGTGACAAAATCATCCACAACATCTTTCTGGTGCCGTTGCCAGGGAACGAATTCAAGAATATCAGTTTCCCTGGGTCTTGACAAATTTTTTTCACTCTCTAATCAGGTGAGCACAGAGAGTTGAAGAGTTGCATATCTCTCACCTTGGCGACTCCACTGGTCTTTATTTGATAAATTTTATTGGTAGTCCTGGCCCCTCGTAGGCCACATTTGAGGTCAGATACATCTCAGTCGAAAGCATCTTACGTGTCTGACCCAGAGAAGATTATTCATAAAAGAGTTTGGAAGGAGAGGAAGTCATCCCGTGCTGAAAACCCTGAATATTCCATTCAAGATTATCCGCCCTCTTCTTCTCAAGAAGTTAGAATAGAAAATCCCGAGTTTTCCTCGGAGACTCCACGTAGAGGAAGTGCCTGGACTGAGGAAGAATCTCATCCTGCTTTCGAGGCTGAAGAAATTAAAGAGGTCACAGAAGTAGTTGCTGTTAACCGTGAGTTATTCCCATCTACACCCCAGGCTTCTATGCAATATATTCCCATTGTTATTCATACTCCACTTTCTCCTACTCCTCTCCCTTCATTTTTACCTCAGACTATTGTGCAACCCCCACCTCCTCCAATGGCCAATGTTCCTACATTTCTTTTGAACAAATATGCTCCCCTGGCCTTACCCCAAGTGTTAAATGATATGCCACAAGATTATTTGAAGATTCTGCCGAGGTTTAATGGTGAAAATGATATTGATGCTCAGAAGCATCTTGAGACCTTCTGCTCTTTTGCAGAGAACTTGAATGTTGAACATCTGGATGTGGTCTTGAGATTATTTGTGCAATCTTTGGAAGGTGAAGCCAGGAAATGGTTTAAGACATTGGGGAACCGTTCAATAACCACCTGGGATATCATGGAGAATACTTTTCTTAGAAATTGGAGAGAAAAGAAAGATCATGGTCTATGCCTTACTGAGTTTAATACGATGAAGAAGAAACAGAATGAAGGGGTTTCAGTGTTTATTAAAAGATTCAATAAATTGTATCTGAGCCTGCCTCCCGAGATGAAGCCCCATGAAGCTGCTGCCAAGATAATTTTCATAGCAGCATTTCAGTTTGATTTTGGCTTCGCCTTGAGAGAAAGAAAACCTACCACTTTGGATGATGCACAGTCAGATGCTCTGGAATTGGAAGCAAACTTTGCCTCCACGGGGAAGTTAAAAGGAAAAGTTGAACAAGACACTAAGAGGAGAGGCAAAGAAGAGGTCTCCACCTCTAATCAGGAAAAATATTCAGATAAAATGGATGAAATAAGTAAAATGATAAAGAAGATGGTCAAGCTTGAACTGGAAGCCAAGAATGCAGCTCCCAAGAACTATTATAATGCTCCAAACAGAGGATATAATCCTCAGTATAGAAGGCCACCTCTCCAGATATTGTCGAGAGAAACAAAAGAACAACAAGACTAGGTACCTCATCCCTTGTACTTGGAAGGACCAGTAGATGACTCCACTGGAGATGCGGATTATGGATTAGAAGATTCAAATCTGGCTTTTTCAAATAATGATGATATGGATTTCCCATTGCAAGACGAAGATGAAGAAGCAGAGATTGACCATTACTGTAAGCAATTTTCTGATTTTATGGAAGCACAATTCAACGTAAAATATGATCTTAGATCTTCCAGAAAGAGGACCAGAACTCAAGACCAAGGAGAAGAGCCACCTCAGAAAGAAGAATATGTTCAGAAGGAATCATCAACGAAGAAGAATGCAGAAAAAGGTAAGAATCCTCTTCAAAATACTCCCTTGCAGCCTAGTGATCATATTCCTTCCTCTTCTAAAATAGTCAGTCCTCCTAATGTTGAGCCAGTGTCAAAAGAAGTCAAATCTTCAGTAGAAAATAAGGAGTCAAAAGAAGCCATGATAGAAAATCCCACATCTGCTTTCAATTTGCAAAAAGAACTTGAGAAGATTAAGATTCTTGTCCCTTTGACTGAGTTATTAAAACAGCCTGTATATCAGTCTCAAGTTACCTCTTTTATGCTTCCTCCTGAAATACCAATTGCACCTGATAGTTTAAATATTCAAGAAGAAAGACCCATGGTAGTCTTTGGCCCACATGTCGAGGAGATAGACCTTTGTACTCATCCCTTTCATGTGTCCCTAGTTATTCATGACCTGTTGTTACACAATTGTATGTTAGATTCTGGGGCTTCCCATAATCTTATGCCTCTATCTGTCATGGAACAACTAGGACTACAAATTACTAGACCATACAAAGATTTATATTCATTTGATTATAAAAGGGTTAAATGCTTGGGGATGATAAAAGATTTAGTGGTCAATTTGGCCCAAATTCCAGCAAAGAGTGTGGCCATGGACATCGTGGTTGCCGATATCCCAGCCCGCTTTGGCATGCTTCTGTCAAGGTCCTGGGGTACAAAGATTGGGGGATCAATTAAATTGGATTTAACATACGCTACTGTCCCAGTCTTTGGGGGTCAAGAAAGGAGGTTATACAGGGAGACTAGATTTGTTAAAATGGTAAGTGAGGCTGACTGCTCAGAGAACTCTCCAGTTTATAACAAAGAGGGAGACTTTTCATGTTTTATGTTAGAAGAAAATCAAAATTATGCTCATGAACCCCTCTTTGGTCAAATTCAAGCTGAGCAGCCTAAAGGAGATCAGGAATCAGAAATATGGACTTTGCATTTTGATGGAGCAAACTCAAGAGAAGGCAATGGAGCTGGGGTATTATTGATTTCTCCTACAGGAAGATGGGTGCCACTGTCCTTCAAACTAGAGTATGAGGCTACCAACAATGTAGCTGAATATGAAGTACTATTATTGGGACTGCAAATAGCCAGAAACATGGGCATCCAATGTTTAAAAGTCTTGGGAGACTCTGAGCTGGTGGTAAGACAAATCAAAAATCAATGCCAAACCAAGCATCCTCGGCTCAGGGCATATAGAAACGAAGTATGGGACATGATAGAAAATTTCTTCTTAGCATTTAATATACAGTTCATGCCCTGGGAGAAAAACAGGATAGCAGATTCTCTTGCTGTAGCTGCCAGTACATTTCGTCCTCCTCAAAATCCACTTTTAAGATATGAAGTGGAGGTACGGTACAGACCATCCATTCCAAACAATATAAAGCACTGGCAGGTATTCGAAGATGATGAACAGATGAAGAGATTTATGGAAACAGTGGGAGAGTTCACAAATATAGAAATTGATGATAACGAGGAGGAAGAAACTGAAAGTATTGCATAAAACAGATGGGAAGAAAGAATAGCAGGAAATAAAGTGTTGCAGCTGAAAGGAAACGTTATACCTAGAGGGCTGGTGCCTCTAGAAAGATTATTTAACAAAGATGATATTCCATTGCAGCCTAGCAAAGTAACAGAAGAAGATCAAGTGAGGGACTTGAATCTGGGTACTTCTACTGATCCCAAAATCATCAAATTATCTAAAAGAGTCCCAAAAGATTATAAAGAAAAATATTTGAAGTTATTTCAATCTTACAAAGATTTTTTTGCTTGGTCCTATCAGGACCTAAAAACTTTTGATGTAAATATAATGCAGCATAAGATTCCACTGAGGGAAGATGCGAAGCCTTATAAGCAGAAGCTTAGACAGATCAATCCTCTGCTGCTTCCCTCCATTGAAAAAGAGATCAAGAAATTACTGAAGGCCAAGATAATTGTGCCATTAAGATACTCAGAATGGATAGCAAATCTTGTTCCTGTTCGAAAGAAGAATGGAGAAATAAGGCTGTGTGTGGATTTCAGGAATTTAAATAGAGCGTCATTGAAAGATAATTATCCGTTTCCTAAAATGGACCACATCCTACAGAAAGTAGTGGGAGCATCCAGAATGTCAATGATGGATGGATTTTCTGGTTATAATCAAGTGGTTGTTCTCCCAGAAGACCAGAAGAAGACTGCATTTACTACCCATGGGGAACCTTTATGTATGCTAGAATGCCATTCGGATTAATTAATGCAGGAGCTACTTTTCAAAGGGCAATGGACATAGCCTTTGTTGGAGAACAGGACAAGTTTCTAGTGGTATATCTCGATGATATCACAGTATTTTCAAAGAATGATGATGAACATATTGAGCATTTGAGAAGAAATTTTGAAAAATGCAGAAGGTATGGCCTATCCCTCAATCCTCAAAAGTCTTTATTTGCATTAGATGAGGGAAAACTTTTAGGGCACATTGTAACAAAGGATGGTGTGAGAATAGATCCTAAGAGAGTTGAAGTAATAAACAGCATTCCTCTGCCCAGGAATAAGAGGGAAGTACAGGTATTTTTAGGCCGAATTAATTTCTTAAGAAGATTCATTCCTAACTATGTTGAGATAGTTAGGCATATAACTAACATGTTGAAAAAGGAGAATGAAGTAAAATGGTCCCAGAAGTCTAGAGATGCATTCAAAAGGATAAAGCAGGCATTTGCTGAAGCTCCTGTGCTAGCTAGACCAGATTACAGTAAGCCATTTATGATTTTCTCATTTGCTTCCCCTCACACAGTTGCTGGAGTATTATTGCAGAAAAATGAAGAGGGATATGAACAGCCTATAGATTTCTTCAGTCAAGTACTTTATGATGCTGAATTAAAATATAATATATTGGAGAAGCAGGCATATGCCCTGGTAAAGTCCCTTAAAGTTTTTAGAGTATATGTTTTGCAATCTCATGTCACTTCATATGTCCCCACAGCAGCAGTGAAAGATATTCTTGTTCAAGGGGATAGCGAAGGTAGAAGAGGAAGATGGATTGCAAAAATTCAGGAGTATGATCTGGATATAAGGCCTACCAAGTTGATTAAAGGAAAGGGACTTGCCAAGATGTTATCTGAATCAAATCATCAAGGTTTGGGCATTAACTTATCCATGATAGAAAATGAAGAATCCGAAAAAGAAGAAGAACAACAAGGACTGGAGATGGCTACTCAAAAGGTACATGTGAAATACCTAACTAGTCCTTGGTACAAAGAAATTGTTGAATATCTTTTAACACTTAGCTGTCCACCGGGCTGTGACAAGGTAAAATACAGGGCTGTAAGGATGAAATCACAGAAATATATAATTGCCAATGGACAGCTCTATTGGAGATACCCTTCAGGTATATTACTGTTATGCCTCACAGAAAATGAAATAGAGAACATATTGACAGAATTCCATGAGGGAATATGTAGGGGACATTACAGCTGGAGGGCTACAGCTCATAAAATCTTGAGGGCTGGTTTCTACTGGCCAAAATTGTATACAGACACTTTTTCTTGGGTCAGAGCATGTGACAAATGCCAAAGATTTGCCGAAAGACAGAAACTAGCAGCCATGCCCTTGATTCCTATTCATGTAAATGAACCATTTCAGAAATGGGGATTAGATTTTATAGGAGAAATACATCCCCCATCAAGTGGCCAATATAAATGGATACTAACAGCCACATATTACTTCACGAAATGGGTGGAAGCCATACCTATGAGAAATGCTACAGACGCTGTGATAATGAAGTTTATGGAGGAAAATATAATATCTAGATTTGGCTGTCCGGCTAGAATTGTAACTGACAATGCGCAGGCTTTCAAGTCTGCCAGATTTGTGAATTTTTGCTAGAGATATAACAGCATCCTAACTCATTCCACAACATACTATCCATAGGGAAATGGTCTAGCAGAGTCTTCTCATAAAACCTTGGTGAGAGCCCTAAAGAAAACAATCAGTGAAAATCAGAAAAACTGGGACTCTCAATTGAAGTTTGCTCTATGGGAAAATAGAATAACCAGTAAAAGAGCAACAAGGAAGTCTCCATATAAGCTGGTATATGGAAGAGCAGTTGTGTTTCCCCTACAATTGGCATTGCCAGTGGCGCGCTTCATGCAGGAGAATCAGGAAGAACCAGATGGCATGATCAGAAGGATTAATCAGCTGGTAGAATTGGAAGAAACACAGAACCAGGTAGATCAGAGATTGGTGGAAGATCAGGAGAAAATGAAGAATGTATTTGATCAGCATGCAAAGAATAGGAATTTTCAAGTCGGAGACCTGGTTCTCAGATGGTATGTTCGCAGAGCAGAAAAGGGCAAGCATGCTAAATTTGATCCGCTATGGTTCGGGCCATTCAAAATAGTGAAGCTAGGAAGAAACAACACTTTTTCTTTAGAAAATCTACAGGGTGATTTGTTGGATGCACCCGTGAATGGCCAATTCCTCAAGCCATATTTCCAAATCTGACCGAGGCTGGGAATGCCTGATTGTATATACTGTATATAAGTTGTTTTGATTTCTCTTTTTATAGAAAGGAATGCTGGAAATTACCTGAAGGGGAAGCGCAGGGGAATTGAAGAACAGAGTGAAATATTCAATGGTCTGCATGTTCTCGACATGCCCGAGGACGAACATGCCGTCCCCAGATGGAGCCGATGTTGTACATATTCCCTCCTCCATTTAAATTCTGGTCACTGGTCCTTTAAAATTTGCTTCAAATTTCCTTCGTGATCAAAACCCCCCCCCATATTGAATTTATCGCCACCTTTTCCGCTCCAAAATACATTTCCCAAATGTTAAAATCCGCTTTTTAAATTATTTTGGACCAAAGCCCCAGGGCCGTAGCCCCTTCCCTGTCGTCATCACATGACCTGAGCCCGAAAACCATGAGCCAAAGGGAAGGGAGCTAATTGTTTTACGGTTCGGGCATGATATCCACCATCCGATATAAGTCAAATCCACGGCGCGGCAATTAACCTGTATAGAGGGCCCCGCGCGTGAGAAACCGGATGTATAGCCCCGCACCACTTCTACCAGTCCAGCGGTTTTGGGCCCCAGGCCAGCGATTCCATACGAAACACGCCACGTGTCTTTGGTACGGGTTCCCAAAACCGCTTTCCCCACGCGTTAAGATCTGTACAATCGCCGGGCAGCGGAATTTGTTTGAACCGTTAGATCTGGCAATGTCAATCCGACGGTGGAGATTCTCCAAAGTTGCCCACCCGTTATTTCACATCCGTCATGTCATATGGCCCACCATCGTATTCCCCCCTTTGACTCTCATCCGTCAATCCGTGATTGTCATCCAACGGTCAGCAACCAGTCTCCCTGTCCATTGACCCTACCGCCACATTGCCCTTCCACCTGTTCCCTCCGTACGTCCACGTGTCTTACTTCCACACGTCCCAAATATTTCTCCCCATCATATATATATATATGTGCATATGTTTTCACTCATGCCCCTTGTTCTTATTTTTCCTCACGTCCAAACTGTTTAACGTAAGTCGCGCTCCGCCTGTTTAATCCATACCCCCATTGCTTTCCTTCTGCCACCCTACATGTTCCTGTCCCCTGTTCGTGTCCATGACGTCGTCTTCATCTCCATCTCCACACCCCACACCTCTAAGTCTGGTTTTCCTAATGTGTTTATGAGTTTTGCAGGTCTCAAGATAACAGGAAGGCGTTTTAATTCGTTGCCGTCGTTGCAAAGGTTTAAAGCCCATAAAAGGACACATTTTGCTGGTGAAACTTAAAGGAGAAGCCGAGGGTAGGTGC
Source organism: Pinus albicaulis (assembly GCA_034641835.2). NCBI lineage: Eukaryota > Viridiplantae > Streptophyta > Pinopsida > Pinales > Pinaceae > Pinus > Pinus albicaulis. Next base: position 280,558,269 of record CM076569.1, read on the forward strand.
AAGAAATGATTGCCATTAAAGAAGACAAAGATATGGATTCACAGAACCCTCCAGAGAAATCTGCCCTACATTAAAGATCCAGGATTCGAATCCAAAATCAAGGGCCGAGGGTACAGTACAGAATTGCAGATTATCTCAGGGCCCTTATGGCAGCAGATTTTTCCTCAGTAAAAGGCAGAACATTGTATATATTTTATTATTTGTGTCTTGTATATAAGGAGATTTTCATCTCCCAGCATTTATTTCTATAGACATATTGTAAAGTACATTTATTTATAGTTAGTCATTCATAGTGTGGGCGTGAATTCTTTCCACCATTTGTTTCAAAATAAGTCATTAAATGTTTCCTATCTACCTCCTCCTCTAGAATTCTCCATCTCCTCTATAAAAGCCCGAAAATAAGACGTTGTAAGGGTTCTAGATTTCTATCAGCAAACTGTGCAGCGAAAAGGCTTTGGTATACATCTTGTTAAATTTCTGTATGAAGGTTCAGAGCCCGTAGGGTCTCAGTGAGGAGGGGTTATAACTGTAATGAGAATTCTGGTCTCTGGTATCTCATAGTATGTAATTTCTCTTATGTGTTAATACAATATCTCTTTTCATGCTACTTATCTTCTTGTATCATGTTCTAGAATGCGAGTGGCTCACTAGTTTGCAGTAAGGATTCATCCTTGTTGATGCCATTTCTGGAATTAGTCAAGCGCTTTAAATAGGCCTAGTCATGGTATATTGTTACATGTTCAATTCATCCATATTTTCTGCTATATTAGTTGCTTGAGGGGGGTGCTTTTAAAACGCCATTGTCATATAAGGATTCATAAATTGGTATGCCCTTATATGGTTATGTTGTGTATCTGGGTATCAATCTCATGTCAGCTAATATCTTCTTTATGTTTCCTCACTACACTCACTTCCTGATATTTGATTTCTGTGATATATTATCTGAACTGGCCCTCTTTACAGTAAGCGGTCTCTTAACTATCTGATGCCTTTGTATTGGAGTTTTACATGATGTCCCTACACTATTCTTATCTTTGTACCAGCTTCTGAGAGAGATTGGTCCCATTCAAAACTTATTTCCTTGTTCAAACAAGAGATAGTAAGTGAGTTCTTGGACTGACAACCCAAACTATAAAGGGCTCCTTGCTATATTAAGATGTCCTAGGCACTGGTCTATGGCAACTCTAGACTGTCTCTAGGGGGGTGAAAAAATCATCCACAACATATCCTTTGATCAGTTCCCCTCAAAAACCCAAAACAAACCAAAACATACTTAACAAATAGCCTAAAATCAAATATACAAAAGAAAACAAGCTCACATCCTTTACATAATAGAGAGAGCCCTCTCTGAGTCCAGGAAAGCTATGTCCTAAGGCTCCAAAGCTTGGTCTGATGTTATCCCGTCATTTGGTTTACCAATCTTCCAAATTACGGGACTCCAATAGAGAAGGCATGGGTGGAGGTGATGGAAAATGATCTCTGGGGGGTGATGGAGGAGTGGAGGTAAGTGGGTGTGAAGTGGAAGGCAAATTTTGTTGAATGAAGGCTTGGGGATTTGAAAATATATCATGTGAGATAAAAAATTCCCAAGGGATTCCCTGCTGCTCTAGCTGGTTTAAAACAATCATTTTAATCAAAGAGTGGTGAAAAAAGCTTTGCATTTGGTGGGCATAACTCCTTTTCTTGACTATTGAATCCATTTTGTCAATGCTCTGGTAGAGATAGTACAGTAGGTTTAGAAATTTAACCTTGGTGAAGTGCATTAGCAGCCTTATGTGATATGAATAAAGCCTGGAGTACCTCTCCTCACAAGTGAAGTACTTGATGATCTCCCTCATTAGTAGTTCATATCTCTCTAGTAGGTGAGAAAAGGGGAAGAAAGTATTGCAGCCTTGATACCTAGGTTTGGGGAAGGGCTAATAGTAGCTTAAGTCCAATTTGTTCCTCTTGAACCATCTCTCACCCACATCTGGTATCCCTGTGGCCCTAGCAATGTATCTAGATGATAGCTCAAAATTTACTCCTTCTCAGTTGACCTGCTTGTTTTGTAGGCTAAGAATGAACAACCTAGTCAAATTTGAGTGGTTTTGGACCTATTTAACCCTCTCATAGAACTGATAGCATCCAACACCTTGAAAGGAGACGAGGTGATTTGAATTTTATCCAAGGGCTCAAACCTATTAATTCTTCCTCCCTTGTGTTTTGTCCTAATAGGCCCTTGGCCTTCATCACTACCGGTACTTATCTCTTCTCCAGACATAGTGACTGATTGTGTCCTTGAACAAATTGGTTTTCAGCTTGTGAGAGCTTTTAGGTCTAGGGAGGGAAAATGAGTGATGGTGAGGGAAAATTTTAGAAAATGGGGGAAAAATGAAAGTAATTATAGGAATGATTTCAGATTTTTGAAGATGCCTAGTCTGTACTAAGTGTATTTATACCAATGACCACTCTCCAACTAGTAAATTTTTCCCTAGAAGGTTAAATGAGTGTTTGCCATGAAGATTAGTGTTTTTTAGCCAATTTAGGTTTTTGTTACCCTTCTTTGATTATGGTTTCAAAAAGAACACTTGGAGGGCAAAGAAAAGTGACCACCAACCTTTTTAAACTTGTGTAGGATCCTGGGGGAAATTTGAGGAGAAAAAGACTGATTTTGGCCAATGTTTGGCAACTCTGGCCAAATTTCTCTTGTGCGTAGCACCACCCAACTGGTCATTTTAGTCGTGCCCTCTACACACCTCTATGCGTAGCATCGGTCAGGTTGGGTGCCCTTGTACACAGCACTGGCGAGTCATGTTGTCTTGTGCGCAGTGCCTGAAGACTGTGGGTGTCTTGGGCCTCTGCACAGGCCTATCGGGTCCTCCCCTATGTGCACACCCATTTCTGTGGGCAGCTTGGGCTTTGACCTGGGTGTGTGTGTGTAGCATCAGTTCCTATGCATAGCGCTGGTCCATCTGTGCCCAGCGCAGTGTTTTTTAACACTGTCTTTCCTCATCTATGTGCAATGCCAAAGGTTCTATGCGTAGCGCCACCACCTATGCGCTGCACTAGATAAAACTTGCCTAGTCTTCAGAAAAACACCCTGAAATGCTTCAACTATTCTCTATCTTTATTTCAAACAAAAAAATGAGTTTCGGAAGAGGGAAGGAAGGCCTTTATACCTTTTTTGAAAAATAATTTCATGATTAAACCCACTTTTCTAATGTTTGTTTCCTTTCTTGCTTTTTCACTGACTTTTTTGGTCTTTTTGTCTTGTAGGTGTCATAAGTCTGAGAAAAATGGTTTTTTTCCTTTGCTGGAGTATCTTGATGTTTCCCTTGGATTGAAATTTTTTTTAACAATCTTAGCTTTGCCTCTTACCCACATTTTGGAAATATGAACCAATTATTAAAAAGAAAAAGGTCATTTTGACAATTTTTTTAGGAAAAGGCATACAGTGATATTAGTGCTCGAAGTAGTGAAAACCTCTTGCTGTGAAAACCCTAGCAGTTGGTATCAACAAATCCTTTAGTCTTTATATGTTCCATAATTATGAGCAACATCAGGTTTTTTGATCTTATCAATCTTCGTGTAGGTAGCCATCTTTGACAGTCCCGCAGAAGTGTCACTCATGGCTAACTACCTTTTGAAGAATATACTTTTGATAAGGAAACCCTTGTTGGAGGCTTCTCTGATTTGTTTTAGACCAACTAAATGTTTGTTTCTTTGACCATTTTGATAGTGATATATCTCTGGTGGGAAAAGTTAGCAATTTAAACCATTTTGTGTATCCCCTTGGCCACTTCTGTTTTTGAAGGTGCCTACAAAACATTTTCTTTTGTCAGTGTCCCTTTTTGTGGAGTTTGACATCTCTTTTCTTCAATAGTGAACCTATTTTTAGCATGATTTCCTCCTTGGGAATCTCACCTCACACTTGCCTTTCTTTTTATCATTTTGAAGGTTCTCTGACTACATTTGGAAACTCATCCTCTTATACTGATACCCTTTACCACTTTCTCCCTTTGGTGCAGTGAAGTAATGCTGCTTTGACAAACCCTAGGGGGTACCTTGGATGTCCTTTGAATGCCATCTACTTGTTTATGAAGGAGGACTTATCATCTTCACTTGACCTTTTCGATCCATCTTCCCAAACTGAGAACTCCTAGGTTTTAGGGCTGTTTAGAGAAAAGTAAACAGTGTTGTCTTCTAAGTTCTCTAGAGCCCTTTCAATTTCATTCATTTATGTTCAGTTCACCTCACCTTTTTCCCTTATTCACTCATGAATTATGAAAATATTCAATGAGTACTTGGTTCTATTCAGGTGCCTTTTGTCCTTGTGGTCATTGTGATGGTTTTTTTCCTAGTACACTATCTTGTCAATCAACCATAAAAACCTTGATTTGTCTTTAAAAACAGGCCTATTGCCTTTCTCTTTGATGTGGATGTCTTATTGTGATGATTTCACCCTATTACCTTACCTCTTGCTAGGCTGATGGCCATCTTGATCTTTTTGCATAAATGTGAACAAGGGCAGCTGTCCCTTGCAGAATTTGTGCTTTAGGCCAAGGAGGTCATTGTTGAATGGCCCTTTGATTAGTTTTGGACAAATTCATTTGTCTCTTTTCTTCTTTCAATGCAGTCTCTTTACATAGGAAAAACAGAGATTTTAAGGACACCAAAACCACCCTATGACCTATGAAACCCTAGGTGACCTAGTGGAAGGTTCCTTGGACTTGGCTTTGGACTAAAAAACTTAGACTTGGGAATTTTTAGGGTAAAATGGAGTTTTTATAGACTCATGTATTGGAGATCCAAAATCCAATGTACTTGATTTACCTAGGGCCTGTAGAGACAGTCTTGAGACCATCAATGCTTGGGGTATTTCTGGAGAGGTAGGAGAGATGGATGTTTGGTGGCCCCAGGTAGCAGTAGAGGGGTTTTTAGGCCAATACAAAAATAGAGTATTAAGGTCAAAAGTGACACAATAGAGACAAAAATAGTGACATGATCCCATGATGGTTCTTATGGGGTGGGTGAGCTGAGCTTGACATGATGAGATGATGAAATAGTGAAAAAATTATCTTAAGGATGATGAAGGCAGTGATATTTCTTGGAACTCGAAATTTTCATGAAATATGTTTCTATAAATCTAGGGAAATAGTTTAGTCATCTACCCAGACAAAAATTACTGATGACTAACACCACTAAGAAAAGAAAGACACCTCTACCCCCCAGCTGGTCTCGTCTCCCTGTAGGTTTTGGAAACACTAGTATTACCCAACATATCGTTGCCATTCCCAGTTTGGTACCTTGTTCCTCCTTCCATAATAGGAGCCACCCATGTTACTGCCACATGGTTGAAGCCCCTCAGTCTTGAGGAGCCCCCACCCATCCAAGAAACGGTCGAGACCAGCTCCGCAAAGGAAGCTCCCATTGAGAAACCGGTGATCACATCCAAGAAAGCTGAGAAGAGAGGAAAGAATATGGTTACCCCAGCCATTCAACGAGAGTCACCAGTTTATGCCATATGTGAAGTAATAGGTCATCCTACCCATATAGGTCCATAATTGGATGAATTAAGACCACTCCTTTGCTCTGAAACAGACATCTCAATGCCACGTTCCCGTAAAAAGGAACCTACCACCAAAGGTAAAGGCAAAGTGTTGTGTACCAATCATGCATGCACCCTATATAGCAACTATTGGCACTATACCTACCATTGTCTAGAGATACCACAATTTAGGGACGCCTTACATGCGATTGAGTGATCCTATCAAGAGGATCCCTCCACCCAATCTATCGGTGATGAGCCTCGCACCATCCTATACCTATAGGAGGAACGTAGGGTTATAGAAATACCCCTAGTTATGCCCATTATATTTTTTACGCTATCCAATGAATGGGGTCACTTCCTTGAAGAGTGCACAACCATGGAGCTCATCCATAGATGGTATCCAATCGAAAGGGTTTACTATGTTGGATTGTGGGCAACAAAATTCACATGTCCATTATGCACCCACAATCACCTTTTGGAAGATTGTCACTACATACCTCGATTCCAGCTAGCCTTGCTAGCCTTTGCTCAGCCATGGTTCGTCTTTCCCAAGATGACGATATGGATGCCAAGTCCACAGGCAGCTCCATGACCCAAGTAGATGGGATGATAACATCCATCATGTTCTTGACAACTGAAGAACGACCCACCAGGGAACCTCTAGCTTCCCCCAACCACTCTTCACAGGGATGACCAACATGTACGTTATGCAAAAATACAGACCATGCAAACATCCATTGACCTGATTTAGCAACCTTCTGGTGCTAGTTCCCCATCAGACCACAAACTGAACTCAATGGAACCTTAATATCAAGGATATTTTTCCTGATATGTCAGGGTAATCATTATAAGCGACATTGTACTTATGCCTCGCAATTTTTTCCCACCATCGACATGATTAATGCCATAGAGAAAAGACAGGACAAACTCCGGGAATGGCATAAAAAGTACATCACCGGGTCAATGTCCCCACCCCTACAATGGTGTATCAAGCAAGACAAGGAAACACACCAACAAAGCATAACCTTGGCCAAGCCTAGGATAACATGTGGCCTATGTGATATGAACGATCATGGAGTCAAACAATACAGAGAACTGAAGCCTCTTGTAAAGAGTCTCCAAATAGTCTTTTCTCTCCCTGAGAAACTTCTCTCAAACCAAGAGAAGATCATGTGCACTTATTGCTGGATTTTTTCATACTTTCATCATATGTTTAAGTGTGTACATCTCCCCAAGCTGAGAGTGGCATGAAATGCATTAGTCTACACTCCACCAAAGAGGTAGACACACCTAAGCCAACAATACAGAAATGTAAGAAGAAGACAACCTCTTCTACGACCGACCCTTTCCAAGCATCCACATCAGGAACAACGAGTAGCATAGAATCCCACACTATCTACTCCGTTGTATTAGTGATACTGTGCACCATCTACACCAGCCAAAATCACACACTAGAGTCATGCCAGCTAATGGAAACATTTAGGCACCTATGTGGTAGGCACAATTTCCACCTACTAGAAATCGACCATCCTAGCAGGGAACCCAACCTTGCACTCATACAAAATCCCATTACAGATATTATTCCCCCACCAAATGCTGAAAACACAATCCACCATATATGATTTGTATCAGCTCATATTGGCGATAGGATTACTGCCTTCCCCTCCTCCCATGATTTCCACCTTAGTCCTATCGCAAAAAACCAAGGTACCTTGCGCTTTTGCATTTATTTCTGCAAAATCCCAAATTTTCATGCCACCATCAAATTCCTCAATGATACCTAGCCTCTAGAACAACGCCTAGTACAACTAGAGCTTATTGACGAAAATCGACGACAATCGCTGCAACATAACGAGGCCCACAAGAAAAGGGTAAAATAATCATTCAACTACCACATCACCCCTCACTCATTCACCAAGGGAGAATTAGTCCTTCGCTATGATGTTGCAAAAGAGGTCTTAGGGCCAGGAAATTTTGAAACTTTGTGGAAAAGACACTACATCATTAAGCATTGCCTCCGACAGGGGGCATACATCTTGACAGAACCAGACTGGACTTGCCTCACTAGCCCCGTCAACGGCCTTTACCTCAAGAAATTATACCCATAAGGGCCTCAATGGCCCTTCCCCTAGAGTGAGAGTACACAAATCCCAACCACTAAAGATTTTTGACCCAAAGAATTTTTTTAAAAGTGCTCGAAGTATCACCATGGATCACCAAAATGAACCCTATTTCGGATTTGCTGATGGAGCATCAAGATGGTCTCAAAATTTAGTCGAAGCTTCCTGGGTCATTTACTACCCTAATTGATCACCTCTGTGTTCAAACAGTGTGTGTATCGGTTTAGCAACAAACAGTCAGGTAGAATATGATGCCTTCATTGGTCTTATGTGTGATGCCCTCCATCGGGGCAATCACCATATGCATATCTACCTCGACTCCCAGTTAGTAGTATCACAGCTAAACCAAACATTTGAGACAAGAGATACACATATGTTTAGAAAATATTTGCATGCCAAAAGCTTAAGCAGACAATTTCACTATATCACATTTTCACATGTAGCAAGGAGTCAAAACCAAACAACTGATCGCATAGCTAACAATATCCTAAAGTGGAATGCATCTCGAATACATCATCATACATAAAACCAAAAATATATATATCCACCAGCATAACAAAATACATAAAACGAAATAGGTAATACATCAAGTAGAACCGCAAAAAATATCTCTCATATATATATGAAAATATGTATATCTAAGTACAAAAAATAGTGTCGCTGGCCCAATTGCCAGCCCAAAGATACAAAATTCATCAAAAATAAGGGAAGCATCGTCATAACAGGTACTTTCCCTGTGTACAAAACTACTCTAGGGGGATGCCCCCTCAAGAGGGGCACCTAGACCCACCACTACTCCCAGTACCACCACCGGAGCTGTGTTGCAACTCTGATCGCCACCCGACATAGAGTGGGTTGATACTCCCTCTGGCGAGCCATCACTGTCTCTAACCAAACCTCCTTGAAGTCATCCATGAAATCTTGAGTAGGCATACCCTGGGTCAAGCGGTCCACTTGACCCTGGAAGTCCTCAAGAGTAGTCACCTGAGCTGTCAATTCTGCAATGCACGCCTGTTCCACATCAGCATGAGCTCGCTTGGCCACAACCTCTGCAACAGCTGAGATGCTACCCTAACTTGAGGGGCCAACACCATCTCCCTAGGTCCACCAGCACCACCAACTAGTCCACCTGAATCACCTTTTCCTAGACCACCTCAAGGTCATCGCAGAAGATCTTGGCCCACCAGTCGAGCCATGGGGCAACCCATCTTGCCAACATCTGCACGAGTAACCAAAACAATTTCAGTGTCACTAGTGAAACATGTAAATACATACATACTCAAGAAAATGTAGAAAAAATATATAACACATACTTGCAGGTCCCCAAACATAACCAAAAGAGAGACCCATGTTTGGGTCACCCTAGAAGTCCATTCCCGCATACGGGTATGGTAAGAACCAGGCCTCTATTGGGGCATTCCAGTAACGCCCCAGCATACCTCCACCAGCATAATCCCATCCATGACATTTTTTCATCTGCTTCATCAAACTTGCACATGAGACCAACCAATGGGACCCTAACCCTCAGTAAAACACCTTCCTCACAACATCAATGAGTGAACATTTTCATGTTTTGGGGTACCCATCTCTGTGTTTTGTACAAACCAAACCCCATTATTTTTATTCTTTTGGTAAGTGTACAAAGATCGCAAATGGTGCACTTCGCCCCACCACCCTCGTATTTCATTTTTTCTCCCATGGCAGTAGTCCTTGATCTCCCTTGGTTGGAGTGTTTCACCCCCACACACACACCATCATGACATTCATAGCTGGTTTACACCTGCCCTGGAAGTCCTATCGACTCCAGGAATTTTCCCTTCAGAAATAACTATGACTTCCACCAAGCTGCATAATTATGCTCCGACCTCGGGCCACTGAATCCTCATCATCTTTCAGTCGCCTCTCACCAACATTACTATGTTAAACCCACCACATCCCGGTCCCTAATCCCTCATATCGGTGACCCCTCATTCAGTTAAGGCCTCCTTTTTGTCGACTTCAACACCCATATTCCAAAAAGGAATCGATGCCTTGGATCACCCCTCTCCATACAAAGGGGCATCCTCGGGTCACACTATGGGAGACATCATTGTCCACATATTTCATTGATCCTCCCGACTTTCTACTATGAAAAAATCTTTCATGTCAAGATGGTATCGTACCTTACAACCATTGCACTTTGATCAAATCCGTCGAAGACCCATGCCTCCATAAGCGTCTCTTCCAACAATGCTTACACGAGAAGGTCCCAACCAACACCTATGTGTACATTGCGCAACTATATTCCATACCAAGTTTATGCATATGGGTACCACATTCCACCTATCCTCAAAGAAAAAATTCCCTTGAGGGCGTTAGTAGTCGTCGTCAACAACCGCCAGCATCACTACCATAGTAGTGACACAGACAAAACATGTATCTGTCAACTTTGTTTAACTACCCATAGCATCATGAGCATGGGACATGCCCGCCTTGTTGAAATTTTGTATATATATTGTAAATTATATTTTCTTGCAGGGATCCCTTAGATGTGGTCATTCTTGGAACCAGTGTAGGGTGTTTTTAACTCCAAAGCTTCACGCAGGTGTCCCTCTCTTTCTGCACACGATACAAAAAAGAAACTATAATGTATTTAAGTTATACAGTCCTTCCTAGACCCCACACATTAGGGGGCAACTGTTAACACTGGAAAATTTTATAGAAGAAGATGACATTAATTAATGTCAAGCCAAAGGATTTATAGGGCAGGAAGACATTATGGAATCAAGAAAGTATTTAAAATCTCTAAGGTTTTGAGAAAATCAAATTTGAACTAGTATTAAATGTTGATTTCGTGAATTATCCTTTGAGAAGAGCGCCTTCTGCACACCTTTTTTCCCGATAAGTGCACATTCCTGAAAGTGGAAAAATGTCATTATCTGGGACCACAAAAATCAAAGGACAAGTTACTCCTTACATGAAGCCTCCTAAGGACAGCCACCAGCACCTTCTTAGATACTATGTGAGCACACAATGGAATCATACCTTTCCCTTGGGTCACCATCCACCATGTACCAAGGAAGGGAAGGAGGATTTGAAATCCCCTATATAAAGCCACCATGAGAAGAATAATGGGTGATCACATTGTTATGCTGGCCAAAATTGCCCAAGAAATACTAGCAGTGTGTGACCCGGAGCTGGAGATAGAGGGGACTCGATTGTTGGCAATCCAAAAGTCTTAGTCCGTCACAGCAGAGAGAGAGCGAGCTTGCACCGAGGCGAGCTTGGAAAACAAAATCTTTGCATCGGGACCTAGAAGCATTTTCTAGGGGCCCTTTGGCAAGTGGGTAAAATTTCTTCTTTGTATCAAATGCTTAATAAGAAGGGGCCTAGAGCCACCATTTGCATTATTATCGTTTAACTCTCTCCAATAGCTTCTGTATATTTGTGTTTTAGTTTTATTTTAATTTGGGTATACATTTGCATGATTTTTCCTCTAGATTGTATGCTTTTGAACTCCAGCACTTTCTACCTGTTACCTATATTTTAAAAGGATGAACCACACCCCTTAAACTGGTGCGATTTTGTACATCCATGCACCAAATCCACCACAACAATCATCACATCCAACAGTATCCCATGGTCTGAAAATTTGCCGACTCTAGGTCTACCGTTTGACCCATTACAATACATTGGGGGCTTTGACCCATCCCAAATCCCCTGCGCAAGACCCATTTAATACAAAAAATATATAAAAAATGCAACTAAGGGACCTTGTTCCAACACTTCCTATCACCAAATCATAAAAACATAAAATCAAAGACATGAACACTTGATTACACAACTTCATAGACATGATACATGACTAAACCCGATGAAGTACAATATGAAGCATGTGGTTGTTAGATGACCAAATATTATGACCAAAACATGACAAAAACTTATGCTCTCCACAAGACATACTCAAATATGCTCCTTAACCATAATAATAAAACATTTTCCAACAAACAAGATGATGAATTATAACAACATAAATCTCATCATGCATACAACCATTTAAGTGAATAAGATAAAGCCATAATCTAGCAGCAAATAAACTGATAACAACACTAACCAATCATTATGAGATATAAGATAGTGATAAATAATAGCATATATCCATGAGATCAATGAGCATCATAAAACTCCAGTATGTATCAAGAACATAAATGTAGGTCATGAAATTACAACAGCAACATATGACCATCATATCTCATCATGCACATGATAACAACAGTAATTATGTCCAAAATATGTTTACCATTTTTAGAAACAATCATCCACTCAAAGTAGCAGGAAATAAACCAACACATCTCACATCATAGGATTGGCCTCAGAGAATTATGGAAGCAAACAATGGATCCATGAAATAATAAATCAACTCCTCCAAATAGTACCAACATATCATCTCACTAGTAATCATTAAGCCATATATGCATAATTCCAACAATTAATCAACAACTAAACAATATTCGACATGCAACAATAATTTAATATAAGGATATATACTAAATGCAACATAGGAAAAATATTCACCAATCTCATTAATAGAGGAAATGAACATAAGTGAGGGATCATGCAACATAGTGACCAACAAATCAATATTTGATGGTGATAACGTCACATCACAAAAAGCCACTATACGCCATATATTTTGTTATTATTTTGTAGCATTGGCAGTTGTTTGTTACAATAAATTATTTTAGAGATGGCACATTTGTAGGGGAAGCATATCACATGATTTCATTTTCTAGTGATTATTTATAGCAGCTTGGTCTATGAGGTTGTTTGGAACAGTTTTCTATGTGTCTCATATATTTCTCTAACATTGGCCATTGCAAGAGTTCTTAGAGGTAACTACCTTGAGTTTATATATGTTATATGAGTTACATGTACCTCATATATTATGTATGAGGTATATTTGTCTCTTCTACAACTATACCTCAATGCGCACTCAACTAAATAAAATTCACTCTCCTCACCATTGGCTCTCAAACACACTATATTTGCATTGATGCCATGTATTCATGCTATATTATTATATTGGGATGCATAGATGAGAGCACACTAATGTTTATATGTAAAATCCATGTACCTTTATTGTTTTATCTTGTTGGGTGTATTGGTCATGGAGAGACCCATTGTGTCGTTTAGCTATGTATAAGCTAATGGGTGTCATGTCTTATTTTCTATATCATTGATGTATTCCATTTACATTGGGTGCATAGTGTAAACTTGGGTCCATAGAGTCATGGTTGGTGATAGGTGTGGTTATAGAGGAGTCATATGTTAGTCATATGTACTTTTCATGGCCATGTATTTTCTCCAAGAAGAATTTTATGTGTTGTGCTTCATTTTATATCTTGTGTTGAAATTTGCAACAAGAAAAAGTGAAATTGGCAGCCAGAAATGAAATACAAAAAATGGCACCGAGAAATGGATGCCATATGAGGCTTTTAATTTAATTTTCCCTTAATTAAATTGGAAGAAAAAATGAAATGACTAAATGATTGAGTTAGCTTAGGAAATTCGAGTTGAGGTTCTAAGAGGATGCATGCAAAGGAATTTTCTACTTTTAGAGGGTTTAGATATAGTTATTTGTGAGTTGTAATTAGCTAACTCAAGAAATTTAGTTAAAATTAGTTTAACTAGTTATAACCAAGAGACGAGCTAGTGAGAGGTCTAGTGAATTAAATATGATTTTATTCCCAAGTAGTGATCAATTAGTTAACTGATCATTCAGTAAATAGATGTTGCATGCTAGTTCTAAGGAAGACCCAGCTGAGACTAAGGTTAAAGAGAAGAGATCTATCAATTGTACTATTAGAAAATTGTACAGGTCATGCATGAGGTCATCGGGAAGGCCTTGAAGGATTGCGCAATATTAGTTTGGAATTTCATAATTAATAGGGGCTCAATCAACCCAAGAATGTGTAAGCAAGGAAGGCCAGACATAGGCAAGCAAAAGTGTTATCACCAAAATTTGGTCATCTAGCCATTTACAATTAGATTTATCGAAGTACACCATGTAAGAAAAATTTTACCATAGTAAAATTGCTTTCACTATAAGAAATAATTTAATAAACCATATTTTATTAAGTTATTTATCGTCTAAACAAGAAACTGCATGAGGAATAATTAAATAAATACCCATTTATTGATTTTCCTCTAGGAATAATTAATTAAACCAATGTTTAAAAAATATTCCTCTTCATATTTAACCCAATTATGAGAAATAATTAGATAAATCATTATTTATCAAATTTTTTCTCTAGGAATAATTAATTAAATCATTATTTAGTTATTATTCCTTGTTAAATTTGACTAAATCACCTAGAAATAATTCAAAAAAATCATTATTTGCTAATTATTACTTAACCAAATTCTTGAAATGATAAATAAATAATTTATTTGTTTATTATTTTTAAATAAAGGTATTAACCAATTTAAATACCTACTCCCTCCAACAAAATATAATAAAATATTCCAAGCAGTTAGATCTAGATCTTGGTTAATAATATTTTTTTATTCTCCATTATCGAGGATAACTCAATATTTTGTTATAAATAGGAAGGTTTTCCATTCATTCTTCACTTGGATCACTTTCATTGTTGCGCTTTGATCGTTCTCATTGCTTCTACTATTTTCTTTGCTTCTTGAGCTCCCATAGAGTTCAACACATTTTGGGTTTTCTGCACCATTGAGAGAGAAAAACTTCTGGATTTGAAGCATTGAGGACAAACAATAACTGATCCCATTGAGTGGGATTGGTAACATTATTATTTGTTCCCTTCCCTGATGTTATAATATATTCAAAATTCTTTAAATATTGTCTTGTTTTTTGGATGCATGGAGCAATTCTTATTTATTTTTACTATTTAACTACTTTTACTGCATAGATCTAGTTTTTTGCGGAATTTTTTTAAACTATCGATTGCATATCTAAAGAAGTTACACAACCATGTCTGTTGTTAGGGTTGTTTGTCACACACAGATAAATTCAGCTCTGTTCGTACACTTGCGTTAAGAATTTACGCTAACAAATGGCGACTCCGCTTGGTTTTTAATTACACATTGTTGTCAATAGATGGTGACTCCATTGTTGTAATTTAGATTTCTAGGTGACCAACATATTTAGTAAATAGGTTTTTTCTTCAACTGTTTTTAGTCTCTTGATGTTGTTTTTTAAACTTTTATGCCCTAAAAAATTAAAAATTCTAACTTTGGGTTGTTTTCGGGGGTTTTCCACAGCTAAAAGGTATTAGCCGCACCAGAGATGATAATTTTTCCATAACCTACTACTCGAAGGTTCATGAACTATAACTTGCACTTTTTGAGCCAAAACCTGCAATTTCTGCCAGAACTTGCACCTGTCTGCCCAAAAAATGTGCTTTCCATAGCCCACAGGTCAATACCTACGAGCTAAAACTTTTTTATGAATTTTTTCTATGTCTATCAGGGTTTGCCGAGAGCACCATTTTGGGTTGTTCGACCTCTGTCTCAGCCCATCTTAGGCCTAGATATGCTCATTTTGTCTCCTTGAAGTAGAACCAATCCCCCTAGGGTTTCAGTACACTTCCACCATTGTAGGAGGGGTTTAGCAGAGTAGGTAGTTTGATATTTGCAGCACATTCAACAATTGTTTTAGGGTCTGATATATCCTTCTTTAAAGTCCTTTTTGATAGGTTATCATTCCATCAAGAACTCCCTCTTGAGTTTTGTTTGGTCTTTCCCTTAGGGTACCCTTGTTCCCCCTAGGGTTTTAACCTTCACTCTCCTTTTTGCAGCAGTTTTGCACTCCGATTTCTTACTGTTTTCTGCATCATTTCATGTACATCTGAGTCATTAGATCCCTGTCCCTTAGAAATTAGATCTTTTGGACATATTTTGTGTTTTGATTCAATTTTTCACACCTTTTAGACTAGTTGTTGTTGGAAGTACTGAGAGGGGGGGTGAATCAGTATTCCTTTCAATTAGTATTATTATTAAGCTTTTAGAGCATTATTTAATCTTCAATTATTATCAGTGTTAGTAAAATGATAGTAGTAAACAAAAGGAACACAAATGAACATAGTTTTTAAGGTGGAAACCCCATCCGGGACAAAAACCACCTAAATGATTTTCTAATAATTCTTTAATATTTAACTCCAATTGAAAATAAAGCTCCAAATTCCTATAATCTAGAAAATCATTCTTCTCCAACTCCCACTAGATGGACGCTCCAATGCCCGAGATTCTTCAGTAGTCAACTGAACGTATGTCCCAACACCTAATGAGCTACAACTCACCCTACCACCTCCATACCACCTTGACGTTTTCACAGGATTGAACCTATTGGTGACTTCATGCACTAGCCTAGCACCACCCTACCACCCTATAGAAGAATATAAGAAGAATGGACTCCTATACCAGGGAAAATGGTCCACTTTACAATTATATATAATGATGTAGAAGAATAAGACACACTAGACCATAACCCCAACTATGACACAACCACCTATTGATGATCCTAGACCTCCCGACACTGCCTCTTAACCTCTTGGCATATATACACAAGTGCTTTTACAATGAGTCAGTGCAATGATACCTTTACAATGACTATATGAAATGTTGCCCACTTGAAGACTTCACGTGGTGAACTTCTTGTTGCTGTTCTACACCTTGATTGTTGCTCTTTCAATGCTACCCTTTTTCACTCTTTAAAACACTATATCATGAATTGAATCTTATCTTGATGAATATATAATACCTACAAAAAGTCTTCAATGAAATACTTGTTAGGTTCCCTTGATTTGACATATTGGTGAGATCAAATGCACAGGGTAACATTAGACCAATCTTTGGAGTCATAGGACCTAGCCTTCCTAGACTCAGAGAGGGCTCTCTCTATTTGTGCAAAGGATGTGAACTTGTTTGCTTCTAGGGTTTTGATTTTAGGCTAGTTGTTAAGTGTAGGGTTTGTTTGTTTATTTGTTTTGGTTGGGTAAGACGATTAAGTAGAATAGATAGAGTGAGGAAATCTTCAAGTCGTTGGGATATGGAGTCAATAAAATTCATAGAAAGTTTCAATAGTAAATCAGGGTGATTCAAAGGGAAAATCTAGAATTGGTTAGATGGATTCTCAAGGTTTTTGTGAAATGAAATGAACATCAAGTTTGTGAACAAAGTATGAAAAAGGGCAATTAAGAATCCTTTAACATGTACTTAAAAACAAGGATAGACCTCAACACTCTTTAGCATGAAGAAGAAATCAATAGAGAGGGCACACCAATAACTCTTTGATTCAATTAAAGCAAATAAGCATTTCAGACATACAACCCAATGAAATATAGAAAGTGAGAAACTCATTTAACTTCTAGTGATTTCACCTTCAAGGTTAGAAAACATTTAGATACACATATACCTTTAATCAAAGAAGAGGGAACACCTAAACATCATTGATCATAGCTATGAAGATCTCTAAAACAATTATCCAAGCATGGACAAAGGGTATGATTGAAACATAGGCTCTTTGGAAAACCTAATCAATGGTACTTTGGAAAGAGACCTCAAGAACAGTGTTTAAAGACATCAAACAAGCAGGGCTAACCATAAATCATATTTGATACCTACAATATTAAACCACTCATGAAATAAAAAAGCTTGGGGGGTCTAGAGAGCAATTAAGAATTCTGTAAAAAGGCCAAGCAGAGGAAAACATAGAGACAGTGAAGAACAAATGAAGCTAAGGTGCCTTTGAAAAAATTTCTTATTCTAAACCCTTTGTCCTACTGCAATTTAGAAGGATGGAACAAAATTATACATAAGAAAACATGAACAAAATATAATCACATCACCATAAACCAAGCTCAGGGATCCTTTAAGCAGCCTTCTCCATCATCAATCAAGACAAGCCATTCAGAAACTCTACAACACCAATTTCTTCTCCAATATCCACAAAAAAACTATGTATTGCTCCAAAGAGTCATCAAATTCCAACCCAATACATAGGACCTCCTTTCTCTATTTATTTAGCAAAGGAGGAGGTGGAAACCATAAGAGGCTTCTAGAAATAACAAATACATCATAAATGCCATTTATGTGGTTGAAGACCATACAAGGCCCAAGGCACATAATATCTAATGAAATAAATGCAAAATAACTTATAAAACCTAACTTGGGAGTGATTTTCCCCAAAAAAATCGAAATATCAATGTTCCATCAATGAGTGTGTTTTGTTGACTTTTTGGCCAAAGTGGCAGCTGAAGGCATAGCACATGCACAGGAAAAATAGGTCCATTTACAACCAAGTTTTGGTGACCTTCCCGAAGTCAAAATTTGCCCTGTGATGGCCCATTGGAAATCTAGCTGAGTATACCTTGCAAATTTACCATTGGGATTTTTATTGAGCTCCTGAAACCTATTCAAAAATCCAAATTCCTCAAACTTCTTTGAGTGGACCGCCAAACCTAAAAATGAGGCAGAAAGGTAGAAAATGAGGTGTTTTTTGACCTTTTGAGGGGTCAAAAATGCTCCAAATGCTCTGAAATTTGGTGAGCATAGTGTACTAGGCATGTGGAATCCAAAAATGTAAATTTATCCCTTTGAGAATGTCTAAGGACAAAGCGTAGCGCCAGGGGTGATGCGCTTATAGGCCTCCAAATCCACAAAAACCAAAAAATTTTCAAAATTATCTCAAATTTGGTGGATGTGTACCTCCTGGGCTTTGAGAGACTTGTAGAGAAACTTGTGCCAAAATTCCAAGGTTATCTTGGCCTTTTTCATCTTTTAGTTCTTGGATCTTGGTTTGGGCCTTTTTTATTTTAGCCCTTGCAAATTGGTTTCTCCAGGCATAATGCTTAGTCATCCTTCTTTGTAGGTCAAGATTCTTGTTAGCTTTCTCCAATTTAGCCTCCAAGTGTATGTTGGCTCTTTCCAACAAAGGCTCTTGATCATGTGCTATCTCCATGGCCAAAATCTCATCTAGAGGGAGTTGTTCTGCTAGGGATGATTCTTGTTCTCTTTGCTTGGCCAATGCCTTCTTCAACCCCATGGTTATAGGTCTCCTCTTAGATTGTCCTTCCTCATCCTCACTCTCTTCATAAGTGCCCTTGAACTCTTCTATTTTTACCTATGCCCTTTGGGCTTCTTTCCAGGCCTTAATGGCTCTAGCCTCATAAACAACAATTTGTGCTCCTAGCTGCCTATTATCCAAGTCAAGGGCATCATTTACACTCTTAGCCCTATTCATATTTGCTTGGAGGTATTAAATGAGTGAATTTTTGTTCTGGATGAGCAAGTTTGAGATCCTTGCTTCATCCTCCTCATCACTATTGTTAACACTAGAAAATCGTACAGCAGAAAACGATGTCAATTAATGTCGAGCCCAAGGATTTACATGACATGAATACATTATGGAATCAAGAATATCTAAGGTTTTGAGAAATTCAAGATTGAACTAGTCATAAATGCTTGAATGTGTGCTTTTTCCTTCGAAAAGAGCGCTTTCTGCGTGCACTGGAACCCAATAAGCGCACATTCCTCAAAGTAGCAAAATGTCACTTTCCGGGACCACAAGCAAGAAAATGACAGTTTCTCCTTATGTGAAAGTCACCTAAAGAGAACACCATCACCTCCTTAGGCCTTGTGTGAGCACACAAAATCATATTTCAGCCCACAATGGAATATTTCCCCTCCCTTGGGTCACCATCCACCATGTACCAAGGGAGGGAAGGAGGTTTGAAAGCTCACCTATATAAACCCTCAAAGAGATGAACAATGGGTGATCACAAAGTTATGTTGGCCAAAGTTTCCCAAGCAGCACTAGTGTCTTGTGTAAACCAAGGAGGAGGAGCTGAAGAAGAGGACTCGATTGTTGGCCACCCAAAAATCTTAGCCCATTTCAACAAAGAGAGAGAGATTTAGACCGCATCAGAAGGTAGAACTTGAAGGAAAAACATCCTTGCATCGGGTCCTAGAGCCTCTGCCTAGGCCCTTTGGCAAGTGGGTAAGATTTTTGTTTTCATTCCAAGCATTCAATAAGAAGAAGGCCATCGAGTCGTTGTTTATCTTGTTACTGTTTGGAACTCTCTATATAGCTTCTTTTTGTGTTTTTAGTTTTAGTTTTTTAACAGAGCATACTTTAGTGTATTACTTCATTTAAGTTTTATACTTCTGAGCTCCCCCCAGATACTGCCTCTTACTTATGGTTTAGAGAAAATACCAAATTCTCTAAACACGTGCGATTTTGTACACTCGTGTGTCAAATCCACCACAATAGGATTGGTGAATCCACTGACGTGTTTCAAGTTTATGTGGTTGTGCCATTGTTTGCAGGAGACCCTTAGTCTATGCTGGGGTGGAGTTGACTGTCCTTTGACCCATCTTGCAGTCCCTAGATTCACTGAGGTGACATAATGAAGAAGGTAGCTCCTATTTTTTTTTACCTTTAGGAATTTTTCACATAGATTGTTCACACAGACGTGCAGTGCACGCGATCAGGGGTGACCTGCGCATAGGAAAGCACACCTGTTAGAGGGTTTTACACGCATTTTCAGAGAGATTTTTTCTCCCTACCTTCTACATTTTTTCTACTTGTAAGTGTGTTTGGTAGCCCATAATGTATCTACCAACACCTGTGTTGATACCCCACAGCTTCTGAGAATTGATTTTTGCTACATTTTGTAGGCATTTAGTTAGTTTTCATTTAAGTTGGTTTTTGCAAAAAGTGCTCACATAGTTTAAGTAGGGGGCGAATTAACCATTTCTTTCCAAAAAATTTATGTTTTTGAAAATTTTGGTATGCAAACTTAGTCTAACTAGTCCATGTAAGTGGCTCATGACCACACATGCATAAGCTAGTGTACAAATTGTTTAGTTTAAATTTCAATTTTTACATTTAGGAAATTGTGGGACTAGGATTGAATCGCAAGTTAGAGTAAGTAATCTCTGATGTATTTGCGCCATTCGGTGACCCTAGACAAGCATATGAGCACTCTATATTTGTGATTCACCATCTCCCTTTAGTCACTCACATAGAATAATTAGGAGGTTTTGGAAGCGGCCCATTATCCGCACATGCTTTTTATTTGAGCAAGGAACAAGATCACATAGTTTAACTAGGGGACTTTTGTAAAGGATCATTGATATCCATATGTTAAAATTATGATATTGTTCACCATATGTGTTGGGGCCCTTGTTTCAAAAAATTATTTTGAATATTTTGAATTTTGGATAAAGAATGGCTTTTTGGGTTGCAGCATGATGACACATGGCAATCGCGACCAAGTTGTAACTACAGTAAGTCGCGGAGCTATCAAGGTGGCACAGAAGCAAGAGATATCTGAAGAAAGAAGATGCATGAGTACAGACGAAGAGAATATACAGTAGAAGACAGAAAGCAAAACACACAGACAACAAGAGAGAAGTCGGAAGCAACTGAAGAAGAATGCAAAGAGGAGCTAACAGTTGCGATAGCGGGTGACTAAATAGCAGTCACCCGACCAAAAGAAGGAGGATACGACAGGAGAAGGAATGCAAAGCAACTGAAGGAGATCGGGTATGACATCTCTGTAGTTCCTAGGTTTCTCTTATTTACCTTTCTGTCCTATAAGGCGTCTGTATCAGACTTGTAAGCTCTCCTTGCAAAAGTTATGTAACTATGGATTTGGCTAAATATATCAATACAATTGCAGGTTGATGTCCTATTGTATGATTCATATGCATGCATGATGGTTTTGATGATTCAAAATTTTATTTTCTTAATTCCTGTTCACTCTCTGAATGTTCTTGCGTATATAACTATGTTTATGCAATCAATTCAATGTTAATCTTGAGTTGTGGATCCTTTCACTGCTATCAATCTATTCCCCTTCTGTATGTGGTTGCGGCATGCCTTGGGTGAGACTCTCTGCTCTTTGGAGTAGGGTGATAATGTCGGCGTGGTTCTAGACTACAGCGGATTCCATTGTTGGTCCCAACCCCTGAACCTGGGTCTTGCCTGCGAGACCTGTTTCCTTGCCAACAAATGGTTCTGTTGCCGGGACCTGCATGTTATTAGGGGAACTAGATCATGGTATCGAGGATCTTCGAAGGAAAAACATGGAGATGGTGGGATAACCATCTGGACCAGTTTGTTGCTCAGCAAGCAGAGTTAACGAATCAAAAGGAAATGGTGCTTAAGGATCTCGTCCTTTTCTCAGATTCCGCCAGTGATACCTACGAGATCCTCTGGGGAAATTTCCCTAGCGACCTCTACAATTGTTTGCGGAGGTTACAAATGAAGGTGCCTAGGGATAGCTCACGCAAGATAAACTACAAGTGGGTGCATGGGGATCTAGTGGCTCTGCATCGGGTGGACACTGAATTGACCCACGCGGTGGATTTTTGGGCAGAGACCACTTTTGATGGATATATTGTGGATTTTGCGGCAAAGTGCTACCAATCCTTCTCGAAGGTTGAAGCTATCTTCCATTCCGGGTTAAGAGGGAAGCTACTTAAGGAGATTCCACTGTGGATTAAAGCCCTGATGGTGGATGAAGGGCTACTCGAATTTCAAAAGTCAAGCACGGAAGCGTAAACCTCCTGTGCTGGGGGAAGGGCTGAAGGGACCAATGCTACGTGAAGTGTGAAGCGGGGAGTGGGGGATGGATGTTGAGGCTATGAGGAGATTGAGGGAGCGACATGCACATCGGCAGGCGCAGATCACTGACAGGTGGCAAGAAAGGGTGATGTGGGAGTTAAGACGACAAGAAAATGACAGGAAGAATCAAGAGGAGGCGCCTCAGAGGATAGGAATTATGGACACTAAGGCAGATACCTTAGATAGGGAAGGGACCGTTTTGGGAATGCAGCAGGTGCATGGGAGCTCGGCTAAGAGAAAAGGGGAGACGACGACTGATGAAGACGATGCAGGTGGACAGCCCGAACAAAATTCTGATGGAAAATGGTACGCCATAATGCAGCAGTTGTTTCAAGAGCAGACAACATTCATCTCTCCAGGCAACCCTACTTCCAAAAATTTACATGGCAAGGATCCGTACCTTCCCCTGGTACTTTATCAACCTTTAAGTAATATTTTCGTTAAGTTAAAAGCATTGAGTAAATTACATAGTAGTTCATTATCGACAGCGACATACGTTAATAGAAGCATCACTAGTAGTATTGCATTTCCCAACGGCACAGTCACGAAACTAGGACCCAGAGGGTTTATCTTGGTTACCCCTTCACAAGTAAATATGGCTGGGTCATTCACTCGGTATCTAGAATTCTCTGGCCGGGGCAACGATGATGTAGAGCAGCACTGGTATCTCTGCGAAGCCATATGAAGGGCTCGGAAAATGCCAGACGTCAGGAAGCTAATAGAGTTCCAAACCATGCTCATAGAGAGGGCTCTGTGATGGTTTATCAAGTGGTCCGAGGCCCATCCTAATCCATTAATTGCGGACATAAAGCGAGATTTTGTCCAAGAATTTAAACTTCCCCAGACGGACCAGTAGGGTCTATCCGAGCTCTCGGAAATTAAGAAGAAAGAAGGAGAGACTACATGGGAGCTAATGCGTTGATTCAACGACGCGATCAGGAAACTAAACTACCTGATCGATCCCAACCATTAGAGGGACTGGTTCATCAAGGCTCTGCTTCCCTTGACGCGAACCCCCCTCACCCAGCAGAACATTGACAATTTGCAGGACGCTTTGGAACAGGCCATGAAGATAGAGGCCATGGCGGGCTACCCTCAGGAATATCGAGGAAGGTCGGCCCCACAGGATCCCTCCTTGGTGGGACTGGAGCATCAGATCGCTAGTCTGACTAAAAAGCTCAAGGAGATGCAACCTATAAGACCAACCAAGCCGAACGTTTGGTGCACTCACTGCTTGGTTGAAGGCCACATCGCAACCGAATGTCCTCGGCTGTGTGGCACCGGTGTGGGATCCTCTGTTGCGGTAATCCAAGGGGGTCCACCCATGGGGGGTGGCGCGACAATGAATCCGCAGGGGGTATACCAGCCGCAACAACCTTATGCGGGGTTCCCATCTCAACTGAACCCAACTGCCACAGAGTACTGCGAGATTTTTCGGACCATGGGGCATCCACCTCGGATGTTCCTGATACTACAGAAGTACTCCAACATCCCAAACAATGTATACTATGAATTTTGTGTTTCCACAACTCACAACACTGAGCAGTGGAGGGGTCTTGACGCACTCGTAGACCGGCTGGACCGACCCTCCTATGAGGTGAACGAGGCTTCCAGGGGAAGAGGCGGCGGTATGCACGGAGGCCGCATAGGGGGACGAGGTCTCGTGAAATGTTACAACTATGACCAGGAGGATCATGTGGCTCGAGAATGCCCCCTTCCCCGACGTCCTTGGTGTTCCCAGTGCCGCATGAACACCCATGCAACAGAGGACTGTCCAGAACTCATTAAGAAATGGGAGGAACAGGCACGGCAGAGGGGCACGAATTTGGTAAACTCCGAACCATGAGGAAATGTGACTCCGGCCATGCAGAATGTAGAAATCGTCACATGTGGCGGCAAGAAGACGGGAGAGGACGCTCATGGAAAGAAGCTGGTCTAGGCTATTCGGACCGCCTCCCCGAAACAACTGATCCGGCCGGACGCACAGAAGAGGTACTTCTAGTTGGCGATGGAGGCTTTTGCTCAGTTGAGGGAAGCTGGGGGCCTCGAGGTACCCCCGATGACTGGCTCTGGAGAACAGAGTGCTACGGGGACCTTGATTGAGGAATGGCTTCAGTTGTTCCTTAAGATTATTGATAATGCTTCGATGCAGGACTAGCTCAAGCGTACCCTGTAGGATGCACTGCAGGGGAATACAGGGCTGAGGGAACCTATGGATGCAGCACCCCAGTATGTGCAGCTGGTCAAGCAGAACAAGTGCCGCACGGGAAAAGAGTTCCAGCTTAACACGCAGGTTGTGGGATTCCAAATCAGCGATACCATGCTTGATTTAGGGTCTGACGTCAACATCCTGCCGCAAAAGATGTGGGAGGCTCTTGGAAGTCCACGGCTGACCTACTCACCCATTCAAATTAGAATGGCGAACCAATACTGCATTGTGCCGATCGACCACCTCGAAGGTGTCGAAGTCGACATTGCGGGGGTGAAGACTTACACGGATTTTGAGGTTATTGATATTATGGGAGACAAGGATCCTTACCCCGCCCTGCTAGGCATCGACTGTGCTTTTGAGAATTGTGCCATCATCGACCTCAAAAAGGAGCTGATGATCTTCGAAGATGGAAAGGTCCGGGTCACTCAACCCCTTGACCCGTATCAAGGCCCGCGATATACCGAAATTGTGGACAACCAAGAGGATGCTCAGATGATGGACCACCTTTATCAGATGACTGTAGGGAAGTGGGAGGACTATATCAACCCGACCACAACCAGCTCCATCAGCTGGCGTAGTGTCCAGAGCTCAGAGCTGGGATCGAAACTCACTTGGGAAGATTGGTAGGAGGGTGGGTACGAGACTAGTACGCGGAGATGTGCTGCCATTGCCGGAGTCCGTTGGATTGGCACTGGGTTCCAAGAATACCCCAGCCTGTCGAACATGCAGGCTGTCAATACCTTTATTCCAAAGGTGGAGGACATGGTACTAGAAGGAAGCAGGATATCACTTTTGGACGTTGCACTACAGTCCACAACAGCTAGGTGGTGGAGGAACCACCGCAACACCCTGTCGCGGTGGAGTTGCATGGCGGAGGCTTTGAGGGCACTGTTTAAAGAAGACGAAGGCCCTTGAATTGGGCATAGGTACAAAGGGGATTCAGATCCGTGGGACCACCTGAGGACCTGTGAGGAGCAGTGGAAAAGTCTAGGATACCCGCAAGAGATTTGGGTACACCAGTTCATCCAGTCCTTAGATACTATCCCTCAGGCCTGGTACTTGGAAGAAGAGCAGAAACGAGGAACCCGCTCCTGGCAGGAAGTCACGAAAAATTTTGTTTGGTGCTTCTCGTTTGAAGGGGAGACAAAGCTGGTGTCCCGAGCACTACAAGCTATCAAGGGGGTACTGTTTCTCCACAACCCAGAGCCTGATGGGGGCATGTTTGCCTCATGTCCTGAGGCCAGGCACGAGTTGGCTTGCCAACGGATTGACGGTGATCCAGACGATGACGGTTTGGAGGACCTTAGGCACCTATATTTTGAAGAGAAGGAAGGCGAGTGGAACATCAATGAAGAACCGACCACCAAAGGCGTCCATTTACAGCCATTAAAGACAAAGAAGTTGAACATAGGTACGAAGGAAAAACCCAAGCTGGCTACAGTTGGGGATTACTGGGACGAAGAGATGAAAAAGGAAATTTTCAGCCTCCTCTAGGAATATGAAGACTTATTCCCTTCGTCGGTTGCAGATTTGAAAGGTATCAAAGGTGATCTCAAAGAAATGTGAATTGTGCTGAAACCGGATGCCAGGCTCGTAAAGCATCGTCCCTATCAGTTGAACCTACGGATCAAAGAAAAGGTCAATATGGAGATTGACAAGATGCTAGCTACAGGTCTCATCTTTCCGGTGGAAGAAGAAAAGTGGGTGAGTCCTATCATCATCTAGAATAAGAAGGACAAGGTGGAGATACGCGTCTGTGTTGACTACGGGAGTCTGAACAACACCTGCATCCATGATCCGTTTCCCACTCCTTTTAGCGATAAAGTGTCAGATCATGTTGCGAGAAATGAAACTTACTCCTTCACTGATGGTTTTTTGGGTTATCATCAAGTGCGCATTACAGAAGAAGACAAGCCGAAGACGAAATTCACCACCGAGTGGGGATCGTTCACATACCACGTAATGTCATTTGGCTTGAAGAACGCTCCGGCCGTGTTTTCTCGGATTGTCATCGCTGCTTTCTGAGAGTATATCCACAAGTTCCTGGAAGTCTACATGGATGATTGGACCATGTACAGTTTTCTGAAGAAACACGCCACCCTATTGCGTATCATGTTTGATTGGTGTCGCCAGTTGCAGATTTCCTTGAACTTGAAGAAATGTATTTTTGCAGTTCCTTTCGGCACGCTGTTGGGACACGTGGTATGCCAGCAAGGGGTCTGCGTCGACCTTGCCAAGGTCACAGTGATCATCCACATGGAAGCCTCTGAAACGGTGAAGCAGTTACGGGCACTGCTTGGGCACATAGGATATTACCGACGATTTATCCTTTAAAAAAAAAAAACTGTGGAAGTCAGAAGTATTCCAGTGGATGGAGGAGTGCCAGATGGCCCTCAACACTTTGAAGGAAAATATAGTGACGACACCTATTCTTGTTCACGCGGACTGGGATAAGTAGTTCCACGTGCATATTGATGCTTCCAGTATTGCACTTAGGGCTATCTTGGCGCAACCCGGAGAGACAACAGTTGACCATCCAGTATACTTTGCCAGCCACAAATTGTCTAATGTGGAGAAGAATTACACCACTACCAAGAGGGGGGCCCTGGAAATGGTGTACTCGCTCCAGAAGTTTCGCCACTACCTTCTAGGAGGCGAATTCAATTTCTTTACAGACCACTCTACATTGAAGTACCTGGTCAATAAGCCTGTTTTGGAAGGACGGATCTGTCGCTGGCTTCTACTCTTCCAAGAATTCATGTTTGAAGTGACTGTCAAGCCTGGGAGGTTGAACGTCGGGCCTGATCATTTATCCAGGTTGGAGACAGGGGAGAACGATGAATCTCTCAATGATCAGCTACCGAATGCTGACCTCTTCCAAGTCGAAGCTATACCGGATTACTTGGCCGACATTGCCACCTATCTAACCACGGGGCAGTGCCCTCAGGACTACACCCCGCTCCAAAAATGGCACTTGGTCTTCCGCACCACCGAATACCAACTGATTGCGGGGTAGCTATACAAACTGGGCCTCAATGAGGTTCTGTGTAGATGCGTACTTGACCACGAGCGCGAAGCTCTGATGTGGGAATGCCACAGTAGTGTTGTGGGAGGGCATGTGGATCCAAAACCCACCGCGAGGAAGGTACTCCAAGCTGGACTATGGTGGCCGACGGTCCATGTAGATTGTAAGACATTTATTAAGAGATGCGATTTTTGTCAACAAATGGGGAGGCCCTCTCACAGGGATGAGCTTTCGCTACACCCAGTGCATGTGTTGCGGCCATTCGAGAAATGGGCTGTCGACTTTGTAGGTCCCATAGCCTCGGTCGCTAGGCACTCCAAAGCCCGCTACATCATTACCGCAACCAACTACCTTACTGGCTGGGCTAAGGTAGTGACAGTACGAGACTACACGGCGGATACAGTAGCATGATTCATCTTTGAACACATCATCAGCAAATTTGGCTTCCCACGAAGTTTAACCAGCGATCAGGGTACGCATTTCATTAATGACACGGTCAAGTCACTCCTGGACACATTTATGATTCAGCATCACAAAAGCAACCCATACCACCCGCAGGCCAATGGTGCTGTTGAATCGTTCAATAAAATTCTTGAAAAGGGGTTAACAAAGATCTGCAACACCCAGCGGGATGACTGGGATGAGTGGCTACCAGCTGCACTCTGGGCCTAATAGACTACGGTGAATCACTTGACCAATCAGACACTGTTCCAGTTGGTGTATGGCTAGGAAGCTGTGATTCCCACCAAGTTCACTGTACCAAGTCTTTTAATTGCCATTTCTCTCAAGTTCTCGGAAGAAGCATCGCTCCAGGCGCACCTACATGAATTACTGGAACTGGAAGAGGCTTGGTTCCTAGCTGAATTTCACTAGAAGGTTCAAAAGGATAGACAGAAAGCGTGGCACGACCTCCACATCAAGAACAAAATGTTCCAGGTTGATGGGAAGGTCCTCTTATATGACAGCAAGTTCTAGAAGTTCCCAGGAAAGTTGCAGATGCACTGGTTAGGACCTTACTTTGTCATCGAGATTAGAGAGTCTGGAGTTGTTCGGTTGGCTCAGCTGGACGGTACTGTTTTACCAAGGTGGGTGAATGGCGCATGCCTGAAACCCTACCAGGAGTACGTTTATTTCACTCTCCATCAATAACTCTCGCAACCGAGAGCACCCGTAGAGTAGCGTATTTGAATAACTCTCCC
The DNA here is from genome assembly GCA_034641835.2 of Pinus albicaulis. Taxonomy (NCBI): domain Eukaryota; kingdom Viridiplantae; phylum Streptophyta; class Pinopsida; order Pinales; family Pinaceae; genus Pinus; species Pinus albicaulis. The sequence continues at coordinate 280,586,993 of CM076569.1, forward strand.
GTAACTGGGATGAGCATAGGTAGTATTTTTTGTTCATGCATAGTTTGTCAATAACCGCTCTGTTGCGGGACCGCACCACAACCAAATGTGGTGGGGGCGTGTGTGTATCCCGTAGGCTTCATACACGTGTCCAGGTCAATCCAGGTCATTTCAGTCAGTCCTTGTGTCAGTCCATAGGATCGTCTAGATTTGCACCATAAATTACCATAATTGGAAGTAACAACGCCATAATCATTTTTCCATCATCCGTAGTTACCTCAGTCGTCGTGTCCACCCATTTCCCCATGCCACCATTAACAACTGTCATAATACACATTGGCACGTGATTGATTGCACGATTATAATAGAAAAAAATGCTAGCAGGAATTAACTCATTAGGGGGTCTCATCAACTCCCCTCGTGCCAGGTAATTACATAACTTGCATGAAAACCAAAAGCACGAGAATGCCGGAACAATTCGAATTAGGAATTACAGCAGCACCAAAGTAGCAGAAGTCTCCAGACGCACAGCACCAAGAGAGGACGCCGAGGAGAATTCTGCAGGTCTATCAGCGCCAAGCAAGAATTCCGAAGGCCATCCCAACTGTCCTCGAACCAAAGCTCGACAGTAGAATTCACAAGACAGAGTCCCTTGTAGGGAAATATGAAAATGCGGCCCTGATAGATGCTAACCTTTCAGACGCTTCAGAATTCCCGGCACTCAATTGGTAGGTGTATATGGAACATTACTACACAACAGCCGGGAACTCAGCAAATAGAATGTTACCAAAGTTCCAGGGCCTTCAGAAATCTTCTCTGATGAACTTATGAAATCTTTCAGTCTTCAGGACCATAGGACTGGCTCTGCAGTGCACTCGGTTCCTCCTCATCCGCATCCAGAATGGGTCCATGTGGCTGAACAAGGAAATTACCATTCACGCTGAGGATATCCATCGTCTCACAGGGCTTTCGTAGAATGGCGCAGATGTCTCGACTACCTGTCAGACCACCTCCAAACGCACGCAGAAGTCAGGAGACACAAAACTATATGTCAAATATGGCACCCGCCAGGGGGGAAAAGGAGCCAAGATAGACCTTATCAATAAGCCTGAGATTAAATTCGCCAACTAACTCATTGCCAGCAAGACAATGAGGCACTACACAAAGGGTGAATGCACTCTGGACACTATCTCCATTGCAGAGCACTGTGTTCAAGGCACCAAGCTGAACTGGTGCTCCTTCCTATTGAAAGAACTGTTTGACGTGTGCGAGGAGAACTAAAAGCATGCTACTAGTTTCATTTATGGATATTTGATCGTTGCCTTTGCCATGTGGAAATGTCACACTCCCCTCATCAGGTTCCCCGTAGAAATTCCAGAGGGCCAGCCTCCAGCGCTGAAGTTCACTTCGTGGAAGGTGTCAGCTGATCCTAGCACCAAACAGGTGAATGAAAAATCATTTCGGTCCTGGTATCATCTAATGACAGATGTGGTGGCTAGCAGGCAAAGGGTGCCCAGGAACCTGTTAGACGAATACAGCGAGCAAGTGTGGTTCGGGGTCAATCACAGACATACTTACCTCTGACCCACTTGCATGCTGGGGGACACCTTCCGCATGAAGCCGTTGAAATTCTAGCTTGACGATACCGTCCTCCACAACGAGGTCTGTTCATGGCCAGGGGTTGCGATGGAAATCCGGGACGGTGTACCCCGGTACAACTTTCAACCACCGCAACAATAGCCTGTCGAAACTGATGCGGAGGCAACACCACCGAAACTCCCTGAGCCGCTCGTCCCCATCGTCCGCCACTTGAACATGCAGGTAAAAAATTTTAATGCAGCGACCCAGGTCCTTTCAAGCGGTGCCGCTCCTTTCCCTTTATTTTCCGTGTTCCCGCTTTCTCGCTCTACCTCACACCCCCATACAACTCCTCTCACCTCCCCCATCCCTACTGTTCTATTTACTTCGACAAACCCAATCATGACCCCAATGGGAGAGAAGAGCAAGTCTACGGATCAATTAGAAGCCTCTCAAGCCAAGCGGGCCCGCACCACCGAAGCAAATCCGGTGGTGGACCTCACTGCTGATGATCCACCACTGCCACCAAGCACAGGGGTTCTGATTCAGGAAGAACCCCTCATTGATCAATCAGAGTTCATCAATATTCGCCTTTCAGATCCCTCCACCACTCCCTCCACCGTTACATCCAACGTTCATCCACCTACCACTTCATCCGCTCCATCCAATTCATCTACTACCGTGTCTAACCCAATCATCCGGGAACTCCTTGGTGGGGACCACGGGGCCAAAGTTGACTCCAGTACTGCAGTAGTAGTACCACTGGTTGACCCCATGGGAGAACCCCAAGTTTCTTTGACTGATATATTCACCTAGAGGACACACATTGTTACCGACTCAGCTGAGGCTCAGCCTGAGCCTACTCTCCCTCCACAAAATGGCCATACAGATCAGCAGGAATGGCCGGATTTGAATATGGCTGAATTAGTGCACCCATAGACCACGCCGCCATCCCCTCCAGAGAATTCTAATAGATCAGTTGCTAGTGGGCAACCCTTGCAAGAAATGAGGCTGGACCAGGGCACTTCGAGGACTGCCAATTTAGAAACCTGGGGTACATCTCATCTGTATTTATTTATCCAGAGGTCGGCCTAGCAAGCAGAACGACTTCACTCGGAGCTACAGCAGAGGTGCGATGACCAGAAGCAACAGATTGCAGTGCTTACTGAACAGCGCGACCAGCTTAGAATGGCATAGGAGTGGATGGAAGGATAGATAAACAATGTCACCCAGGTATTTTCAGAGCTATGGCCGCATGTCAGGGCTCATTATACTCAACTGCCTCCCTATGTCACAGAGACGAGTGTCGTAGCATAGGCTTCCACCTCTGGATTGCATACAATGGCCTACACAGGGAGAACTAGAAGCTTCAAGCAGCGTTAACCGCACGGCCAGCGCTGCCCAATCCTGAGGTTGTCTATTCCACACAGGTTGCAGCAAAGTAGGGCCAAGCTACTCAAATGTAGGAAACCCTTCACTCTACGGCGTGTGAGGCTTATGACCTCCTGAAGGTTCTTTAGGAGTGCTCACTAGCCCTTACAGTGAAAACCCAGCCAATTTCAGCGCAGCTACAACAGATTTCGAGGGAAATCGAGGAGGCCGCGGACCCCGTGCGGTTGGACCAGTTATATGCCTAGGCGGATGCGCTCGAAGTACAGATTCAACAAATAGAGGCCAGCTCAACAATGGAAAAAAGGGTAATTCGTGAGCTCCGCCCGCCCCTTCAATTCAGCGCCAAGTCAATGCAACAACTAGCTGCTGAGGCCGAAACCCAGCATAGCACGGTGTTCGAGGCTGTATCGGCGCACATAGAAGAGGCCGCTATCACCAAGATCGCCGAAGAAATAGATTCACTGTTGCAAGGGTGGCAGCAAGTTGTGTCGGCCTTCACTGAGCTTAAAGCTACAATGTTCTGTAGCGTCCCGGAGTTGGGGGCTTTGTTTGAACAACAAGCTGGAGGCGCACAGCGAGAATAGGAACAAGTTGAAGGCACACAACGTGAACAGGGAACGGGATCTAGCGGGGCGATGGAGGTAGAGATTGTCATTTTTGATTGAATAGGGGATGAGTCAAGAAACTGTGGTCGGGGCCTATTGGGGCCTTTGTTTCGTAAACTTATTTTGAATATTTTGAATTTTGGATAAAGAATGGCTTTTTGGGTTGCGGTATGATGACACATGGCAATCGCGACCAAGTCGCAACTACAATAAGTCATGGAGCTATCAAGGTGGCGCAGAAGAAAGAGATAGATGTAGAAAGCAGATGCATGAGTACAGATGAAGAGAATATACAGCAGAAGACAGAAAGTAGAACACACATACAACAAGAGAGAAGCCGGAAGCAGCTAAAGAAGAACGCAAAGAGGAACTAACAGTTTCGATAGCGGGTGAATAAATAGCAGTCACCTGGACGAAAGAAGGAGGATGTGACAGGAGAAGGAATGCAGAGCAACTGAAGGAGATCTGGCATGACATATCTGTAGTTCCTAGGTTTCTCTTATTTACCTTTCTGTCCTATAAGGCGTCTATATCAGGCTTGTAAGCTCTCCTTGCGGAAGCTATGTAACTATGGATTTGGCTGAAGATATAAATACAATTGCAGGTTGCTATCCTATTGTATGATTCATATGCATGCATGATGGTTGTGATGATTCAAAATTTTATTTGCTTAATTCCTGTTCACTCTCTGAATGTTCTTGCGTATACAACTATGTTTATGCAATCAATTCAATGTTAATCATGAGTTGTGGATCCTTTCACTACTATCGATCTATTCCCCTTCTGCATGTGGTTGTGGCACACCTCGGGTGAGACTCTCTGCTCTCCGGAGTAGGGTGATAATGCCGGCGTGGTTCTAGACTACAGCGGATTCCGTTGTTGGCGCCAACCCCTGAACTAGGGTCTTTCCTGCGAGACCTGTTTCCTTTCCAAAAATATGCTCACACACATTCACCTAATAAGAAAATAAATCCCCCTAAAACAAACTTAAACCAACGCACTAAATTCTCCCCACAAGGGCCACAAGAGAAATTATAGCTTAAGTTAGGATCAAGGGGGTAGGCATCCAATAAGCCGCCTTGATCACGCTTGACATTTGAAACATAGAAGTTTCATTTTTAGGGAGCCTTAAATCCACTTATCATCCCATGAAAAATAAAACCCGAGCACAGCAGAGACTCGATTTAGAGGGGGTTAGGCTTAGGCGCAGTGCATGCGGTATCAGTTGGGGCTACCTGACCCGTCTGATACTTGATATTGTTAGCTGACTACCAATAATCCCAAGAATCGAATGCTCATGTGAGACGGTGGTTCTTAGTGGCCAAAACTAGGGCATCCTTTACCTTATCGGTGATGGTGTAGGAAAGTGCCAGACCCTCTACCCTTACCTTGGTTGATTCTCTTCGGCTGACTGGGGGCGTCACTAGTTCTTTTAGGATGTTGTGCTAGCACTCGCAAGAAATCCTCTCAAGGCCCAGTTACTTTTGAGAGTGTGAGGATGTTATTAGGTCTTCTAGGATTTTTGAGTATCACGCGCAAACAAACAAAACCATTTTTTGCTTGATTGATCACATAGATTAAATTAAAGGAAAATCATTTCATTTTCGCTTTGTTTTATGTATGTGGCCATAAATTTTTCGTGATCATAGACTCAATCCCCTCAAAAAAAATTTCCAAAACCTACCTTGGATGACCCTCATACGGTTCCAATGGAACCTCATCGGTCCAGGCATCTTTTGGACCTCCCCCCATTAATGGGAGGGGTTCGAGGTCTTTCATCATTTAGATTTCAAAGATGGAACATTGCCACAATGGTTGGTTCCTCCTTTCTTGGAGCAACCTTCGTTGGGAACCCTAGCCAGTCTCCCAACACCACACTGCACATCACTCCCCCCTCGTCCCCTAGGGGGCAGAAGAGTGCATCCCATATGGGAAGCCAACTGAATTCACAACTGGGTACGTCACAGACTAACCCTTGTTCTAACCAGAACTTTGTGTCTTTACACATTGCCATGGCATCAACCTCTCAGTCACCCTTCTTAGCAGAATTAAATCTACCGGATTTAACCAAGCTCACCAATGACCCATCTCACACGACCCCAATTGGCTTCCCATGCCCACAAAGCTCCCTTCAAACATACCAAATTTTGAGGGCAAGCAAGTGGAAGACCTAGGGAATCATATAGTGACCTTTCACCTGTGGTGCTCATTGAATAGCACCATTGATGATACTATTCAATTGAGGTTGTTTCAATGCATTCTCACGGGAGTGGCCGCGAAATGGTATGTCGAGCAACCCCCTGCTTTACATAGAACCTTTAGCACCCTCGCTACTGTGTTCCTCACATACTTTTAGTTACCTACTCACCACGATTCGGGAATGGAATTACTGACTCATTTCAAATAATATTCCTCTACCCACATTTCTGAACATCTCCATGAGTGGAGATGGCATCGTAGCTTATGCAAAGCTCAACTCGACGATCGAGTCCTTTTAGATTTATTCTTGAAAACTCTGATGGTAGAGATTTCAAAGGATGTGGCGCAATGTAACCCCACATCTGAAGAGGACGCAATCAGTAAAGCCCAGCATCTTGAACTGATTTATACACAATCAGGATACATATACAATATCTTGCCTAACACCCCGCACCTACAATCTTATCAAGAATTTCCAGGTGCGTCGAACTCTCCAGATGGATTTATTCGGTCGATGACCCAAGGGTACCTAGGAAACAACAGTCAAAATCCCAGTTATGCACATGGGTCTACCTAGGACATGTCTCAACCTGGATTTCAAATTCATCATATGCAGCAGTAAAATTTGACTAATAGGGCGCCAGCGTATCACCAAGGAGGATCTTACTCTCTGGCCAGGGGGACCCAATACGCAAGAATAAAAAATGACGGAAGAACTCCCCCCCAACGGCCAGGTGCAAACATGGGATAGAAGTATGCTCAATCGCAAGCACATAACCCACCAATGCAAAACAATGCACAGGTGAACTTTTTGCAGCCATCCGAGAATCAACCACACCAGTGTGATCAGGAAAATTGCCCTCCTAACGTGGTCAAAATAAAGGTAAAAAAAAAACCCAAAGGGAACCCGGACAGGGGGGCAGCAATCAACAACGCCCACCGCGATCCCATCCTAGAGATAAATCCAACTGGAACCAGAACCAAGAGCCAAGCAATGATCAAAATCAAGGCAAAAAGAAACCTCTATGAACAAATCATTCTTGTTCAATATGTGATGAGTACGGGCACTATACTCACCATTGTCTCAAAATCCCTGAGCTTAAAAAGCTTCAGAGTAACCGAGGACAAGGAGGATCTTCCCAAACAACTGCATTTATGCAAGAACCCTTCCCCCATCAAGGAACGGTTAGCACTCAATAGCAAAACCCCAATGATTCCGAGAAAAACAACCATGAAATTTACATGGCTGGGTAAGAAATGTTTTTCCAAACCCGGAATCGAAACTACGACACCCCACCGGACACCAGTACATCAGGGGCTAGAACGAGCGTGCCAACTACACCTTTGACCATTCCAAATATTCCTTTGGAACCATTGCCAAAAATGCTTAAGGGGCCTGTTAGTCATCAATAATTTTTTAACTTATCCAAAGATGACTAAGTTGACAATCCTAGATTTCTAGAAACAATATTTCAAAAACATTGTGATTTCTAGAAATCTCACAACCTTCATTATCCTAAGTTTATTAGTTGACTAAAAACTTTCATCTATGCCTTCTAAAAAATCACCTTTCTGACTCAGAAGAAAGCTTGTTTCAGGTTATCCCCACCATTTTTACTTACATTTCAACCCCTCATTCTACCATTCCTACCCCTATTTTTATCAGTCCACTTCCCTCTAAAAAAACCCCATTTTCTCCTTCACTATTTCTTCATTTTCCTTAAAAAGGCCTCTTAAACCATAAAAACCCCTTTTTTGGTTTAAAAACACCCTCTTTTACCCTATCAGAAATCTCCAAAAAGGCTTAAAAACCGATGTTTTTAGCCTATTCTGACCTTTTTCAAACATTAGGTTTTAAGCCCCTTTTTCTTAGCCCCTAGCTCCTTCTCCAACATATGACTCAGGTGCTATGACCAAGCGCCAGGCCTTCAGCCCCTTTTCCCTAGCTCCTAGTCCCCTTACTCTTCCACGAGACCATGCCCTAGCCCCTACCCTTAGCCCCCATCGGCACATCGGCAAATCATGATTTTCCTCATTCCACTTTCCCTTTCCTCCACTGATGATTCAACTACCGATATGATCTGCACCTTTGATCTACCAAGATTAACGACTGTCAGCACTCCCCTCCTTTATCCATCTCTCATCTATCGCCTTTCCCTTTGCCCTTCCGACGCATCTTGACCGTCAATCCCGACGATCCAACAGTCATCAAAAATCACCCCTCCCCCCTTCAAACCTCACTCCACCCCAATTTTTAGTATCTAAGCACACTGATGGAAGTTCTACACCATCGATCATATTGATCGAACGACTCGTGCTCAACCTGATCAATTAACCCATCTTGATACCCAACAAAATAGTTGATGTCACCCCTCTAGCCCACCTTCCTCCCCATGCCATCATGCTCTACTCTCTGCTTGCCATCTAGCCTCCACTACCTCCTCACCCAAGTATCTTCCTCCCATCATGCTCGCTTACCACCATTGATCTGCATCCCCGTAGATTGGATGGCTGACGCGCTCCAATCGTCCAAAGCTTGTAGCGTGCAACTTCCGTGCGAAACAGGCGTTTTTGTGAAAGTCACATGCTATCCAATCGACCATATTTCATTTAAAATGCCCAAAACCAGAAACCACTCATCGGCAGTGCAAAAACAGCAGGTGGTTTTCTGAAACCACTTTCGCCCATTTTCACACCAAAGCCATAAAATCCCTTCTTTCGCAGTTTTCATGGTTTTCACCATAAAATCCCTTCTGCGCATTCATTTCCTCTACATCGCTATGTAAACCCATAAGCCTCTTTTAGTAGTTAAAATTCCCCCATCTCAGGTTTATATAATTAATTGATGTTTTGTGTAGGTTTAAAATGGCCACTAGCTGATTTTGCAGGCCCTCACACAGCTTTGGATGACGATCCGTAAAGCCAACATAACGAAGGAAAGAGGTGATCAAAGGGTCTAATTTTCAGGACTGAGTGAATGACTCATGACCACTGATTGAATTATAAAACCCTCCAATGCGCATAGGAACCTGTTGCACACAAGAAGACAAAGAAGACTAACGAGATATGGAAGATCAATAAATAAATGAAGAGATTAAAGGCTAAAGGTCGAAAGATAAAGGATCCAAGATAAAATCAGTTGTTAAATCAGAAACAGAGAAAGGTAGTAAAGTGGATTAATTAAAGATAACTCAAGGCTAAAGGGCCTAAAGAGCTATTTCACGATTAAATCAAGAAGACTTAGGCCTAAAAAGCCTTGAATACATAAAAATGGAAGTAGTTATTTACCCAAAAGATCTAACTAACACCTATGGCCTAGTTTCTGTCCTAAGGGGCAAATTGACAGTTATTACATAGTCAGAAGATATTTTATGCTGTCAAAATATTTATTGTAATATTTAAGAATAGGCCTAAAAGTCAAACTTTTCACTTGTTTTCTTTCAGAAGTTAAGACAGAGTTAATAAAATAGATAAGTAGTTGCACCTATTTTTTCCTTATGCCTTGCATGGTTTTAAAGGCTAGAAATGCATTTACTCTGTAATTAATAACATTTTTAACCCTAGAATCGGTTCCACCTCCTCATTTGCAGCATAAATACTACATTGGAACTCATTGTAGGGTGGGCATTTGATGACTCTTTGAAGTAATACATAGCTCTGCTGAATTTGAAAGGAAATTTATGTTCTGGAAACTGAGGATGTTTTAACCTGTTTGTTGATGGAGAAAGCTCTGTCATTGGATCCCTGAGCTTGGCTATTGGTGAAGTATTATAATCTATTAATGTTTTTCCTATTTTCCATTCTGTTTCATCATTTCTTACTACATTAGAGTAAAAATTTTAGGCTAAGAAATGTCTCCTAGAAGCACCTTAGACCTGTTTGCTCTTCACTGTCTTTATGTTTTCATCTGCTGAGGCATTCTAGAGAATTATTAACTACTCTCTTAAACCCTTATGCTTGTTTACTTCCTAAATAAGTTCAATACAGTTAGCGTCAAGAATTATTTATGGTTTTCCCTGCTTACTTGCTACTACTTAAAAACTATTTCTGAAGTCTCCCTTCAAAGTACTAATGTCCAAATTTTACCAAAGAGGTGTTGTTCCGATCATACCCTTTGTAATTGCTGAAATAATTATTTTGAAGGTATTTATAGCTGTAATCAAAGATGTCTAGGAGTTCCCTCTTCTATGAATGCAGTTATTTGTGAATATTTTATGTTTTCTTATCCTTGAAATTGAAATCTTTGGATGAAATAGAGCATTCCTCGACTCCTAGATTTCATTTGAAAAGTTTGTCTTGAAATTGTTATTTGCTGAAGTGTGGTTTTATAGAATTTATGGTTAGCCCTATCTACGGAATGCCATTTCATGTTCAAATAATGTTTTAAGTCCCTTTGTTGAGAAGCACATATAATTAAGGATTCTTAATAGCCCTTAGTTCTACTTTTCATTCTAAACCCTTAACGTCCATTTAATTTCACCTGAAAGACTTTGTAGATCCACTGGCCAAGTTACATTTTCCCTTTGATATCCCTGATTTATCTACAAACTTGTTACAAAATTCCATTTGACTCCATTACCCAATGACTTAGAGATTTCCCTTTCCTATCTATGCTTCCTAGATCATCATGTCCCACCAAACAATAAAAAAAACTCATGCTTAATAACTAGCCTAAAATCAATATTTTAAAAGCAAACAAGCTTACATCTTTGAAAAAAATTGAGAGATCCCTCTCTGAGACTAGGAAGGATAGGTCCTAGAGCTCTAAAGACCGGTTTTGATGTTTCGTTGTCACTTGGTATGCCAATCTGTCAAATCACAGGACCCCAACATTTTGGCGATCACGGTGGGAATTTTTTGAGTAAAAGTCCCTAAATAAGACACTCAGTATTCATTCAAGTGAACTATAGCTTTCTTCAAGCACTACTAGCATAATGGTGATCATGATAGGACCTATCTGAATCAGTGGAAATCTAATTAACCCTTAGGATTCTAAGAGACCCTTGTCAAACCTTGAAGAAATCAGCCGATAAGCCATAGAGTAGACTCGATTTTCTTCATCACCTTAGCTAAGTGTTAAATCATGTATAGGACACTCTCACAAACCATAGAACTACAAAAAACTCAGAAAACCCAAAAAATTTTAGATTGTTTTTCAAATAAACCATTGGTGGTGGACCATAAAACATTTTACCTTTATAAAAGCTAAAAATTTCCACCTGGCGACTCCACTAGCCCCAATAGGCCTATTACTCCTCTAGATCTCTATATTTTCTTAGAACTGTGTTAACCAGCCCTGAGAAAGTTTAGAAACCTAGTCCCCTATTATAGAAATCAATGTGAGAGGAAAAATCTTGAAAAATAGTCCTAAAAACCTCAGCCTGAAATCTAGCTTCACATAGGGTCAATACTAGATCCCATCCAGATCATAATCCTCCCACAATAGTTGATAATCCAGAAAGTATTTTGTGGCAAAATTCTAAATCTGGAAAACCAACTACTGATAGGACCATCCCAAGAACAAGACCTGTCCCTGAAAATCTCACAATATTGAAAGATCCTCATTTTGACTTACCTCACATAAAGAACCTTTTTAGAAACAAGTCTCAGAGTGATTTGAACCAAGATGAATTTGAAACCACGGATTTACAATAGAGATTTAGCAGAGAAGCCTCACCTTATAATCCACCTGATTCTCAGCTTCTTCATCATTTCAGCTCCTTCCGTAATAAATCTGCTCATCATCAGTTTGCGGGTCCAAGTGTTTCTTCCACTCCTGTACACACATACACTGTTCAAAACACTCCAACTCAGCCCACTTTCCCTCTTGCAAATCCACCTCTTGTAAATCCCCCATTATTTTCTACCGTGACTACATGGTATGCCCCTCTAGTGTTACCACAACCTCTGGTTCCTTTACCAAATGATTACCAATCCAAAATTTCCCATTTCACTGGAAATGAACCTACTACTGCCCAACAACATGTAGATAAAATTAATGATTCTTTTGATTATATGGAAATAGAAGAAGAGACCATTAAGATGGGAATTATTGCTCAAAGTTTAGGAGGAGAATCCAAAAAATGGTTTAAAGGCTTAACTCCTCACAACATAAATGATCTCCCTTCTTTATATCAAACATTCATAAACAAATGGTAAATTAGGAAGAACCCTCTCCAAATCCTTTCAGAATATACCAACCTCAAAAGAAACATTGGCGAAAGTGTCCAAGATTATTGCACTAGATTCAATAGCATTTATAATGCACTTCCCCCAGACATGAAACCTCCATTAGGCTTAGCCTTGGCTAAATTTCTAGAGGGATTTGATCCTGAAATGGCCTACCAGCTAAGAGAAAGAGACCCCTCAACTTTAGAAGAGATGCAGAGGGGAGCCTTAAGTGTAGAAGCAAATCTGATTGAGAAAAGAGATAGGTTAAAAGCAGAAAAAAGAGTTACATACAGGGATGATACAATGGCATCAACCTCATCATAAAATACTAAAATTGATAACTTAGTGAAGTTAATGGAAAGAATGCTTGAAAAGATAAATCTAAATGATAGACTGCCTCCTAGAGAGAATAAAAACAACACCCAAAACAGAAATAGAAACCCAAATTTTAGAAGAGACCCTAATCAAGATAGGCAAAGAGATAATGGCCAACAGATTAGGCCTCCCTTTCGACAAAACTATATCGATCAAGAAGAGGAAAGGGAACTTGAAAGGTCAGAAGAAAATCATGTAAACTAGATAGGATCTGACAGTGAAACAGATTTATTTCTCATTGAAGAAGAGCAAGGAATATTCTCCTCATAACAAACTGAAAACAACCATGAAGATTCTAAAGATGACAGATTGGGGTTTGAAAATGCAATCATGGAGGTACACAAACAATATAATCTTAGAAGCAAAGGGAGCCCAGAGATTTCCAATGAAAAAAACAATAGTACTGCTGTTAGGAAAACTTCATAAAATCAGCCTAAGAAAACAACTAGTAACACCAACACTATGGCCAAGAAAAATGATCTAAATAAAGACAAATATAGTCAACAAAGTGTTGAACAAAGCTACCCTAGTACTTCTGCTAGTGGCCCTAAAAAATCTGTCCCAAATAACATTCCAAATAAAGTTCAGCAAATCAGAATTGTTGAAGGAGTTGTAAATGAAAAAATAGATGTAAATATGTCAAGAAAAATAGTTCCTTTCAGCCTTTAAGGGGAAATTTCCAAGATCAAGATCACCATACCCTTAGCTGAACTAGTAACTCAAGATGTATATAAAAATCAAGTTTTGAAAGCTTTGAATATAGGCAGCGACACTGATACTTTAAACTTGATAGATGATAAACCAAAATTATTGTTTCGTCCTAAAGTTGAAGGAAAATACCAAGAAGGGGTTGTCCCTCCCTTCTATGTCAGCCTAAATATAGATAAAAAAATCTTTCACAATGCCATGCTAGACTTAGGTGCTTCTCACAATCTTATGCTCAAAGTAGTAATGGAAAGCCTAGGATTGGAAATTACTAAACCATATAAAGACCTGTATTCCTTTGATTCAAGCAGGGTCAAATGCTTGGGCCTAATCAAATATTTATGTGTCAATCTGGCACAGATTCCTGCTAAAGGTCTAGTCATGGACATAGTAGTAGTTGACATTCCCCCTAAGTATGGCATGTTGTTATCTAGATCATGGGGAGCCAAACTTTAGGGGAGCCTTCAAATGGACATGTCATATGCCACCATCCCAGTGTTTAATCAAACCAGAAGACTATACAGGGAGTCCCATATGAAATACAAGGTGAGTAACATAGACAGACCAAACAATACTCCTATTTACTCCATTCATTCAGATTTGGATTCCTTTATCTTATACAATGAATATGAAATCAGCCAACAAGAAAAGGAAAACAAAGAAGAATTTATTCCAACAGAACAATCAAATCTGTAATCAACTCAAGCACAAAACAGTTCAAACTTTAACACCCTTCAACAGCAAAAAGCAAACAAAAATGAGATGGAAACTCTGTGGTAACTAAGTTTTGATGGCTCTTGTAGCAAAACAATTTCCAGAGCTAGTGTATAGATACACAATACAAATGAAGGACACTCTTATAAACTAGATTTCCAATGCATCAATAATATTGCAGAATATGAAGCTCTCCTACTTGGCCTACACTTACTCAAAGATTTAGGAGCTAAGAAAATATCAGTCCAAGCTGATTCTGAGCTAATCATCAGACATATCAAAGGGGAGTACTCAATCAAAAACCCAAAACTCAGAGAATATATAAATTTTGCCCTTGATCTCCTAAAAACCTTTAAAAAATATGAAGTTATTTTCATCCCAAGAGCTCAAAACCATCTAGCAAATGAACTTGCCTTTGTTGCTAGTAATTTCCAAATACCATAGTTAAATGAAAATTTTAATATAAAGGTAAAAAACAGACCTACAATACCTGAAAATGAAGATTATTGGAAAGTGTTTGAAGGAGACAAACACATAGATGATTTTCTGCAATTAAAAGATGACTTTGCCATATCAACATCTACTTCAAGCCATGAAGAAAAATATTTGAATAAAGAACAAATCTTTGAAACAGAGCTGTCCTTTTCTGCTGATATAAACCATTTTGAACATCCTTTTAGAGCAGAAATAGTTGACAATACAGACCAAAAATACCTGGAAGTTTTACAATGTAAAAATGATACAATTCCAAGAGGTCTTACACCATTAGAACAACTTTTTGATTTCAATGATGTAGCCAAAGAACCAAGAATGTAGCCTATAGAAACAAATATAGAAGAACATAACATAGGCAGCCTAGCAGAACCCAAAATGATTAAGCTATCTAACACTCTTCTAGCTCATATTAAACAGCAATACATAGAACTTTTCAAAGAATTTAGAGATGTGTTTGCATGGGGATAAAAGGATCTAAAATAATATGATACCAACATCATTCAACACAAAATCCCTCTTAAGGAAAATCAGAAACCTTTCAAAAAAAAACTCAGAAGGATAACCCTATTTTATTTCCTTTAGTTGAGAAAGAGATTAAGAAAATGTATGATGTTGGGATCATAGTTCCCTTCAAGTATTCAAAATGGGTTTCCAACTTAGTATCTATTAGGAAAAAGACTGGGGAAATTAGGCTCCGCATTGACTTCAGGAATATAAATGGAGCCTCCCTTAAAGATAACTACCCCTTGCCAAAAATGGATCATATACTTCAAAGGGTGGTTGGGTCTAAAATAATTTCACTGTTGGATGGGTTCTCAGGTTACAATCAGGTGTTAGTACTCCCAAGTGATCAACATAAAACTGCTTTTACTACACCTTGGGGTACATTCATGTATGTAAAAATGCCATTTGGTTTAATGAATTTAGGGGCCACCTTCCAAAAGGCCATGGATATAGCCTTATTAGAATACATAGGCTATTTTATAATCATTTATCTTGATGACATTACTGTTTTCTCTAAAACTGATGAAGAACACTTGATCCATTTAAGAAACATTTTTGAGAAATGTAGGAAATATGGCTTATCTTTGAATCCCCAAAAGACACTCTTTGGTCTCCAAGAGGGAAAAATTCTTGGTCACATAATCTCTGAAGAGGGAATCAAAGTAGACCGTAAAAGGATTGATGGCATATTGAAAATCATCTATCCTAGAAATTGCAAAGAATTACAATCTTTCATTGGAAAGATAAATTTTTTAAGAAGGTTCATCCCCAACCTTTCTGAGCTATTAAGAAATATCACAAACATTCTTAAGAAATAAATAGGTTTTAAATGGACAATACAAGCCAAACAATCATTTGAACTAGTGAAACAAGCTCTTACTCAAACACTGATTCTTATCAGTCCTGATTTCACCAAAGATTTCTACATCTTTTCTTTTGCATCTGAACATACAATAGCTGCAATATTACTACAAAATAACACTATGGAGCAAGAACAACCAATATCCTTTTTTAGTAGGGCCTTAAGAGATGCTCCACTCAAGTATAACATCATGGAGAAACAAGCCTTAGCCTTGGTAAAAGCATTGAAAGATTTTAGAGTTTACATTTTACATTCTCACATCATTTCTTTTGTCCCACATACTGTTTTCAAGGACATTCTAAGTCAAGACCCTGATGGTAAAAGGGGAAAATGGATTTCTATTATTTTAGAATATGACTAAGAAATCAGGCCCACCAAACTAATCAAAGGACAAGGATTAGCAAAACTCATGGCTGAGTCAAAATTCCAAGCACTTGATATGAATATGGTTGATATTATGGAAGAAACAGAAGAATTCACAACTCCATTTATTGAAGAAACTTTTGTGAATTCACCTTGGTATGCTGATATCATATATGTACTACTTTATCTAAATACCCCTCCTTCTGTGTCTAAAAATAAAGCTATATTTTTGAAGCAGAAGACTTTAAATTATTGCATATTAGATGGGGTTTTATATTGGAAAAATGCTATTGGAATATTTCTTAAATGTTTGCTTGAGATTGATGCAGGAAAAATCATGCATGAGCTGCATGAGGGAGAATGTGGAGGACATCTTTACTAAAAGACTATAGCAAATAAAATCCTCAGATCTGGTTACTATTGGCCCACCCTTTTCCTAGACACTCAGAAACTTGTCATGTATTGCCATAAGTGTCAAATTTTTTATGGAAAAAGAAAACTACTTCCCCTACCTCTACATCCTATCAGTGTTGAGGCTTCATTCCAACAATGGGGCTTGGACTTCATTGGGGAAATTCACCCATATTCATCAGCCCAACATAAGTGGATCCTCATTGCCACTGATTATTTTACCAAGTGGATAGAAGCCATACCTTCTAGGAATGCTACTGACTCTGTCATTATCAAGTTCCTTGAAAACAATATACTATCCAGATTTGGTTGTCCTAGAAAAATTATCACAGACAATGTTGCTGACTTCAAGTCTAAAAGAATGGTTGACTTTTGCTATAAATACCATATCACCTTGGGTCGTTCCACTGCCTACTATCCTCAAGGAAATGGATTAGCTGAATCCTCCAACAAAAGCCTTGTCAATATTATCAAAAAATTGTTGGAGAAAAATCAGAAATCATGGCATACTAAGCTTATTCATGCTTTATGGACTGGTAGATTAACCACCAAAAAATCAATAAATATGTCCCCCTATCAGTTGGTTTATGGCATGGATGCAATCTTCCCAACCTCTCTAGGAGTTCTAGTCATGAAACTCCTTCAAGAAGTACAAACTAAAGAAAATGATATGCAGAGAAGGATCAATCACACCATTCATTTACAGCAGTCCAGAGAGGAAGTATACAAGAGAACACAAATAGTCCAACAAATCATCAAGAAGTTATTTGACAAAAGGACTAAAGAAAATTATTTCCAAGTTGGAAATATCATTCTAAAGTGGGATTATAGAAGGGAGGAAAAGGGAAAACATGGAAAATTTGAGAATCTGTGGAAAGGACCCTACATTATTCATTCTATCAGGGGTCACAATGCATTCTTCCTATAAGAGCTGAATGGGGAAGATCTATTTGGAGGTCTTGTCAATGGTAGGATGCTCAAGCACTATTCTGTCAAGAGTCTTAGTTTCAAAGGCTTTTATTCATTGTACATAACCCAGTTGAAAAGAAATCATGAAAAATACAAAAAAAATAAAAGAATAGAAAAAGAAGAGAGGGCAGATTCAAAAGAGGTACAGCTACATACCCAAAAAGAGAATTTTTTGAAAGTGAGCCAATTCAAGTGCCACTGCTGATTAAAAAATGATATATTGTTCAGTCATCTAGCCTAATCATGGCTTAACATACTTTAAATTTATGTTGATAAGTTAGTAGAAACATTAATTGATAAGATTATTTCATACTTGGCTTATCAGTAGATTAGATTAGGAGAAGAGATGTATGGTTCTAAGAAGATCAAAATCTGAACCAATGAAAGAAAGAAGGATGTTCATAATTTTCAGATCTTAAGCCTTCATAGTTTTGTTTTATTTTTCTGTAAATAAAGTCTATGTGAAACTTGTACATAAATGCCATAGCCTACATAGCAAATCAGATTATCTAATCCTGATTTGACTGTGTTTAAATTTCCTGTCTTAGAAATAGAGAGTAAAAACTGTCAAAAAGCCTAAACTTGACAGGTAGATCGTTAGGTAGAGAAATAAAGAGTTCAACAGTTTAATCTGAACTCTTGGAAGAAATAAGGACAGGATTAGATATTTTATTTCTATTTTCAAAAATAAAATGTCAAATAGTTTGCTAGTTCAAAAATGCTAGGACAAGTAAGATTGGGTAGGTAGAGATGCTATTGAAAAGAGTTTTCATGCTGCAGGTCATTGAAGAATTGTCAAAATGCAAAGAAAATCAGCAAGAAAACAAAGAATTTTTTCCCAGTGGATAAAGCACTGATCTGTTGAAACTCAGAGATTTCATAAGCTGAGGTTCTGGACACCTAAAATGATAGTTGTCCTCCCCAAGTGGAGCCACTTTTAGTCATCAATAATTTTTTATCTTATCCAAAGATGACTAAGTTGAAAATCCCAGTTTTCTAATAACAATATTGCAGAAACATTGTGAGTTCTAGAAATCTCACAGCCTTCATTATCCTGAGTCTATCAGTTCACTAAAAACTTTCATCTATGCCTTCTAAAAAATCACCTTTCTGACTCAGAAGAAATCTTGTTTTAGGTTATCCCCACCATTTTTACCTACATTTCATCCCCTCATTCT
Organism: Pinus albicaulis; assembly: GCA_034641835.2. NCBI lineage: Eukaryota > Viridiplantae > Streptophyta > Pinopsida > Pinales > Pinaceae > Pinus > Pinus albicaulis. The sequence goes on from CM076569.1 coordinate 280,605,493, forward strand.
ACCATTCCTACCCCTATTTTTATCAGTCCATTTCCCTCTAAAAAACCCCATTTTTTCCTTCACTAATTCTTCATTTCCCTTAAAAAGGCCTCTTAAACCATAAAAACCCCTTTTTTGGTTTAAAAACACCCTCTTTTACCCTATCATAAATCTCCAAAAAGGCTTAAAAACCCATGTTTTTAGCCTATTCCGACCTTTTTCAAACATTAGGTTTTAAGCCCCTTTGGCTTAGCCACTAGCTCCTTCTTTGCCATATGACTCAGGCGCTATGACCAAGCGCCAGGCCTTCAGCCCATTTTTCCCTGGCTCCTAGTCCCCTTACTCTTCCACGGGACCGTGCCCCAGCACCTACCCTTAGCCCCCATCGGCACATCGGCAAATCACGATTTTCCTCATTCCACTTTCCCTTTCCTCTGCTGATGATTCAACCGTCGATATGATCTGCACCGTTGATCTACCAAGATCAACGGTTGTCAGCACTCCCCTCCTTGATCCATCTCCCATCTATCCCCTTTCCCTTTTCCCTTCCGACGTATCTTGACCGTCAATCCCAACAATCCAACGGTCATCAAACATCACCCCTCCCCCCTTCAAACCTCACTCGGCCCCAATTTTTATTATCTACGCACCTCGATGGCAGATCTACACCGTCGATCGTATTGATCGAATGGCTCGCGCTCAACCTGATCAATTAACCCATCCTGCTACCCAAAAAAATAGATAATGTCACCCCTCTGGCCCACCTTCCTCCCCACGCCATCACGCTCTACTCTCTGCTTCTCACCTAGCCTTCACTACCTCCTTGCCCGAGCATCTTCCTCCCATCGCGCTTGCTTACCATCGTTGATCTGCATCCCCACAGATCGGATGGCTAACGCACCCCAATCAGCCAAAGCCTCCAGCATGAAAATTCTGCGCGAAACAGGAGGTTTTGCAGAATCCATGTGTCATCCTATCGACCATATCACGTTAAAAATGCCCAAAACTAGAAACCATCCATTAGCAGTGCGAAAACCACCGGTGGTTTTCCGAAACCACTTTCACCCATTTTCATACCAAAGCCATTTTTAAACCCTGTTTTCGCGGTTTTCGCCATAAAGTCCCTTCTGCACATTCATTTCCTCTACATCACTATGTAAAACCATAAGCGTTTGTTAGTAGTTAAAATTCCCCCATCGTAGGTTTATATAACTAATTGATGTTTTCTGTAGGTTTAAAATGGCCACCAGCTAATTTTGCAGGCCCTCACACAGCTTCAGATGACGATCCATAGAGCAAACATAACGAAGGAAAGGGGAAATCAAAGGGGTCTAATTTTTAGGACTGATTCGATGACTCATGACCACTGATTGAATTATAAAACCCTCCAACGCACATAGGAACCCCCTACACACAAGAAGACAAAGAAGATTAATGGGATATGGAAGGTCAGCAAATAAATGAAGAGATTAAAGGCTAAACGTCAAAAGATAAAGGATCCAGGATAAAATCAGTTGGTAAATCAGAAACAAAGAAAGGCAGTAAAGTGGATTAATTAAAGATAACTCAAGGCTAAAGGGCCTAAAGAGCAGTTTCATGATTAAATCAAGAAGACTTATGCCTAAAAAGCCTCAAATACATCAAAATGGAAGCAGTTATTTACTCGAAAGATCTAACTGACACCTATGGCCTATTCTCTGTCCTAAGGGAAAAATTGACAATTATTACATAGTCAGAAGATATTTTAAGTTGTCAAAACATTTATTCTAATAATCAAGAATAGGCCTAAAAGTCAAACTTTTCACCTGTTTTCTCTTAGAAGTTAAGACAAAGTTAATAAAATAGAGAAGTAGTTGCACCTATTTTTGCCTTATGCCTTACATGGTTTTCAAGGCTAGAAATGCATTTAATCTGTAATTAATAACATTTTGAACCCTAGAATCCATTCCACCTCCTCATTTTCAGCATACATACTACATTGGAACTCATTGTAGGGTGGGCATTTGCTGACTCTTTGAAGTAATACATAGCTCTACTAAATTTGAAAGGAAATTGATGTTCTGGAAACTGTGGATGTTTTAACATGTTTGTTAATGGAGAAATCTTTGTCATTCGATCCTTGAGCTTGGATATTGGTGAAATATTCTAATCTATTAATGTTTTTCGTATTTTCAATTCCATTTCATCATTTCTCACTACATTAGAGTAAAAATTTTAGGCTAGGAAATGTCTCCTAAAAGCACCTTATACCTATTTTCTCTTCCATGTCTTTATTTTTTCATCTGCTGAGGCATTCTATAGAATTATTAACTACTCTCTTGAACCCTTATGCTTTTTTACTTCCTAAATAAGTTCAATACAGTTGGCCTCAAGAATGATTTATGGTTTTCCATGCTTACTTGCTGCTACTTAAAAACTGTTTCTAAAGTCTCCCTTCAAAGTACCATTGTCCAAAGTCTGCCAAAGAGGTTTTGTTCCGATCATAACCTTTGTACTTTCTCAAATAATTGTTTTGAAGGTCTTTATAGCTATAATCAGAGATGTGTAGGAGTTCCCGCTTCTATGAATGCAATTATTTGTGAATCTTTGGATGAAATAGAGCGTTCCTCGACTCCTAGATTTCATTTGAAAAGTTTGTCTTGAAATTGTTATTTGCTAAAGTGTGGTTTTATATAATTTATGGCTAGCCCTGTCTATGGAATTCCTCTTCATGTTCAAATAATGTTTTAAGTCCCTTTTTTGAGAAGTACATATAATTAAGGATTCCTAATAGCCTTTAGTTCTACTTTTCATTCTAAACCTTTAATGTCCATTTCATTTCACCTGAAATACTTTGTATATCCATTGGCCAAGTTAGATTTGCCCTTTGATATCCCTAATTTATCTATAAACTTGTTAAAAAATTCCATTTGACTCCATTACCCAATGAATTAGAGATTTCCCTTTCCTATCTATGCTGCCTAGATCATCATGTCCCACCAAACAATCAAACAAACTCATGCTTAATAACTAGCCTAAAATCAATCTTTTAAAAGAAAACAGGCTTACATCTTTGAAAACAATTGAGAGATCCCTCTCTGAGACTAGGAAGGCTAGTTCCTAGAGCTCTAAAGACTGGTTTTGATGTTGCCTTCTCACTTGGTATGCTAATCTGCCAAATCACGGGACCCCAACAGGGCCTAATAGGTGAGCAGGTAACTAAACTACTCTAAAGCAGCCCGCAATTACAACATCATAGACGATTTAGCCCAGTCACCTGCTACTATGTATGCTTTGGAGGTACTGCATTCATGTCTAAAGTAGAGGAAAACCCTAATTTTTGCCTTAGGCACCGTCGAACCTACCGACACGCGCATGATGGCTTTTGATTTAGAAAAATCCACCCCTAGGCTTCCCTCCATGGTCGCCTTCCAGATCCCAGTATCGGTACAGAATATCACTATTCAATGATGTTTCATTGATGAGGGTGCATCAACATGCATCATGTCAAAGAATGTATGGCATAAGTTAGGAGCCCCAAAACTCAAACCTTCTGTCATCACACTTAGGGCATACGACGGTCAGCCCTCGATCCCCATCAGTCTCTTCCAAAATGTACCAGTCTGCTTAGCTGGAAAAATGGTCCAGATAGACATCGAAGTCTTGGGTACTCACTTGGATTACAATATACTCCTTGGGCAGAGTTACATGTACGCCATGTCTGCCATAGCATCCTCTGTTTTCCGCATTATGATGTTCCCCCACGAGGATCGAATCATTACAATAGACCAGTTGATGCACACTGAAAAGTGTCCTTTGACCAACACAAATATGGTTCTACCTTATGTAGACACACCCATTGATGGTCTCTTACGGTATCAATAATATGGCCTTGGCTAGTTCAAACCGTCGTCTGCCCTAGGATCATTCCTAGGATATCCTCCTATTATCCCTGAGGTATCGCCCGATGCCACAGCGGCCTCGGTATGCATGATGTCCACATCAAGCACTGAGGTTAGTCAGGACACGGACTCAAGTAGTAACGACACTGAGGCATCAACTACTAAAGCCTCCTTAGTCTATGCTGCCTCCCAAACTCCTTTCCTATACGCACCTCCTGTCTTCACCTCCCAGCAAGTCTTGGAAACATTGGTAATACCTAACATAGCATTGGCATTCCCAGTGTGGTATCTCGTTCCCCCTCTAGGAATTCCAACTACCAATGTTACTGCTTTTGGGTTAAATCCCCCCGGTCCCAAGGAGCCCCAACCTACCCAAGTAGCAGTCAAAACTGCCACCGCAAGGGAAATCCCTGCCATGAAACTGATGACCACGATAAATAAAATCACCAAGAAAGGAAAGAAATTGGTGACCCCCACCATACAACAGGAGTCATCAGCCTATGCTATATGTGATGTCACGGGACACCCTACTCACATATGCCCGGTGTTGGACAAATTGAAACCACTCCTTGGCTACGAGGCAGGCACCTCAAAAAGGAATTCCCATAAAAAGGAACTTGCCACCAAAAGTACAGGGAAACTGTTGTGTACCAATCACACATGCACCCTCTGTGATACCTATGGGCACTATACCCACCATTTTCTAGAAATACCACAGTATAGGGATGCCTTACATGCGATCGAGCGATCATATCAAGAGGATCCCTCCATCTAGTCTATTAATGACGAGCTGCACACCATCTTATACTTACAAGAAGAGCACCGATACGTAGAGTGCCCCCCAGTAATTCTTGTCATACGTTGCATGCTATGCGATGAACATGGCCACTACCTCGAAGAGTGTCACGCATTGGAACTCATTTACAGATGGTATCCAATCGAAAGGGTATACTACGTGGGGCTATAAGTAGCACAATTCACATGCCCATTATTCACTGAAAATCACTTATTGGAGGATTGTCACTACATACCTCGCTTCCAACTAGCCCTTCCTAGTCTCCTCTCAACCATAGTTTGTCTCTCCCAAGAATACAATATGGATGCTGAATATATCAGCAGCTCCATGACACAGGTAGAGGAGATGAGCAGGTCTATAATTTTCTTGTCAACCGAAGAACGACCTAACATGGAACCCATAGTTACCTCCATAGGCACTTCACGGAAGCCACCCGCATGCACATTATGCAAGTAGACAGACCATATAGTAGTCCACTGCCCTGACTTAGCAACATTACGATGATGGTACCCTGCCCGGCCTCAAACCACGCACGATGGGAGACCCATATCACGGACATTTTTCCTGATATGTCAGGGTGATCATTACAACCGACATTGTACTTATGTATCATGACTCTGTCCCACTATCGACATGATTAATGTCGTAGAAAAGAGGACGAGCGACCTCCAAGAATGGCATAAAAGATACATCGTCGACCCAACAACCCCGCCACCAGGGTGGTGCGTCAAGCCTGCTACAACCATACACCAATCACATAAACCCTAGACCAAGCCTAGGATAACATGCGGCCTATGTGATCTAAACGATCACTGAATTAACCAATGCAGAGAACTCAAACCCCTTGCAAATATTCTCCACATAATCTTGTCTCTCCCTCAAAAGCTTCTCTCTAATCAAGAGAATATCACATGCACTTACAGCCAAATTTTCTCACACTTTCGTCATACATTTAAGTGCACACATCTCCCCAAGCTGAGAGCAACTAGAGCAGCATTAAGTCAGCCACCCACCGAAAAGGGAGGCAAGTTACAACCCACGACATAAAAATGGAAATAGAAGACAACTGGGTCCGCAACAGAGCGTTTCCAAGTGTTCACATCAGGAACATCAAGTAGTGTAGATTCTCACACTATCTACTCTGTTAGATCTATGATACCTTGCACCATTTTCACCGGTCATAATCACGTGCTAGAGGGATGTCCGTTGCTACAAACGTTCAGACATCTCTGTGATAAATTCAACTTCCATCTACCAAGAATTGACTATCCTAGTGGGAAGGCCAACTAGCGGCTAACTCGGGACTCCATTACGGAGATCCTTCCCCCGCAACGTGCTAGCGACACAACTCATCACATACGACTTGTGTCATCGCACGCCCAAAATAGGATTTCGACAACCTCTCTGTTACAAGGATTTGGCTTTATTCCTGTCACAAAAAACCAAGACACCTTATGCCTTTGCATATATTTCCATGAAATCCCAAACTTTCATGCAGCCATTGAACTCCTTGATGACACCCAGCCTCTAGAACAACGTCTAGTACAACTAGAGCTAGTCAACGAAAATAGGCACCAATCGCTGCAACACAATGAGGCCCATAAGAAAAGGGTAAATGCATCATTTGACTGCCACATCAACCCTTTCTCATTTACTGAAGGAGAGCTAGTCCTTCACTATGATGTCGCAAAAGAATCCTTAGGGTCAGGAAATTTCGAAGCCCTGTGGAAAGGGCCCTATATCGTCAAAAATTTCCTCCGGCAGGGAGCATACATCTTAATGGCCTTTACCTCAAGAAATTCTACCCATAAGGGCCCTAGTAGCCCTTATCCCCTAGAGTTAAAGTACACAAAAATCCCAATACCAAAATATTTTTGACCAAAAAACCTAAAACGTGCTCAAAATATCACCATGGATCACTAACTTGAACCCTATTTCAGATTTGCTGATATCGCATTGCGATGGTCTCAAAACTTCACTGCAGCCGCCTAGGTCATCTACTACCCTGACCGATCACCATTGTGCTCAAACGGAATATGCATCAGATCTGCAACCAACAATCAGGTAGAATATGATGCCGTTATCAGACTTATGTGCGAGGCCCTCCACCAGGGCATTTTCCATATGCATGTCTACCTAGATTCCCAGTTAGTAGTCTCAGAGTTAAACCAAACATTTGAAACCAAGGATGAAAACCTATTCAGAAAATATTTGCGTGCTAGAAGATTAAGCAGACAATTTGATTATATTACATTCTCACATGTATCAAGGAATCAAAACCAAACAGCTGATCGCATAGCTAACAGTATCCTAGACTGGAATGCAACTCGAGCAAACCAACATATGTAAAAAACCAAAAGCATGTATATCCATCACCATAACACAAAATACATAAACCAAAATAGACACCACACCATGTAGAGTCGCAAAAAATATCTCTCATATATATATCAAAAAATATGTGTATCAGAGTACAAAATAGTAGCACTAGCCCATTGGCTAGCCCAAAAGTATAGAGGTCGTCAAAAATAAGGGAAGCTTCCTCATAATGGGTGCTTTCCCTATGTACAAATCTACTTTAGGTGGGTGCCCCCTCAAGAGGAGCACCCGGGCCCACCACTGATCCTGGTACCACCACCGGAGTTGTTGTCGCCACTGTGATAGCTACTTGTCAGAGAATAGACCGGTAGTCCCTCTCGTGGGCCATCACTGTCTCTATCCATATCTCCTCAAATTCATCCATAAGACCTTGAGCAGGAATTCCATGGGTTAAATGGTCCACTCGACCCCAAAAGTCCTTTAGAGCCTCTACCTGAGTTGTAAGTGTTGTAATGCACGCCTCAGGTGCATCTACACGAGCTCTCTCTGCTGCTACCTCAACTACACCTGTGCTGCTACCCTCACCAAAAGGAGCAGCACCATCCCCACCTGGTCCACCGGCACCCTTGCCCAGTCCACCTATGGCAACGCTTCCCTGACCACCAGCCGATCATGGTAGAGGGTTGTGACCCACCAGCCGGGCCATTGGACGTCCCATCTCGCGAACATCTACATGAGTAACCAAAATAATGTCAGTGTCAATGAAAAACACTCAAGAACATGAAAAACTTGAGTAAATGAAGAAATATAACACATACCTATGGGACCCCAAACATAACCAAAAGGGAGACCAATATCTGGATCACCCTGAAAGTCCATCCCCGGGTAAGCGTATGGAAAAAACATCTGCCGATTGGCCTCAAACCAAGCCTCTGTCATGTCATTCCAATAATTACCCACTCTGCCACCACCACCGCATGGCATCATCGGAGCCCACCTCCTCATGTGTGGCTCCCTCGACCCCCCGATAGGCACAGGCACTACGGGCCTCAACAGCATGACCTTCTCGTACATGATGCTACACAAAATGTTGGCATACGCAAATGATTTTGACCCATGCTAGACTCGGTTTAGTTTTTACACCGTACCATCAAAACAGAAACGGGAAAAATCAAATAAATGCTCGTTCCTCAAATGGCGTAAAACCACCACATGTGGGCCCGATGCCCGATGTGGCACAAATGACCCTGTCAGTCGCACAATAATGGCCAGAGCACACTGGTCAGCCACATCTGTCACTGAGGCGATTTTGATGCACCCCTTAGTAAGAGGCACACAACCACAATGCCACTACCGGAACCTGCCCATGTTCACCTACCCAGCAGGAAGTGCATACCTTAGTCCCTCTCCCTGAGGCAGTAATCCGGTCACAAAGTAAATATCCATCTCTGGATGGATAATCAAGTTTTTCCCCCTCAGGACAAACATGATGCGCCTCCAGCGCCAATTCCATATGATGTAACATAAAAATCGGTCCTGTGACCGAAGGAATTCATTCTCAACAAATTTTAGGAGGCCCCATGCAGCCAACTGAAGGCGCGCCCCAACATCAGCAGTTAGAGCAATCCGAATCTCGGGCCAATCTCGCTCTCCCCATACTAACCTACCAAGCAATAGGCACCCATCAGTACAAAGGAGAAAAATCATTAAGGACAACAAAAAACCCAAGTTTTTTCAAAAAAAATACCCTTGCATGCTTGTCTCTCAGACAGGCATGCCACTGCACGCTTATTTCATTTATAGGCACGCCCTTGCGTGCAAAGAGGCAGGGACAATGCGCCTTCGTGTGGCTGTACCTGATAAATACACACAAGGGGGGCACCTATTTCCCTAGATCGCCCATGCAATTTAGGGAAAAAATCCCCTTTGGGCCCATAAAAACCTAATTTGTACGGAACCTGGTGTCACCAAACTGGAAAAATCAAAATGCAGGATGTCATGAGAGTTACCTCGGCATAGTATCGCTAATCCACGGTACACAAGCTGACCGTACTGGTAAGAAAGGCCTTGCTATCACCTCTAATCTCCCAAACTCAGCAAGTACAAATGAATAGGATTAGGGCCATAATCCCTTATTTATTGCCCTTTTTCAGAACTTCAGAGGTCCATAACAGGAGATCGGAAGGTCCATTCTGCAAATCGTAAGTTGCACCATAATTAGTATACCATGGCGAATGAAAAAAATGCCCTACATTCACTTTTTGAAGAAATATTTTTTCAAGCATCGGCAGGTATGCACCCTCCCATCTTCCTTTCCAAAACTCATGTTTTTCAATACTATTGGATGAAAAGAATATGCTTTCACTTGAGATAGTTATTTTTTCAGGAAGAACCCACAAACCATTCACAACACCACCCACTGAAAGTTCCGGAGCAGGTATCATTCTATCCTCAGCATGATAAAGTCCCAAAAAACTTTGCATATCCTGACATAATTTCTCCATCAGAAATAAACCATAGGGTCCTCATACCCAACCACATTTATCATCACTTCACCTTGCATATGGTAAACGTCCATGATGGTCGATAGAGCCTCCCCTCCATGGCGATCGTCATCTCAAGTAGACCACACATCACTCCACAAGTGACACTATGGCCATACCATTTTAGTCTGGGAAGCACCTCATGCTCATCCATATATCACGCATAAGGTCAAGTTCACCATTAAAACTCAACCCCCTTCCCAGATGACTGGGTTGTACGAGTAGAATGAAAGTGCACCTCCGTGCACCGCATTTTTCCCACCATACCTCCATCAACATTAACCCATCTACGACATCTTTCGCTTCATCAACCCCACACATGAGACCAACCAATGGGACCCCTACCCCCAGAAAAACATTTCCCTCACACCATCAAGTGAGCAACCCTCTTTCATGTTTTGGGGTACCCATCTCTGTGTTTTGTACAAACCAAACCCCATTATTTTATTCTTTTGGTAAGTGTACAAAGATCACAAACAACATCCATCGCCTCTTCACCCTCATATTGCACCTTTTTTCTCCCATGGCAGCAATTCCCCTTTCTCCCTTGGTCTAAGTATTTCATACCTCCCCCCCATGCACACACCATTATGACAATCATAGTCAGTTCATACCCGCCCTGGAATTCCTACCCACTCCAGGGACTTTTCCCTTCAGAAATACCTATGACTACTGCCAATATGCTCAAATATACTTCGACCTCGGGCCACTGAATCCCCATCATCCATTTTTAGCTACCGCTCACCAACATGCCTATGTTAAACCCATTATGGTTCAGTTAAGGCTTCCTTTTTTTTGACATAAACACCCCTTTTCCAAAAAGGAAGCGGTACCTTGGATGACCCCTCCCCATGCATAGGGGTATCCTCGAGTGGCACTATGGGAGACATCATTGTCCATAGATGTCATCGATCCTCTTGAAATTCGACTACAGCAAAATATTTCATGTCTCGATGGTATCGTACCTTATAACCATTGCACTTTGATCAAGATCTGTCAAAGACTCGTGCCTTTATAAGTGTCTCTGACAACAATGCTTACACGGGAAGGTCCCAACTAGTACATATGCATACATTGCACAGTGATATGACATACCAAGATTACGCATATGGGTACCACATTCCACCTATCTTCAAAGAAATAAATGCCCCTGAGGGTGTCAACAGTCATTGTCGACAACCACCAACATCACTACTACAGTAGTGCCATAGACAACACATCTATCTATCAATTTTGTTTAACTATCCATAGCATCACGAGCATGGGACATGCCCGCCTCATTGAAAATTTTCAAATATGTTGTATATTTTGTATGCTTACAGGGGGTCCCTTAGGCCATGGTTATCTCGGAACTGATGCAAGGTGTTGTCTCTTCTACACACAAGCCTTTCTCTCTCTCTCTCTCTCTCTCTCTCTCTCTCTCTCTCTCTGCATATGATACAGAAAAGAAACTATCATGTATTTTGGCTATACAGTTCTTCCTAGACATCACAAATTAGGGGGAAACTGTTAACACTGGAAAATTGTACAACAGAAAATGACGTCAATTAATGTCGAGCCCAAGGATTTACAAGACATGAATACATTATGGAATCAAGAATCTCTAAGGTTTTGAGAAATTCAAGATTGAACTAGTCATAAATGCTCAAATGCGCTTTTTTCCTTAGAAAAGAGTGCCTTCTATGTGCATTGGAGCCCAATAAGTGCGCATTCCTGGGAGTAGCAAAAAGTCACTTTCCGGAACCACAAGAAAGCAAAGGACAGTTTCTCCTTATGTGAAAGTTGCCTAAGGACAGCACCAGTGCCTCTTTAGGCCTTGTGTGAGCACACAAAGAATATTTCAGCCCAATATTGCCCCTCCCTCGGGTCACCATCCACCATGTACCAAGGGAGGGAAGGAGGTTTGAAGCTCACCTATATAAACCCTCAAAGAGATGAAAAATGGGTGATCACAAAGTTATGTTGGCCAAAGTTGCCTAAGCAACACTAGTGTCTTGTGTGAACCAAGGAGCAGGAGCTGAAGAAGAGGACTCGATTGTTGGCCACCCAACAATCTTAGCCCATTGCAGCAAAGAGAGAGAGTTAGACTACATTAGAAGGTAGGACTTGAAGGACAAACATCCTTGCATCGAGTCCTAGAGCCTCTGCCTAGGCCCTTTGGCAAGTGGGTAAGATTTTTGTTTTCATTCCAAGCATTCAATAAGAAGAAGACCATCGAGTTGTTGTTTACCTTGTTATTGTTTGGAACTCTCTATATAGCTTCTTTTTGTGATTTTAGTTTTAGTTTTTTAACAGAGCATACTTTAGTGTTACTTCATTTAAGTTTTATACTTCTGAGCTCCCCCCCAGATACTTCATCTTACTTATGGTTTAGAAAAAAGACCACATTCTCTAAAAGCGTGCAATTTTGTACACCCGTGTGTCAAATTCACCACAACAACTATCCACTTGAATTATTTCAAACTCCCTTTCCACCTCATGATCTTCTTCTTCTTGCTTTACCCTTTGTTTTCCTTTGTCTAGTGGCTAAGCTGAGGTGGATGGCATGGTCCCTTGCCTTTTAGAGGTTGCAAACACAAGTCTTGGCCCTCTTTGATATGTCAATGGAAGAGGTATGAGTGTGATCTTGTTGGTGTCTTAATCATGGACGTGGTCCTTGATGCTATCATCAAACTCTTCATTTTTTCTTTCATTGCAATTGCTTGCCTTTTCACTGCTATGATCATCATTTTAATTATCACCCTCTGCGCTTTCTTAACTTTCATTTTTTTGATCATTAAGACTAATTTCCTCTTTATATTCTACACTGTTATCATCCTCATATCACTGTGGAGCTAACTGATGTCATGACTATCATTATTTTTGTCATGACAGTCATGACTGTTTTCTTCCTTTTTGTACTTTTCATCACTGAGGCTTGCTTCATTTTTGTCACTGCTGCCTTTAGTTTCTACATTTTCCTCACTGTCATTATCTTTATCATTGTCATCCTCTTCCATATATTCTGCATTTTCATTCTCTTCTTCAATATCTTCCTCTTCATTCTCTGCCTCTGTGTCCTCTATTTTATTATTGGCCTCCTCTTCATAATTGCTCAATTCATTCTCACTGTCAACCTCCTCACTATCTACATTTTCATTACCTTGCTCTATTTCCATGTCTTCTACCTCTTGTTGACTCAACTCATCATCACCCTCATCCTCATTTTCAATTGATTCTTCACTGCCACTTCTTTCTTCATCTGATGCATCAAGAGGAGGGGAAGAAGTTTGGTTTCCTTGAGGAGGGGATATATGTGTATAGGATGGGGTATGGTAAGTAGGAGGAGATGGAGGAGTGGGAGGAGGAGGATGAGATGAAGAGGGTAAACTAGGCTGATGATGAGGCTTTGGGCTTGTGAATATTTCATTAGCTATGAACACATCCTAGGGTATGCCTTTTTTCTCCACCTGATGTAATACCACCATCTTGATCAAGGAGTGGTGGAACAAAATATGAATTTTCTAGGTATAACTTCTCTTTCAGACAACGGAAGACATCTTATATATACTCCTATACAAGCAATAGGGAAAATGAAGCATCTTGAACCTAGTGAAATGCATGAGTAATCTGACATGGTAGGAGTAAACTCAGGAGTATCTCCCCTCACAGGTAAAATACTTCATGATAACCGTCATCAAGGGTGAAAACCTCTATTTTAGGTGTGAGAAAGGGAAAATAGCCTTGCAGCCTTCTCTGTACCTAGTCTTGACAAATGGCTCATAATGGCTCATGTTTAATCTTGCTTTCTTGAACCACTTTTCACCAACAGCAGGTATACCTGTAGCATTAGAGATGACATCTGCTGATAGTTAAAAATATACCCCTACAAGGCTTACTTGTTCATTGTGTAAGTTGAGGACAAACAACCTAGTGAGTTCAGGGTGACTATGCACTTGTTTGAATTTCTCTCAAAACTGAAAACAACCGACATTATGAAAGCATGAGAGAATCATGGGAGATGAAGTAATATCCACTGTGCTTCGGGGTTCAAATATATTAACCTTACCTCCCTTGTGCTTTGGCCTCATAGGCACTTGGCCTCCTTCACTGATGACACTATATTCTACTCTTGACATTAGTGATTAGAGCTGTTTTGGACAAACTTGGGTTTGCTTTTGTGTAATATCCCAAAATCAGGACTGTTAGCAAGGCATGCTTGAAAAACACATTTTTCAGGAATGACTGCTATAGCTCTTGAAATAAACCCTTGGATCCCTTATATCTGAGTATCTAAGTCCTAAATCCAAGAGTATATCAGAAAAAAATCTTTCTAGGTGGGTTAAACAGATGTCCCACACCTAGGAAGGCTTGAAAACTGCCCAAAGAGGGGACCACATCAATACAAAGAACACTTCTGGAAAATAACGCAGTTCAGCCTAGTACTTTTAGTAGATTATTATGGAGGCTCACATAACATATGTACAACATAAAATAAGATTTATATTACAGCCCATACATTGTACAGAGGAAATTAGAAGACTTAAACAGAAATAAACCCTCAGAAATGAGGTGCCACAGGCACAGAAAAGTCTGCATAAATTCAACAACGTTATTTTATTGGGGCTGAAGTAGCAGTATAATATAGCTCATATCTAGAGTGGATTTGTACATAAAAATATATATATAATTCATATCTGTGTACAATAAAATCTCATATGTACATTCCTCTTGGGGTTTTGTGCAAAACATGAAGCACAAAGAGTAGATATGAGATCTAGAGTTTCAGATCTGTAGAAATATTCAGAAATTCCCGAATCATATAATATGAAATCAGATTAGATTTGAAACAAACATGGATTGGATGGCCAATCCATGGCTCACCTCAGTGAGAGGAAGAATCCTAACACCGGAGATCTCTCCTCCAAAATGTAGACAAAACACCCTGCAACTACAAACTTGTAAATAATGCAGTTTAGCGATAGAAACTATGCTATAGGCTCTGAGAATGATTTGGCCTGATTCCAAGGTCTGGATCTAAAGCTCTCATGATCTAGGACACTCTTTCCAATGGGATAGCAGACATTCCCAGTGAAAAGAGAGGCTAGATATGCATAGATCTGAGAAGATTTATCTCCCACTTGCTGCAACTCACAAGGACAATCCAACCCTCAATAGGATCAGTGCTGTGGGTGTAAGGTGAAGCTTGGCCCAAGCCTGATAGTGGACAATACAAGCAAAAATCCTCCACAAGCTGCTCTAGGAAGGAGGTGGGATTCCTGACCAGGAACACCCAAGTGTTAAGCAGCACTATTCTCAGCTAAACAGCTAGAGAATGAGAAATGTCTAAGCATACAAATTCTTCTGAAATAATATCTTCAACCACCCCTTCATGCTGCTCTCCTCTTCCTTTTATAAGATCGGAGTCTTGTCAAACCCTAAACCACTTCATCAGTTTAGCCCCTTTCACATGTAGAACCTCCATCTAGAACTGCACTATGCCTCAAGGAAGTTCAATGCATCTAGACTGCGATGTAAATATGGTCATGGTTGACTTGGTCAAGTGATCAAGATCTTTCACACTCAAGTGTGTTTTATAAAATGGCCTATATTTAACCCTGTTCATATTGGGAATTGATTAATTTTGATGTTTTCAAGAGTTTTACATGTCCTCCTTTACATTTTATTCATCAACATGAAATACAAAACAAAACAAAGAAAAATTGAATATTCCCATTAGCTTGGGCTAAGTGGGAATATTACAGTCCTCCCCTCCAAGATGTTGCTTGTCCTCAAGCAATTGATAAGGTGAGTGCTGCAAAATATCCCCTTCTTCTCTTCTTCCCCCCTCATCCAATAGTCTCCAACATTTCTTTAGGTTTTCTGCAATAGTTATGTCTTCCAATGGTCCCTCCCCAATGTGCAAGTTGGACCTAGGTGAATAAACCCAATGGCTCTCTTCATGAAGGACTGGAAGGTCTCTATGGAAACTTTCTTGCTGATCCATGGCCTCCTCAATATAGAAGTGATGACAATCATGGGGAATTGCATCATCCATGAAAGACTCCCATCTCCATGCTATCATCCAAATGAAGTGAAATCACCTCCCAGCTTGGTAATTCATAGAAAAACGCCTCCCCACTACATATGAGAGGCATGTCTCAAAAAACATATGGCTCACCCTATAAAGAAACAAGTGGTCTATCATAGTGGCAATATAACATCCCATGCTCCCCTTGAAGCATGTAGTGAAAAAAGTGTGGGAAACCCCTTTTCCCAAGGACACATCCAACCAATGTGTCTTCCTTTCATCCATGTTCCAAACAAAGACAAGAACAATTTCAGCATATGGAATCATTATTAGAGTCATGCTAGCTGCCATATGCAATAATGGAGAGGGACAATGGTCCCTCAAGTGCAACCAGCACAGTTTTACTCCTAACTGCCTTGGAATATGATATGACAAGTGTTCTACCCAACACTTTTTTGCTGCCCCATCCTTCTTGCATGCTTGGAGAAAGGGCATAATAGTTGGTGTAAAGGAATCACACTATGAAGAGTATATCATCCCTCCAAGACCCTCCAAGTAATGGCCATAATCACCATTGTTCATAGCCCCAAGTGGCCTATGAGACCCATCAAAGATAATGCTCCTTCTTAGAGCAAAGCCCTGCACATGAGTGTTAGAAAAATACAAGCATATAGTAAGCACATTAGAATATTCAAAGATACAAGTCCCTCCATATACTTGTTTTACATTAGTGAAGTGACTCATGTATGAGTTCCTTCTCACACTCAATGAATAAGGAAGTGTTGAGGATGTCTCTTCCCAAGAGCTATGTCCCTCCTCAACCAGCAATTAATCCATGCAAATCCTCATATGAGAGTGCATCTCTTTATTTAGATCTTCCCACATGAATCCCTCCAGTATAGTATGACATGTTTTAATGAAGCTAGTGGGTTTAGAAATCAAGATCTCATAGGTTGCATGAAGTAGTTTGTTCTTGAGTTTGGAGTTCTTAGATAAGTAGATATGATCATAGAAATAAATAACTCCATTAACTACTTTATACCTCCTATCTATCATTTTCTCATCAAGAACCTTACATGTGAAGAGAGGTCCTTGGAATATTCCATCAAGAGTTGGGACTCTCAATAAGGATCTAGGCCTCCTAACATTGACAGCACTGTAGAAGTCTGAAATGAAGTATCTTTCATATGATGGCTCTCTCCCTTCACATGCTTGATGTCAAAGTCACATGTTGGATTATTCCCACCTTTCTTTTTTTCCCCCTCTTGCAGCTGATCTTGCTCAAGACAAGATTGAAGTTTAGGAGAGTCATCCTCCTTCTGAAAGGTTCTCCTCCTCCAAAACTCCCATAGTTTTGCTCCTGCATACAAGAATGGAAATACCTTCTTGTTATATTCATAAATTCTCATCATATATTGGAGTATATTTGCTGCTCCAGGGCTATGGAGTGGCCTTTTTATACCATGCTCATGTCAACACAGATTTCTGAATCTCTTCTTTCCAACGCAGTCATATGGATGGAAGATAGCAAAGTCAATTTCAGGAAATTGCTCAACTCCTCATCAAGGATTCTCAACGCTATAGTAGCTCCTCTCAAGGTTCCCTCTTTAGAAAAATATTTTTTTGCTACATATAGTTGAGGGAACACTTTATCTTCCTTCCAATCAGGGGGTCTCCCTAGTGGAATGCCTCCATGCAGGGAGACATCAAGGAATAGATGCATGGACTGACTTGTCCTTGCCTTCATTACATAGATCCTCTTTCCTTCTTGGTGCATCATACTTCTATAACAAAGAGGGGTATATGCTCCTCATCAAGTGATGCTTTTCCTCCTCTTGTTCTTCTTCCATCTTCAATATCTCACCATTAGGTGGTGATGGCACATGCTGCACATGGATTTAGCCACAATCTCCATATGTGAGATTCTTTGGAACTTCTTGCAAGAGTATAAGAGTTCCTCTCCTTGGAGCCATTGCCCCTTCTTCATCTCCATGAGGATCTAGATGTGCCCTTGTCTTGACTGCACTAACATCCTCAACCTCCTCTTCCTTGATCTTGCAAGATCCTTGGAAGTTCAAGTGATTCTCTCCCTTTGGCACACCTCCTCCCTTCCTCTTCCTGAAAAAGATGCTAAAAAAACGTTGTAGATTTCATGATATGGCTGAGTGATCATATCCATGAGATGAGGACTTAGAACTTTCCTCATGTATAGATCTTGTAGATCTTGTTGAGGGATCTTCCTTATTTTTCCTCCTCATTTCTTTGATGTCTTTTCTGATACCTTGCATAGCTTGAGATAGAAGTTTTGTGAACCTCTTTTCTCTAGACAAGAATGGTTTTCTCTATTTTCTCTTTTATATATCCTCCTCCCCATTAGAAGGCTCCATAATTCTTTAAGCTTACAGGTTAAGCCAAGAAATTTGCTCTGATACCATTATAATATCCCAAAATCGGGACTGCTAGCAAACCATGCCTGGAAAACGCATTTTTCAGGAATGGATGATACAACTCTTGAAATCAGCCCTTATATCCCTTATATCTAATTATCTAAGTCCTAAATACAAGAGGATATCAGAAACAAATCTTTCTAGGTGGGTTAAATAGATCTCCCACACCTAGGAAGGCTTGAAAACTATCTAAAGAGAGGACTGCAAAAATACAAAGAACACTGCTGGAAAATAACACAGTTCAGCCCAGTACTTGTAGTATATTAGTATGGAGGCTCACATAACATATGTACAATATAAAATCAGATTTATATTACAGCCCATACAGTGTACAAAGGAAATTAGAAGACTTAGATAGAAATAAACCCTCAGAAATGAGGTGCTACAGCCACATAAAAGTCTACATAAATTCAATAGCGTTATTTTATTAGGGCTGAAGCAGCAGTATAATATAGTTCAGATATAGAGTGGATTTGTACATAAAAATATAGATATAATTCAGATCTGTGTACAAGAAAAGCTCATCTATACATTCCCCTTGGAGTTTTGTGCAAAACATGAAACACAGAGAGTAGATCTGAGATCTAGAGTTGCAGATCTGCAGAAATATTCAGAAACTCCTGAATCATATAACAGGAAATTATATCATATCTGAAAAAAACATGGATTGGATGGCCATCCATGGATCGCCTTAGTGAGAGGAAGAATCCTAAAACCGGAGATCTCTCCTCCAAAATGCAGACAAAACACCCTACAACTGCAAACTTGCAAATAACACAGTTCAGGGATAGAAACTATGTTGTAGGCTCTAAGAATTATTTTTCCTTATGCCAAGGTCTAGATATAAATATTTGTTGATCTAGGACACTCTTTCCAATGGGATAGCAAACATTCCCAGTGAAAAGAGAGGCAAGATATGCATAGATATGAGAAGATATATCTCCCACTTGCTGCAACTCACAAGGACAACCCAACCCTCAACAAGATTAGCAGTGTGGGTGTAAGGTGAAGCTTGGCCTAAGCCTGATATTGGACAAGAAAAACAAAACTCCTCCAAGAGCTGCTCTAGGAAGGAGGTGGGATTCCCGATCAGGAACACCCAAGTGCTAAGCATCACTATTCTCAGCTAAATAGCTAGAGAATGAGAAATGTCTAAGCAGACAAATTCTTCTAAACTAATATCTTCAACCACCCCTTCATGCTGCTCTCCTCTTCCTTTTATAAGATTGGAGTCTTGTCAAACCCCAAACCACTTCATCAGTTTATCCCCTTTCACATGTGGAACCTCCATCTAGAACTGCAATGTGCCTCAAGGAAGTTCAACGCATCTAGAATGTGTTGTAGATATGGTCACGGTTGAATTGGTCAAGTGATCAACCTCTTTCATACTCAAGTGTGTTTTATGAAATGACCCAGATTTAACCCTATTCACACTAGGCATTGATTAATTTTGATGTTTTCAGGAGTTTTACAAGTCCTCCTTTACATTTTATTCATCAACATGAAATACAAAACCAAACAAAGCAAAATTGAATATTCCCATTAGGTAGGGCTAAGTGGGAATATTATATTTTGAAACTTAGGCAGGAGGAGTGGAATGAAAGATGATGGTGAGGGTAGCTTTTGCAAATGAGTGAGATGGAGGAGGTTTTTATGACTGGGCTCAATTGAACTTGATGAGGGCTTAGCTTGAACTGATGTGTAACTACCCTAATTCACCCCTCTTAACTGATAATTTTTTTTGGAGGTCAAAAGAAAGGGTTTTTTTCCATGAAGACCAAGGGTTTGTAGGCACTAGGGTTTGATTTTTAATTTTTCTTTAATTATTGAAACACAAAACCACTTGAGGAGGAAGGAAAAAGGGCCAATTGCTGGGGTTCCCATGTTTTGCCAAGGTTGGCAATACCAAAAGATGAGACAACATAGAACCACTTTCAGACCTTAGGATCTAGCCCTCCTAGGTCCAGAGAGGGATCTCTCTATGATTATCAAAGGATATATGTCTTTGAAGTTCTCAATTGTGATTTTAGGCTAGTTATAGGCTCAAGGTTGTTTGTTTGATTGTTTGAGTTTGGTTGTTGAGAATCAAGGGAAGGTTTCACCATAAGACAAGGATAGGTAAAGAAGGAAGCTAGGCAAGGATATATAACTCAGGGAACATCAAGGCCATTGGGCAATGGAGTCAAGAAAGGATTTACTTATGTTCAATGTGTAAGCTTCGGTTGGGCTAGTCATCTAGAGCATTTGGATCTCAAAGACTGATTGGTGGGATGGAACACTAAGGAATGAGAATGAAGGATGGAAAACCATCTGATTCCGTCTATAGATCAGGCCAGAGGTCATTTAACTCCAGGCCTTCTTGGACAAAACCATAGGCAACACAAGGGGTCTTGAAAAGGTTTGTATGGAAGGGCAGGTTATGAAGAGGCAACGACGGGCTTTACACCTCCCAATGTTCCTAACCTCTTTCAATTAAATCTTAACAAAGACATATGAACACTGATTCTATCAACTTGCACATCAGAGAGCAGGCAATAATCATCCGCTACACTGGTTTAGTCAATTAAAAACAACATTCAGATACACATATGAGCAGAAAACATTAAAGACTGAGAGAGCTGGGACATAAGGTACCTAACAAGGGTAAATCTTATGTCATGCGTTCAGATGTCAGTCAGAAGAACATGAAATGAAATGGAAATAAACACAGAGATAAGAAAAACATCACCAACTGCTGTAGATCAGGATCCAATGAAAACTGCTTATCATGTTAAACACAACACCAATTAGGTACATCACTGCCCAAAGCTTTTACATTCAGCCTGAATACATCATATTTCTCAGCCTGTCATACAACTATTACACAGGAAACTTGGCTTGGGACAAAAATTCTTGCAATTCACTGATAATGCAACAACAACCATTACAATGATATCCTTATGTGCTTTATAGCAGAAGAGACACAGAGGACCGACTGAGGAGGTAGGTGAATTTTAAATGTTACATTTAAACACAATAATGAATGCAGGGCCGAGACCCATTCTGCTTGATGCACTGTATATCTAATCTTCGTTACCTTCCTCGTGAAAGAAAGATCTGCTCCGGATATGATTTGACCTTTTGGCTGCAGTAGTCCAGGTGATTCGAACAAAATGAAAGAACTTGCTGAAGGGTCTGCCTCATGGATGTCAGATTGTTTTGAACTATAGCTGGGACGAGAAATTCCTTCAAGGACACGACGCATAATAAAGACTGTATGGGAGACCTGTCCTTTATGGAAAAACATTCTGCTGATAAGAAAACCTTGATATTACCTCTTATTGATGTTCAGGATCTCCAGAATCGATCCTCGGGGTCTTCAAAATTATGCTTTTGCCTCTTTAAACCTCTGTTTCAGGGCTAAAGATCTTCGTTGACGTACATTAATCCCTCTGCTCTGTACTGAAAATCCTTGCTGCTTCATTACTGCCTCTGTCAAGTTAGCTCGATCTTTTAATGGCACCGGAAGGATTTTCGGCGTTTGAACTCTGCTCTCCATTAATGTGAGTCCTGACGGCCCCATTCCTTGACTTTCCTGATGGTACTGGCTCATTAGATTTGATCCTGACTGCGCCGCTTGCCATTGAGGTAGTACATTGAACAGCGGCGGTCCCATCCTCTAGAAACTCTGCAACACAGCGAACTTATGAAGAAACAGTGGATGGAGTGATGAATGCAGGGTGAACGAGGCGGTGGTGCGGCGGTGGCGGAAACAAAGCTATTATGATGAAAATGCAGTAGAGGGGTGGAATGTGTAGACAATAGGGTTTGGTAGAAATATGCAGCGCAGACCGTTGGATTGAGGCCTGGAGATGGAGATCGACGGCGGAGATTTGACCGGCGTAACAATATATGAAACTTAACAAAAACAAACGAAATACATGAAATGCGACGGAGATGAATGAAAGAGTGGGACCCAGCGGAGGCGGAGGGCGATTAGATCCTGACCGTTAGATTGGGGGAGGATGAACGGCCCAGATGTAATCGAGCAATCGCAATCGGAGGGGAACAGGGGTGACACACATTGAAAGTTCCGATTGCGATTGGGCGGAGAGAGCGCTGACCGTTGGATCGAGGCGGGGGATGGATGATCAGGATGTAATCGGAGGGGGAGTCGGAAGAACTTGCGATTACTGCTGGACCGTTGATCTGCGGGAGGAATCAACGGTGGAGAACGCGATCGGAGGACTGGAGATAGGAAATGTGATTGAGCGTTGACTGTCCGATCAACCGACAGATCAACGGTGGGGACAATAATCGGAGGGGCAGGTGCGATTAACGCTGAGCCGTCAAATCGTGAAACGGATGGACGGCTGGGATTAAATCGGCGGATCGCAATCGGAAGACGGAGCACAAGGTTTGCGATTGCGATTGAGCGGGGGTTGCGATTAAGCGCTGGCCGTTAGATCGGCGGGACAGATCAACGGTCAGGATGTAATCAGGGGATTGCAATCGGAGGAAGAAGCAGAAGGCTTGCGATTAGCGGAGGACCGTCGGATCGCGAGGCAGATCGATGGACGGGATTTAATCGGGGCGAAGACAGGAAGACTTGCGATCAGCGATCGGGTGGAGGGTGCGATTGGCGCAGGACCGTTGATCTGCGAGGAGAATGGACGGTCGGGATGAGATCGGAGGGTCGCGATCGGAGCTCGGAGAAAAAGGCTTGCGATTGATCGGAGGCTGTTGCGATTAAGCGCTGACCGTTGGATCTGCGATCAGATCAACGGCTCACAATCAATCAGCGGGAAAAGAGGAGGGTGCGGAAGGGGAGATGCGATTGAAGGCTGGCCGTCCGATCGGCTGGGAGATGAACGGCTCCGATTAAATCGGGAGGAGCAGATCGAAGGACTGTAATCGGGGCGGCACTGCTGCGACTTGCGATTGCGATCGGACAGGGGTAGTGCGATTGAGCGCTGGCCGTCAGATCTTACGACAAATCGACGGTGCACAACACACCGCAAGACTTAACTTTATAAACAGATCGCATCGGAGCTTTTTGATATTTACAAAGGATTGCACCCGCCCGACGGTTCCAATTGCGATTGGCCCCCAAGACTTAAGCGCTTGGTCTTGGGGAAGGGTCACGTGGGGAAGTGGTTTGACAGGGGCTGGCAGAAAGGGGCATGCCTTATAATAAGGTCGGAAGATGGGTTTTTGGCCCATTTTAATGGGTTTTAAGGGATTTAAAGGGAAGCGATAAAGGGAAAAAAGGGGGGAGAGTGGCCAACAATGGTTAGGGGGGAATTTAAAGGGGATTTTAGGGAAGTTTGAAGGGAAAACAAGGAAAAAGAGAGGGAGGCAAGGGGGGATAAAAGAGGCTAAATAAGGGTAAAAGAAAGGGTGGACAGAAAGAAAGAGGGAGAGCGAGTACGAGTTGCGGGGTAAAGGGAGGAATGATGGGCCCTTTTGGCAATTTACTAATGAGAGGTGGATTTGTATTAGGCACAGCAATTGAGAGACTTCAAGGAGGATGGGTTTTCAGGGGAAAGGCATTCCTTGAAGGCTCAAAACAATCTAGCCCCCAGCTGACTCGTTAAAACTTTCATGGGGGGGGCTAACAGTGGCTCCACATGGGGATGGCTTCTTCTTGAAGGTGTCAAGAATTCAGAAAATGATCTCTTGGTGTAGGCCAGATTCCTGCTGCTATAAGCCATCTCTCTTCTTTCTTTAGATTAGCTGCCACAATATATTAGATACACAAATCAGCAGAAACATTTTCCCAACCAATCTACCTACCCAGACTAAAACTCTAACAATTTTCCCTTGGGTGCATTTGAACTAGCAGACCCTTTACATTTATTTTGCAAAACGAAAACAAACCTATTCTAATTCTACCCTTATTGCTCCATGAGGCCAGATTAGACGGAAATCAGTGGCATTCCTAGTGGGTATGGCTTCAATCCACTTAGTGAAGTAATCAGTAGCAGTCAAGATCCACTTGTGTTGCCCAGAAGAATAGGGGTGGATTTCTCCAATGAAGTCTAAGCCCCATTGCATGAAAGGACCTTCTATGGTGATAGGTTGCAGAGGGAGGGGGAGGAGCTTTCTTTTGCCTTCAAAAATTTGGCATTTGTGGCAGGTAAGGATCATTTTATGGACATCACTGAAGAGTGTAGGCCAATAGTACCCAGCCCTGAGTATCTTATTCACAGTGGCCTTCCAACTCAGGTGGCCTCCACACTCCCTAGCATGGAATTCTTGTTTGATTCTTTCAGCTTCAGTTTCAGACAAACATTTCAGCAAAAGACCATTTGGATTTTTCCAATATAGACTCTCGTTCATAATGTAGTAATTTCTAGCTTTGATTTTTATGAATCTAGCCTTTGTTTTGGACAGTTCTGGAGGGGCATTGAGGTGTGTGAGCACGTAAAGGATATCAGTGTACCAAGGAGAGTTCTGAAACTGCTCCTCAACAGTTGGATGGGGCAATCCTTCCTGCTCATCTAGGGCATTCATCATGTTAATATCAAGGGCCTGTAGATTAGATTCAGCCATCAATTGGGCCAGGCCTTGACCTTTGATCAGCTTGGTGGGTTTGATTTCAATGTCATATTCTAAAATTGTAGCAATCCATTTTCCCCTTTTCCCATCTGGGTCTTGGGACAAGATATCTTTGACCACTATATTTGGCACATAGGCAATGGTGTGAGAATGCAGAATGTACACCCTAAAATATTTCAAGGCCTTGATCAGGGCATAGGCCTGCTTTTCCATGATGTTGTACTTTAAGGGTGCATCTCTCAAGGCTTTACTGAAGAAGGCTATAGGTTGTTCCTTACCTTCCGAATTTTTCTGCAGCAAAACTGCAGCTATTGTGTGTGGGGAGGCAAATGAAAAGATCAGAAAATATTTTGAGAAGTCAGGGCTGATAAGGACAGGGGCTTGGGTGAGTGCGAGCTTTACTGACTCAAAAGATTTTTTGGCTTCAACAGTCCACTTGATTCCTGCATCTTTCTTTAGCATTTCAGTCATTTTCCTAAGATGCTCAGCAAGATTGGGGATAAATCTTCTAAGGAAATTGATCTTCCCAATAAAGGACTGTAGCTCCTTGATGTTTCTTGGATGTGAAATTTGAAGTATTCCCTCAACTCTCTGGGGGTCTATCCTAATCCCTTTCTCGGATATGATGTGGCCCAGAAGCTTACCTTCTTGCAGCCCAAAAACAGTCTTCTTAGGATTTAGGGACAGACCATACCTTCTACATTTTTCAAAAACTTTCCTCAGATGTTTTAAGTGTTCTTCTTTTGTTTTAGAAAAGACAGTTAAGTCATCCAAGTAGATAACTATAAAGTGTCCAATCTCCTCTGAGAAAGCAATATCCATTGCTCTCTGGAAGGTAGCTCCAACATTCATCAATCCAAAAGGCATTTTCACATACATGAAGGTGCCCCATGGAGTGGTGAAGGCTGTTTTGAGTTGATCTTCTGGGAGTACCAGAACTTGGTTGTATCCTGAAAAACCATCGAGCGGGGAGATTCTTTTAGAGCCCACTACCTTCTGTAGGATATGCTCCATTCTAGGCAAAGGGTAGTTATCTTTCAGGGAGGCTCTATTGAGGTTTCTGAAGTCTATGCACAGTCTAATCTCCCCTGTTTTCTTCCTTACAGCCACTAAGTTCGACACCCAATCAGAAAACCTTACAGGGACTATAATGCCTGCATCATACATCTTCTTAATTTCCTTTTCTACTGCAGGCAATTGTTTTGGATTAATTCTACGGAGTTTTGTCTGAAAGGTTTCTGATTTTCCTTCAGTGGTATCTTATGTTGTATAATGTTGGTGTCATAGGCCTTTAAGTCTTCATAGCTCCATGCAAACACATCAATGAATTCCTTAAACAAGTCAATGTATCTTTTCTTCATGTCTGCAGGTATAGACTTAGCCAGTTTTATCATTTTGGGTTTGTCTTCAGTGCCTATGTTGCATTCTTCTACATCTGATTCTGCATGTTCTATTGTGGGATTTTTTGCAACATCATCGAAATCAAAGAGGTCCTCTAAGGGTGCTAAGCCTCTTGGTATGTTCTTGTCTTTGGCTTGCAGCACCTCCATTTCTTCTCTATCTGCGTTTTCACGTTTTACGGCTGAATCTCCAGTTTCTTCAGAAAAAGAATTTATTTCTATACTACAAGGTGTTTCTAGTTCATCTGGGGAATCCTCACTTGGGCAGCTGTCATCATATTTTGAGTCTAAATCAGAAAATTCAAACTCATTTCTGCCCATCAGGAAATCTTCAATCTGTTTGTCTCCTTCAAAGACCTGCCAGTATTTTTCATTGTCTGGCACTGCAGGCCTGAATTTAGTCTGAATGATGATTTGTTGGTCAACTGGGGCTTTAGGATAGGAGCTAGCTAGGCAGGCTAGTCCATTTGCAATAGCATTTTGACCCCTAGGAATGGATACTAAATCATATTCAATGAACGTTTTCAGCAAATCTAGAGTATCATTCCTATATGCCCTAAGCCTGGGGTGTTTTTCCGAATACTCACCATTCATCTATTTGATTACTAACTCAGAGTCTCCTCTCATGACTATCCTATGGGCTCCTAATTTTTTCAACAGATTTAAACCCAAGATTAGAGCCTCATATTCTGCAATGTTATTCGTGCATTTGAAATGCAGATTGACAGCGTGGCTCTCCGCGTGATCATTTTCGGTGTTACGCAGCCACACTCCCGCCCCAGCGCTTTGTCTAGTACAAGACCCATCAAAGTTCATTTCCCACAGGGGTTCTTTGTTTACTTCCACTTCGCTTTCTCCCTTACAGCTGGGTTCGTCATTAGGTTGAGTTGAGAGGTCTGTACTAGGTTGTAAACTATCTTGTTGTTCGTAGAGGCCATGGATGTCAGGGAGGTGGTTAGCTTGCTGTTCTTGTTCTGTTTCTGTTTCACTTGGAGTGAGAGGTCCACTACAGATCCTACAGGCTTCATTTCTGATTTCCTCTTCGTTTTCAGTGTGCTGCCCATGGTTTTCCTGATCATATTCTTCCAGAGTGGCCATTATGTGAAGGTCCATAGGCTCGGTGTTCTCATTTTTATGCCTACTCTGGGACTCTGGCTCTTCGAAGGATTCATCATTACAAAAGATGAAGGAGTCAAGGTCGGTATGCACAGAATATAATGGTGAATTTTCAGGTTTCTCGGGGCTACTGACTAGGAATTTCATTTGGGACTCTCTATACAGTCTTCTTAATTGGCCAAATATAGGGATAGTGGCATATGAGCCATCCATCTGCATGGTGCCTTGCAGCTTGGCTCCCCATGATCTTGAAAATAGCATGCCATACTTGGGTGGCACGTCTGCCACCACTACATCCATGACCATACATTTCGCAGGAATTTGAGTTAAACTCACACACAAGTCTTTGATCAGGCCAAGACATTTTACTCTGCTTGAGTCAAATGAGTATAAGTCTTTGTAGGGTCGGGTGATTTCGAGGCCTAACTTCTCCATGACTACCTTAGGCATTAGATTGTGTGATGCACCGGAGTCATGCATGGCATTATGAAGGATCTTGTCATGAATGTTAAGACTGATATAAAAAGGTGGAACTACCCCTTCCTGAAATTTCCCCTCAATCTTGGGACCGAATAAGAGGGCAGGCTGATCATCACTCAAATTTACGGTGTCATTATTTATACTCAGATTTAATGCTTTCAAAATCTGGCCTTTATATACATCCTGAGAGGCCATCTCAGATAATGGTACAGAGATTTTGATTTTTGCAATCTCACTTTCTAAGTTGAAAATGGATTGGCTTTTGGGAATGTTCGAATTTGTTTTATTTGCAACTACCTTAGTAGCTGAATCAGTTTGTGTTTTCTCATTATGTACATGTGTAGACACAGTTTTATCAGGAGCACTAACTGAGGTGCTAGTGCTACTGGTTGGTTGACTTTTTTTTTCATTGTTTTGGTTGCCTTTCTGTTGGTTTTTCTCAGAACTCTCAGCTGTTGATTTATCGTTTACAGCGGTTGCTTTAGAAGATTTTTCAGGCCTCTTTTTGATGGTCACCTCAGGAGTTTTGGTTTTGGAAGTGTCTTGGTTCTTTTTTCTCCTGAGCCCATATGGTTCTCTGACCTGTAACATGGCATCTTGGAACCCAAGTCTGTACTCTTCAGTTTCTAATCTTTCCTCATCCCAATATGAAGATGAGGGCTGATCATCCTCTGAGTCACAGTTCAGAATTGAGTCCTCTGTTTCGAACATGTTTATCACATTCCCTTCAGACTCTTCTATGATTCCCTCATCCTCATCAAGAAAGTTTTGGAAAGGGGGAATGACTTGCTGATCTGACTCTTTCTGCCTGTTGGGAGTGTTGTTGTTTCTTCTAAATTTTTGGTTTTGGTTTTGATTTTGGTTCCTGTTCTGAGTGATAGCCATCTTTTCGACCACTTGGCATAGCTTATCCAGATTCTTAGACAATCTGTCAATATTAGGATCTGAAGTGGAGGCTATAGTGTCATCCTTGTATGTTACTCTCTTCTCAGCTCTCAGTTTGGCCCTTTTTTCAATCAAATTTTCCTCTATGTTTACTGCCCCTTTCTGCATGTCTTCCAAAGTGGTGTACTCTTTATCTCTAAGCTCATAGGCCATGTCAGCATCAAATCCATCAGGATATTTGGCCAGGGCCATACCTTGCGGAGGTTTCATGTGTGGGGGAAGAGCATTGTAAATACTGTTGAATCTAGTGGTGTAATCATGAACACTTTCCCCTACGTTCCTCTTAAGGGACATGTATTCTGCTAGGAGCTGGCGAGGGTTTGCTCTAGTTTCCCATTTGTTGATGAAAGTCTGGTATAAAGTAGGGAGATCTTGGATACTACCAGCAGGTAGGTTTTTAAACCACTTTTTAACCTCTCCCCCCAGGCTCTGCGCAAAAATTCTCATTTTGATTGTTTCATCATCAATTTCCATATAGTCGAAAGAGTCCTCCATTTTATCTACATGTTGTTGTGCAGTTGTAGGCTCTTTAGCAGGGAAGTGTGGGATTTTTGATTGATAATCATCTGGTAAGGGTAGTAAAGGCTGAGGTAAAACTAGAGGTGCATACCAGGCTGCCATGATGGTGTTTTGGTGGGGTATAGGGTTGGCTTGAGCAGCTGGTAGTTGGATGACAGGGATGGTAGGACCAGCAGAAGTCTATTGAGCAGATCTAGGGTGAGAAAGCCCCAAGTTTTGGAGAAAGTGGAGATCAGGTGGTGTGGAAGGAGGGGTTTCGCTGTCCCTAGTGTCTGGCTGGTCTGAAACACTGAATGACCTAGTTCTAGGTAATCTGTTTTGGAGGTCTAGGTCGAAGAAAGGGTCTAATAGAGCTGCAAGATCTTCTGGTGCAAAATTGGCTCTATGAATGTTGCTGGAAATAGTTGATCTCCTACTCACAGGTGTTCTTTTAAGGATTTTCTCAGGATTATCAACTGTTTCAGGTGGGTTTGGATCAGGGAAATCTCTTGTATGAATGGTTCTGTGAGCCAGAGTGCTGTTTATAAGCCAAGCAGCTTAGCCCTACTTGTTATTTCTACTGTGGTTAATGTTGTCTTGGGAACTGGCCTCCCTATGGAGTCTTCATTATGCTTTGGGACTGGTCTCCCAGTGGATTCTGATGTGAAACCGAGATAATCAGCAGGCCTACTGATCACCAGTGGAGTCTTTAACGTTTAGGAACAATGGAGTCGCCAGGTGGAGGGTTTAGGATGATTCTAGGGTACACTGTCCACCACAGTGCTCAGGCACTATCACCTTTCATGAATCTCCTCTAAAGCAACAAGCTCCAACCAGAGATTGACTGGGAGGGAATTTACCAGATATGTCACCCCTAAAGAGAGGATGAGATCTGGAGGCTACCTGGCCCTATCCATGCTCTGTCTAAGAGTATGGTGGATATTCAATAATGGAGGCTGATTCAAGAAAGGTGTGACTTACCGTCAACCTAGCCATAGTTCTAAGTATCTGAGGTTTAAAGAGTGTTTAAGACGAAATGTACTCAGAATTCCCCAGCGGAGTCGCCATTATGTTGGGGTTCCCATGTTTTGGCCAGGTTGACAGAGACCAAAAGATGAGACAACATAGAACCACTTTCAGACGTTAGGATCTAGCCCTCCTAGGTCCAGAGAGGGATCTCTCTATGATTATCAAAGGATATATGTCTTTGAAGTTCTCAATTGTGATTTTTAGGCTAATTATAGGCTCAAGGTTGTTTGTTTGATTGTATGAGTTTGGTTGTTGAGAATCAGGAAGGAAGGTTTCACCATAAGACAAGGATGGGTAAAGAAGGAAGCTAGGCAAGAATAGATAACTCGGGGAACATCAAGGCCATTGGGCAATGGAGTCAAGAAAGGATTTACTTATGTTCAATGTGTAAGCTTCAGTTGGGCTAGTCATCTAGAGCATTTGGATCTCAAAGGCTGATTGGTGGGATGGAACACTAAGGAATGAGAATGAAGGATGGAAAACCATCTGATTCCGTCTATAGATCAGGCCAGAGGTCATTTAACTCCAGGCCTGCTTGGACAAAACCATAGGCAACACAAGGGGTCTTGAAAAGTTTTGTATGGAAGGGCAGGTTATGGAAGAGGAAACGACAGGCTTTACACCTCCCAATGTTCCTGACCTCTTTCAATTAAATCTTAACAAAGACATCTGAACACTGATTCTATCAACTTGCACATCAGAGAGCAGGCAATAATCATCCACTACACTGGTTTAGTCAATTAAAAACAACATTCAGATACACATATGAGCAGAAAACATTAACGACTGAGAGAGCTGGGAAATAAGGTACCTAACAAGGGCAAATCTTATGTCATGCGTTCAGATGTCAGTCAGAAGAACATGAAATGAAATGGAAATAAACACAGAGATAAGAAAAACATCACCAACTGCTGTAGATCAGGATCCAATGAAAACTGCTTATCATGTTAAACACAACACCAATCAGGTACATCACTGCCCAAAGCTTTTACATTCAGCCTGAATACATCATATTTCTCAGCCTTTCATACAACTATTACATAGGAAACTTGGCTCGGGACAAAAATGCTTGCAATTCACTGATAATGCAACAACAACCATTACAATGATATCCTTCTGTGCTTTATAGCAGAAGAGACACAGAGGACCGACTGAGGAGGTAGGTGAATTTTAAATGTTACATTTAAACACAACAATGAATGCAGGGCCGAGACCCATTCTGCTTGATGCACTGTATATTTAATTTTTGTCACCTTCCTCGTGAAAGAAAGATCTGCTTCGGATATGATTTGACCCTTTGGCTGTAGTACTCCAGGTGATTTGATCCAAATAAAAGAACTTGCTGAGAGGTCTGCCTCATGGATGTTAGATTTTTTTGAACTATAGCTGGGACGAGAAATTCCTTCAAGGACACGGCGCATAATAAAGACTGTATGGGAGACCTGTCCTTTATGGAAAAACATTCTGCTGATAAGAAAACCTTGATATTACCTCTTATTGATGTTCAAGATCTCCAGAATCGATCCTCGGGGTCTTCAAAATGATGCTTTGCCTCTTTAAACCTTTGTTTCAGGGCTCCAGATCTTCGTTGACGCGCATTAATCCCTCTTCTCTGTACTGAAAATCCTTGCTGCTTCATTACTGCCTCTGTCAAGTTAGCTCGCTCTTTAAATGGCGCCGGATGGATTTCGGCGTTTGAACTCTACTCTCCATTAATGTGAGTCCTGACGGCCCCATTCCTTGACTTTCCTGATGGTACTGGCTCATTAGATTTGATCCTGACTGCGCCGCTCGCCATTGAGGTAGTACATTGAACAGCGGCGGTCCCAACCTCTAGAAACTCTGCAACACAGCGAACTTATGAAAACAAAATAGTGGACAGAGCGATGAATGCAGGGTGAACGAGACGGTGGTGCGGCGGTGGTGGAAACAAAGCTATTATGATGAAAATGCAGTGGAGTGGTGGAATGTGTAGACAATAGGGTTTCGTAGAGATATGCAGCGCAAACCGTTGGATTCAGGCCTGGAGATGGAGATCGACGGCGGAGATTGACCGGCGTAACAATATATGAAACTTAACAACAACAAACGAAATGCATGAAATGCGACGGAGATGAATGAAAGAGTGGGACCCAGCAGAGGCGGAGGGCGATTAGATCCTGACCGTTAGACCCCATATCCGATGGACGGTTAGGATCAAATCGGAGGATCGCAATCGGGGGCGAGCAAGGGTGACACATTCAAAAAGTTCTGATTGCGATCGGGGCGATGTTGCGATTGAGCGATGACCGTTGATCTGCGGAGAAAAGGACGGACCAGATTGAATCGGAAGACAGAGAGAAGGACTCGCGATCAGCAGAAAAGGGAAGAGCGATGGTCGTTGGATCATGTAACAGACGGACGGCCAGGATTTAATCGGGAGACGGAAAGAGGGACTTGCGACTGCGATCGGGAAGGGTCTGCGATTGAGCGCTGACCGTCGATCTAGCGGGGAGATCAACGGTGGGGACAACAATCGGAGGGGCAGAAGCGATTAACGCTGAGCCGTCAGATCTTGAAACGGATGGACGGCTGGGATTAAATCGGCGGATCGCAATCGGAGGACGGAGCGCAAGGTTTGCGATTGCGATTGAGTGGGGGTTGCGATTAAGTGCTGGCCGTTAGATCAGCGGGACAGATCAACGGTCAGGATGTAATCGGGGGATTGCAATCGGAGGAAGGAGCAGAAGGCTTGCGATTAGCAGAGGACCGTCGGATCGCGGGGCAGATCGACGGTCGGGATTTAATCGGGGCGGAGACAGGAAGACTTGCGATCAGCGATCGGGTGGAGGGTGTGATTGGCGCAGGACCGGTGATCTGCGAGGAGAATGGACGGTCAGGATGAGATCAGAGGGTCGTGATCGGAGCTCGGAGGAAAAGGCTTGCGATTGATCGGAGGCTGTTGCGATTAAGCGCTGACCATTGGATCTGCGATCAGATCAACGACTCACAATCAATCGGCGGGAAAAGAGGAGGGTGCGGAAGGGGAGATGCGATTGAAGGCTGGCCGTCCGATCGGCTGGGAGATGGACGGCTGCGATTAAATCGGGAGGAGCGGATCAGAGGACTGTAATCGGGGCAGCACTGCTGCAACTTGCGATTGCGATCGGACAGGGGTAGTGCGATTGAGCGCTGGCCATCAGATCTTACAACAGATCGACGATGCACAACACACCGCAAGACTTAACTTTATAAACAGATCGCATCGGAGCTTTTTGATATTTACAAAGGATTGCACCCGCCCGACGGTTCCGATTGTGATTGGCCCCCAAGGCTTAAGCGCTTGGTCTTGGGGAAGGGTCACGTGGGGAAGTGGTTTGACAGGGGCTGGCAGAAAGGGGCTAGGCCTTATAATAAGGTCGGAAGATGGGTTTTTTGCCCATTTTAATGGGTTTTAAGGGATTTAAAGGGAAACGATAAAGGGAAAAAAGGGGGGAGAGTGGCCAACAATGGTTAGGGGGGAATTTAAAGGGGATTTTAGGGAAGTTTGAAGGGAAAACAGGGAAAAAGAGAGGGAGGCAAGGGGGGAAAAAAGAGGCTAAATAAGGGTAAAAGAAAGGGAATTCGGACAAAGGGAAAGAGGGGGAACTGATGCAGGTTGCAGGGGTAAAGGAAGGAATGATAGGCCCTTTTTAGCAATTTACTAGCAGAGGGGGATTTGTATTAGGCACAGCAATTGAGAGACTTCAAGGAGGATGGATTTTCAGGGGAAAGGCATTCCTTGAAGACTCAACAATGAACTAGCCCCCTATTTGCTTGTCAAAAATTTCATAGGGGGGCTAACACCACCTACCAATTTAAACTTGCTTGTAGGTTCTTGAAGACAATTTGGAGGGTGCTCCCTTGTGTTTTTGGAAAATTTTGCAAGCGAAAAGGCTTTCTAGCCCTAAGAGTAGTGTTGGGCAGAAACCTAGGCCAGTCGGGTCCGTCTTCCCGGCGAGTCGGGTCCTGTGTGCATAGCGCTGAACCCATGTGCGTGCCAGGTCTATCTGGGCATAGTGACAGGCTGTACGCATAGTGTGTGCAGCTATAAGCATAGTGCAGTGCAAAAATGCAATGTGGGAGCCTCTATTCACACAGCGCTGGGTCCTGTGAGTGCAGCACCAGGTCTTGAGCATAGAATCATGTGATTGAGCCTAGAAATCGACCAAACTCAGAAAAATTCTCCTTGGATGCTTTTTTTCTCTTTGCAATGGTAATATGAGATGCGAGGAAAACAAAGAAGGGATTTTATACCTTTTTAGAAAATTAAATGAAACTCAAAAACCCACTTTGCTAAGGTTTTAGTCCTCTGTTTCACTTTTACTGATTTATCCTTTTGAGCCTTTTCAGTAGGAGGGTAAGTTGTTCAAAACATTTTTGAGGGACTTTCCCTTACCCTAACACTGTAAAAAT
The DNA here is from genome assembly GCA_034641835.2 of Pinus albicaulis. Lineage (NCBI taxonomy): Eukaryota > Viridiplantae > Streptophyta > Pinopsida > Pinales > Pinaceae > Pinus > Pinus albicaulis. Next base: position 280,639,910 of record CM076569.1, read on the forward strand.
TTGTCTCTTTTTGCTTGCATTGAGAAACTGATAACATGTTTTTATCCTTTTTTGACATTTCTAAGTGTGAGTGACATGAGAACATGTTTTATTGCCTCCTTACTGATTTTGGGCAACGAGGCATAATAAAACTATCTCTAGCAAGTGCTTTTTCTTCATAACCATGTATGCCATTTCTTTTTAGCCACTTTTGATTTACAGGTGCCATGTCATACTGATCTTGTCCCTTCTATCATTCTTGGATTTTGAAAACTTTAGTCACATAATAGTAACCTCATGATTAGCTTGATTTCCCATCTTGAAACTTAGACCTATGCCTTTATTCCTTTGACCATTTGGGGGAAATTAACTGTACTTGAAGGTTTGATCTCCGTCACACTGATACTCTTTGCATCTTTTCCCTTTAAGGTACTGAAGCATTGTTACCTTGGTAAAACCTAGAAGTCACCTTTAATAGCCCTTTAAAACCTTCTACCTGCTTTCATTATCGTGGCTCCTCATATTTATTTCACCTAATTTGCCTATCTTTCCAAAACCTTAGGTTTTAGGGCTGTTAGAGAAAAATCATTAGTGTTGTCTTCTAAGTTCTCTAGAGCCCTTTCAAGTTCTTTCATTTATGTTCAGTTCACCTCACATTTTTTCCATTTTCATCCACAATTTCTAAAAGTCTTCAAATCATGCTTGGTTGTGTTGGTGTGCCTCTCCTTGTGGTTTTCTACTCTGATCTTTTCTTGGCATACTGTTGTCCAATCAGCCCTACAAACCCCTATTTTCCTTGAACATAGGCTGATTCCTCCCTCTTTTTTGTGGATGTCCTTTAGTGAGGAGCTGACCTCTTACCTTACTTTGATTTTATTGCTAATAGGCACCTTGACACTCCTACAAAAATGTCAAAATGGACAGTTGTCCTTTTGCAGACATTTGTCCTTGGCAAAGCAGTTTTCCTTGAAGGTTTTCTTGATCTGTCTTGGAAAAACATACGCTGACCTTCTTTTCCATTTGATTGATCTTCTTAGTACATGAAAAATTGATTTAGAACATCAAAGATAATCCTACAACCTATGAAACCTAGTGACCTAGTGGGAGGCTCTTTAGACTTGTCCTTTGACTGAAAGTGTAATATCCCAAAATGGGGAAGCAGAAATATATAAACACAATTCTGGAAATAGAAGTGTAAATAAAATCATAAACATGGGAAACCAATATGGAGATATAAAATCATGTATTATACCAGTAAATAAATACATAATAGTGGGGCATGAATCATATACAATAAAGGAACAAGCCTTTCATAGGAAATCACCCCACAATTGAGTTGTTGTCGCAATACAAGAATGTCGAAGACTACTACAGCGTAGTTATAAGCACACTGCTATAGAAAAATAATGTAAAAAATATGTATGTCTGTTATATTCCTCAAAATATATGCCCAATATAGATCTAGGCTCAATACAATCTCCTACAAAGAACCCAGCAAGGGTTTTCAGAAATACACCCTATACAAGATGGGATCTAAAGCCCAATGGCTGAAGATTCACTACAAATTGAAGAAAAAGAGTTTATAAGGCTGTAATATAATAGATATTATTTATATACCCTCAAAGGTATCCTCCCATGAAAGGATGAACCCCTCAATCATAAGAAAACACTGCAAAGGAACCACAAGATCTTCCACTAAATCTGCCCTCCAAAATAACGCAATTCCCAGCTGGAATAGTACTGGAAATGATGGGACATATATGGCCTGGTGCCAAAGATCTGAAATATGCTCAATAACTCTCCAAACCTATCTACCAAGAGAAGGAAACCTTCCTCCTATGAGAAATTAGCTCAGAAAGTGGGATTCTAACCCCTCCACTGCTGCACCCTACAACATAGCACAATAACCTGCAGAAAATGCGCTGATGAAGAAGCTGTAGCTTGGTGTGAAAACCTGAATGTGGAAATGAATAAAATAATCTTCCAAGAGGCCTCTCAAGGAAAGAGGTGGGATTCTTGCTTGGGAACACCTAGTTCTAAACAACACTGCAACCCTGCTAAACAGCAAGAGGAAGAAAAAGTCTAAGTAGACCAATATCAAAACAATAATCTAAAACATACCCTCAAATGGCTACCATCCTCTTCCTTAAATAGAATATGAGCTTTCTTGCTGTTGGCCCCACTCAATTAGGTAATTTCCTTCATGAGATCCATCTCCCTCCAAAACTATGTTATTCCTCAATTAATCTCCACTCCTCCATAATAGCGTTGTTGACTTGGTCAAAGTTGACTGAATCAAAATGATCCAACGATGTTCTCACTTGGCAGTGCTTTATTTAGCTACTAAAAAAGGTCTCCTTTCACACTTTAAGTGATTTTATTGCTTCTAAGGAGACTTATGGGCCTCCCCACCCACTTATTCACCTACCTAGTGACAAAACAAACTATAATATTCCATTTAGCTGAAGGCTATATTTTTGGAATATTACAGAAAGCCTGGCTTAGGGTCCTCAAGTATAAAAAATAGATTTTTTGATAATTTGATGTATTGAAGATCCAAAATCCAATGTACTTGATTTATCTAAAGATCCTACAAAGATAGTTTTGAGATCATCAATGCTTGAGGCATTTGGTGAATATGGGAAAGAGTAGGCTGTTTGCCAATCCTAGATGGAAAGTGGAAGGGTTAAGCATAGAAAAAACATAGTATTGAGCTTATGGGTATGAAAAAGGGACAAATATGAGTGTCATAAGTCCATGAGGGATCGTCTAGGATTGGGAGGCTAACCAGGGAATGGTAGAGTAGTGAAATAGTGAAAATTTTATCTTAAGGATAATGAAAGCAGTGAGATTTCTAAAATTCACAATATTCATGAATCTTGTTTTTAGAAATCTAGGAAAAGTATTTAGTCAGCTATAAAATAGAAAAAATACTGATGACTAATAGTGGCTCCACTTGGGGAGGGAAACTAATTTTCATGAGGTGTCAAGAAATTCAGATATCAAATCTATGAGTTTATGAAGACCAGTGCCTCATCCATTGGGAAGATTTTTCCTCTTTCATTTTCTGATGTTTCTTTTGAAGCTATGATCTCAAAAATATGAAAGACATGTTTTCTTCAACCTCATCTCTACCTACCCAACTTAGGTTTGCCTATCATTTTTTCTTCTTATGGGTGCACTTGGACTGGAAAACCCTTGACATTATTTTCTTTTGAAAGAAGAAAAAACTATCTAATTCTACCCTTATTACTTCCAACAGTTCAGATTATGCTAGTGAACTTTTTTATTCTCTACCTAGACTATTCATCTGTCAATATTAAGTTGTTTGGTAGGGTTCATTCTCTAATCTAATGACATGAAATTGAAAACATGATTTGAACCAGGATTAAGCTATTTGATCTACCATGGGCTATGGCATTAGGACAAGCTACACATAGACATTATTTTTGTACAAAAAAAAAAATAGAAAGTATGAGGGTTGTGTTTCATCATTTGTTAGTCTTCCCATATTTCTCTTTGGTTTAGATTTGAGCATGGAGAACCAATATATTTTCTTCCTAATATATTCCTAATGACAAGTCAAGTTTATATGTTTTTACAAGTTCTCTTTCACTAACCTATCAGCAATAAATTGAAAACATGTTCAGCCATGATTAGGCTAGATGACTGAACAAGACTCCTTTTGAACAAGTAGTGGAATTTAGGCTTGCACACTTTTAGTATTACTCTTTTTTGGGTATGGGGTTGTACCTCCTTTCCAAATATTCCTTCTTTTTCCTTATTTCTTTGTTTTTGTGTTTTTGTTTTTATGACCTCTCATAATGCAATGTTATGTATATTGAATGAAAGTTTCAAACTAGGACTCTTGACAAAAATAGTGCTTGAGCACCCTGCCATTAACAGGACCTCCAAATAATTCTTCTCCATTCATTTCTTGTAAAAATAAAGCATTATGACCTCTAACTGAATGAATGATATAAGGACCTTTCCACAAATTCTCAAATTTTCCATGTTTACCTTTGTCCTCCCTACTAGAATCTCATTTTAGCACTGTGTCCCCAATGTGGAAGTTGTTTGCTTTAGTTCTTCTGTCAAAGATCTTCGTTATGTTTTCTTGCACTAGTTGTGTCATTTGATAAACTTCTTCCCTTTTCTGTTGCAAATGAATGGTTTGGTTCAACCTCCTTTGCATGTCATTTTCTTGTGATTTCACTTCTTGAAGGAGTTTTATGACTAGAACTCATAAAAGTGTTGGGAAGACTACATCCATGCCATACACTAGTTGATAGGGGGACTTATCGATTGACTTCTTGGTGTTTATTTTATTAGCCCATAGTGCATGCACTAGTTTTCCATGCCATTCTTTTTGGTTCTATTCCAGTAGCTTCTTGATAATGCCACTAGACTCTTATTGGAGGACTTAGCAAGCCCATTACCTTGAGGCTAATAATTTTTGGAATGCCCCAGTGTGATGTGATACTTATAGAAAAAGTAAACCATTCTTTTGGATTTAAAGGTGGCTGCATTATCCGTAATGATATTTCTAGGACAACCAAATCAAGACAAGATTTTGATCTCAAGGAATTTGATAATGACTGATTCGGTTGCATTCCTAGAAGGGATGGTCTCTATCCACTTGGTGAAATAATCAGTAGCAGTAAGGATCCACTTGTGTTGGGCAGATGAAGAAGGGTGGATTTCCCCAATGAAGTCCAAACCCCATTGTTGAAAAGGAGCTTCAACACTGATGGGATGCAAAGGCAAAGGTAAAAATTTTCTCTTGCCATCAAAAATTTGGCACTTATGGCAAGTGTAATATTCCAAAAATTTAGCCTCCAAGCTAAATGGAATATTATAGTTGTTTTATCACTAGGTCGGTAAATAAATGGGTGGGGAGGCCCATAAGTCTCTTGAGCAACAATAAAAAAACATCAAGTGTGAAAGGAGACCTTTATATTAGCTAAATAAAGCTCCTCCAAGTGTGAACAGGGTTTGGGTCATGTTGATTCAGTCAATTTTGACCAAGTCAACAATGCTGATAAGGAGGAGTGGAGATCAATTAGAGAATAACATAGTTTTGGAGGGAGATGGATCTCATGGATGAAATGACCTAATTGAGTGGGTCCAAGGGAAATAAAGCTCACATTATATTTAAGAATGAGGATGGAAGCCATTTGAGTTTTTGTTTGAAATTATTTTGAGATTGGTCTGCTTACAATATTGCTTCCTCTTGCTATTTAGCAGGGTAGCTGTGTTGTTTAGCACCGGGTGTTCCCGAGCAGGAATCCCACCTCTTTCATTGAGGATCCTCTTGGGAGAGTATTGTATTCATTTCCACATTCAGGTTTTCAGGCCAAGCTACAGCTTCTTCATCATCATAGTTTCTGCAGGTTATTGTTCTGTGTTGTGGGGTGCAACAATGGAGGGGTTAGAACACCACTTTCTAAGCTATTTTCTCATAGGAGGAAGATTTCCTTCTCTTCGGAGATCTGTTTGGAGAGTTCTTGGGCACATTTTAGATCCTTTGCATCAGGCCATATATTTCCCATCATTCCCAACTCTATTCTAGCTAGGGGATGCGTTATTTTTGAAGGCAGCTTCAGCAGATGTTCTAGTGGTTCCTTTGCAGTGTTTCCTTGTGATTGAGGGGTTCATCCTTTCATGGGAGGAGATATTTGAGTGGTTATACTTCAAATATATAATAATTCAGCCTTCTAAACTCTTATTCTTTAGTTCGTAGTGTATCTTCAACCATTGGGCTTTAGGTCCCATCTTGTGTAGAGTGTATTTCTGAAAACCCCTTTCCGGGTTCTTTGTAGGAGTTGATATTGAGCATATCTTTTGAGGCTTATAACAACCCTACATATTTTGTGCATCATTTTTCTGTAGCAGTGTGTTTTAAACTGCGCTGTAGCAGTCTTCGGCATTCTTGTATTTTGACAACAGTTCATTTGTAGAGTGATTTCTTATGGAAGGCGTGTTCCTTCATGGTATATTATCAATGCCTCATTGTTATCTATGGATTTGATGATATAATACATGGATGAATGTCTCCATTTTTGTCTCCCATGTTTATGAGTTGAGTTACACTGCTCTTTCATTTTTGTGTTCATGGATTGCTGTAGCTCCACTTTTGGAATATCTTAAGATATTCCCAATAGTGTTGATTTTCCCTATTTTTGGATATTACAGTGGTATCGGAGCATAATATTGGCTCAGCCTGTGGAATCTCAGCCATTCTTCTATCAAGAGGAGAAGGAGAAGAAGAGAGGTACAAAATACTCAAAGATAATACTCCATTATTTGGATAAATGAAGGAAGAGAGGATATCCCAACTTCTTTTCCAAACTATGCAAATTATCAAAGAAGGTCTTAAGGAGATGAAAAGGGAGGAGTGTAGGAACATTCAAAGAGGTTTTGGAACATGAAGCAAGCCCTAGTTATTCATATGATGAGTGTGAGCATTCAGTCACACATGCAGATCCATAGCGTACTTTATTTCCCACATTCACTGCAAGAAGGATGGAGGAAGGAGATGCAACAAGGGAGGAGACATTGAGTGTTTATCTTTAGGAGTATGAGTCTCAATCATAGAGATTCAAAGAGAACTTGGAATTCCAAGGGATTTTCCAACTCAAGGAAGGTAGAAGATCCAACAACCATCATAGATGCAAGGGGGGTGGAATCTTTCTATCTAACTTTGATGGATCAGCAAGGTGCACAACCAAAGCTTGGGTGGAGGAGCTAGATTCCAATTTCTAGCTACACCAAGTTTCAGAAAGGAGGCCATTAGAGTAGCAGCGCTGCACCTCAAAGGTATGGCCCATGATTGGTGGTTTTATAGTTCTTCTTCATTTTATCATGAAAATTTAAATACTTATGCAAGGTTCACTAAGAAATTAGTGAGGAGATTTGATCTTAAACATTGTAAAACATCTCTTGTTGAACCCAAAAACTCAAAACGTTTGCATGAGTTGGTGAGATTTATTTTTCCAACTCCACTCCATGATTTTGTTGAAGGGGATAGAAACCTGCATGATACCTTGCCAAGGGCAAGATCCCCACTTCTTAAAAATATTGAAAAGCAGAGGAGAGCTGACAGTGTTGTACCATTAGGAGAAGATCCATCACCACATGGAGATGGGAAGGGAGCCATTGTTCCATTGGAGGAGCCCTTGTGTATTTTCAAGGAGTTCCAAATGATCCAACATGTGGGAACCAAACCCCAATTCCGAAGTAGCATGCATCAGTTATTTTGGGTTGTGAATCTTGGCAGATGGAAGGAGAAGAAAGGAAGGATCAGCATCAAGGGATGATAAGCATTCACCCTTATCCATTTCGGGAGGTTTTTACACAAAATAAGGATACTGTATTGAATAGTGAAGAGAGGGAAAAATCCGTCCACACATATATACAGTCCACTTTAGATTTTTATGTCTCACTACATGGGGGCATTCCACCTAGGAGGCCACCAGATCTGGAGTTGGTGGGAGACATTGCATCATTTAGTTCACCACTCTTAGATTCCGGAGAGGTGAAGAATTTGGAGGATGAATTTAGCATGGGGGATGTCAAAGGGGTAGAAAGCAGCATGTGGGGAGCTTCACATTTCAAATCTTCAGCGCTGTCTCTTAGGAGGGTCAATCCATATTGGAGGTCTCAACTTTTTGTAGAGTACTCCAAGGATATTGGTGCTTGTATGATACTTGATGACCCAGATGGAGATGATAGGTACATGTTGGTTAGTGAGGTCATCTATTATTATGGGGGAGTCTTCTTGAATAGAGTTTCTGAGCTCAAGAGGAAGCTACTTCATGCATCACATGTGGACTTTCTTTCCATGCACCTTGATGCATTTCATTCATTGATGGAGGAATTCACTTGGGAGGGCATCCAACAAGATATACATCAGCATATGGAGAGATGCATAACTTGGATGGTGATGGAGAGGTTGGCACAACCACTTCCCTACTCATTGAGAGTGAGGGAGAATTTCTAGTTGAGCCATTTCAGCTCAAGGACCAAACTACATAGTAGAGGATGTACACTTATGCACCATGATTTTCATTCCTTTACCTTTAATGAGAAGCACTTTGTACCAAGGAGGATATTTCCTTCTTGTATATTGTATTGTCATTTACTTGAGGCCATTTTCAGCATTGATATTGGTCATTCTGTCGATGGTTTGTGGGGCAGGCCACATGATTCTTGGTGTGCACCATTGACACCACATTGTACTTTCATGATTCTATCTTATAGAATTATTGTGGAAGCAAACAAGTGGCTGGGAAAGCACTTTATCTTACTTGTTTTGATGCAGACAAGGGATGCACTACACTAGTTCCATGTGAGGAACTATGATGCACTCTCTGATTTTCATATGGCAGCTTTCTTTCACTGGTTTTTTCTTCCATATTTTGCTGATACTCTTATGTTCATGGGGAGCTTTGTTTGGAGAGTGCTAGATGAGTTGGAGATGCTCATTGGGAGTATGATTCTCTCTACATTACATGTTTTATTTTCTTGTAGAAACAATTGGAAAACCATGATTGCCACACCACACTTCTTGTCTTCACGTGGGGGGAGCCATTTGAAGCATTTTCATTCTTGGAGGAGGCATTTCATGGCTGATTTTCTTTGTGGGGTAACTTGGGCCAATCTTGGAGGCCATGAAATTTCATCCCAAGATCAGCAAAAACCCCATACTTACCATAAGTGGAGAGAGAAACTACTTGAATAGAGAAATCTAATCTCTCAATGCAGCCCCCAACACATTGCATACACCGGGGGTTGAGGATTCTTTTGATGAGCTACCTAGAATGACTCATTTCATTCGGATGATAGCATGGGTTTGGGATTCTCTCATTGGTCATGAGATCCCCTATGCTTGTCATAACTCCTATCTTGATGAGGCAATTGGACAGCAAGAATTTTTCCACTTACACCTTCCACCTTTTCATGATGTGAGCCATTTGGTTTTTCATGCTTGGGAGGGAGTATTGGAGGACAGATTTATTGCAGATTGTTTTTAGCAGTGGTGGGAACTATTGATGAGGAGGCTAGAAGAGGAGAAGTGGAGGAATTTTTCTCTCCTTATACAATTTTTTGAGGAAAAGAAACATTTTGGAGGGGAGGACTGTAATATTCCAAAAATTTAGCCTCCAAGATAAATGGAATATTATAGTTGTTTTATCACTAAGTCGGTAAATAAATGGGTGGGGAGGCCCATAAGTCTCTTGAGAAGCAATAAAAACACTTCAAGTGTGAAAGGAGACCTTTGTAGCAGCTAAATAAATCTCCTCCAAGTGTGAACTAGGTTTGGGTCATATTGATTCAGTCAACTTTGACCAAGTCAACAGCACTGATAAGGAGGAATGGAGATCAATTAGAGAATAACATAGTTTTGGAGGGAGATGGATCTCATGGAAGAAATGACCTAATTGAGTGGGGCCAAGGGAAAGAAAGCTCACATTATATTTAAGAAAGAGGATGGCAGCCATTTAATTTTATGTTTGAAATTATTTTGAGATTGGTTTGCTTAGACTATTGCTTCATCTTGTTGTTTAGCATGGTAGCTATGTTGTTTAGCACTGGGTGTTCCTGAGTGGGAAGCCAACCTCTTTCCTTGAGGAGAGTCTTGGAAGAGTATTGTATTCATTTCCACATTTAGGTTTTCAAACCAAGCTACAAATTCTTCATCAGCATAGTTTCTACAGGTTATTATGCTTTGTTGTAGGGTGCAGTAGTGAAGGGGTGAGAACCCCACTTTCTGAGCTATTTTCTCATAAGAGGAAGGTTTCCTTCTCTTGGGAGATATATTTTGAGAGTTCTTGGGCAAATTTAAAATCCTTGGCATCAAGACATATATTTCCCATCATTCCCAACATTTTTCCAGCTAGGGATGCATTATTTTTGAAGGCAGCTTCAGCAGATGCTCTGGTGGTTCCTTTGCAATGTTTCCATGTGATTGAGGGGTTCATCCTTTCATGGGAGGAGATATTTGAGGGTGTATACTTTATATATATCATAATTCAACCTTATACACTCTTATTCTTTATTTTTTAGTGTATCTTCAGCCATTGGGCTTTAGATCCCATCTTGTGTAGAGTGTATTTCTGAAAACCCCTTTCCAGGTTCTTTGTAGGAGTTGATATTGAGCATAGATTTGTATTGAACATATCTTTTGAGGCTTATAATAGCCCTACATATTTTTTACATATTTTTTTTTAGAAGTGTGTTTTAAATTGCACTGTAGCAGTCTCCGACATTCTTGTATTTTTACAACAGTTCATTTGTAGAGTGATTTCTTATGGAAGGCTTGTTCCTTCATGGTATATGATCAATGCCTCATTGTTATGTATGGATTTGCTGATATAATACATGGATGAATGTCTCCATTTTTGTCTCCCATGTTTATGAGTTGAGTTACACTGCTCTTTCATTGTTGTGTTCATGGATTGTTGTAGCTCCACTTTTGGAATATCTTAAGATATTTCCAACAGTGTTGATTTTCCCTATTTTGGGATATTACAACAAGTCATAATTAGTTTGTGAGTGTCACAGAAAAGGGTGGGCCAATAGTAGCCAGCTCTAAGTTTTTTTTTATTTGTGGTTTTCTAGTAGATATTACCTCCACACTCTCCCTCATGCAGCTCATGTATGATTCTACCTGCATCATCTTCAAGAAAACATTTAAGCAATATGCCAACATAATTCTTCCAATACAAAGCTCCATCTAAAATGAAAAATTTTAAAGCTTTTTGTTTAAAGAATCTAGCTTTCGTCTTGGATAAGGTAGGAGGAGCATTAAGATAAAAGAGTACATATATAATATCAACATACCAAGATGAGTTTTGAAATGCTTCTTCAATGTGGGGAGCTGTGAATTCTTCTTGTTCTTCTAATGCATCAACCATATTCATGTCTAGTGCTTGGAAATTTGATTCAGCCATGAGTTTTGCTAGTCATTGTCCTTTAATCAGTTTAGTGGGCCTGACTTCTAAATCATATTCTAAGATAATATCAATCCATTTACCCCTTTTACCATCAGGGCCTTGATTTATAATGTCCTTGAAAACTATGTGTGGAACAAAGGCAATGATATGAGTGTGCAAAATATAGACTTGGAAATTTTTCAAGGCTTTAATCAAGGCAAAGGCTTGTTTCTCCATGATGTTGTATTTTAAGGGAGCATATATTAATGCCTTACTGAAAAATTCTATAGGCTATTCTTGCCCCATTATGTTCTTCACAACAATACTGCATCAACGGTATGTTCAGATGCAAATGAGAAAATGTAGAAGTCCTTGGTAAAATCAGGACTAATTAGAAGCGGTGTTTGGGTAAGTACTTCTTTAACCAGTTCAAAATTATTGTTTAGCTTCCAAGGTCCACTTAAATCCTATCTCCTTTTTGAGCATGTTTGTAATATTCCTAAAGAGTTCAGCAAGGTTGGGGATGAAACTTCTCAAAAATTTGATCTTCCCAATGAAAGATTGCAACTCGTTGATGTTTCTAGGATGGCTAATTTGCAATATGCCTTCAATCATTTTGGGGTCTATTTTGATTCCTTCTTCAGAGATTATGTGGCCCAGGATTTTTCCTTCCTAGAGACCAAACCATGTTTTCTTGGGATTCAAAGATAGGCCATACTTCTTACATTTTTCAAAAACTTTTCTCAAGTGGACTAAGTGCTCTTCTTCAGTCTTAGAGTAAACAATGATGTCATCAAGGTAAATGACTATGAAATAGTCTATGTATTCTGAAAAATCTATGTCCATGGCCCTTTGAAAAGTGGACCCCACATTCATCAAACCAAATGGAATTTTCACATACATGAATGTACCCCATGGTGTGGTGAAGGCAGTTTTGTGTTGATCAATTAGGAGTACTAGCACTTGGTTGTAACCACAAAAGCCATCACGTAGTGATATTTGTTAGCTCCATGTAATTCTAGCAGATTGGTGAGACTAAAGCTGCAGGGAGAACACTTGAACCACTTTGGGATTCTAGGATCTAGCCCTCTTGAATCCAGAGAGGGATCTCTCTATAAGTGCAAAGGTTGATTTATATTTAAGGCTTTTATATGTATTAGGCTAATTATGAAGGACAAGGTTTTTGTTTGGTTTTGGATGGTTGAGCATGATTTTCAGTTGAGTGGAAAATCCTAAAATGAAATAGCTTCAAAGGGGTGAAGGTATAAGAAATCAAAACAAACTTTGGCTGATAGGATAGATATGACACTGGTTTTTAGTCCATTGGGCTATGGAGTCATAAAAGGGTTTAATTGTGCAACAATTTTAAGAGTGGTCCAAGGGGCAAGTCATCTATACCACAAGATATTTTGGATTAAATGATGGAATGGAACATTAAAAGTGTTGAAGGGGTGGAAAAATAAAATAATTTCAACTAGGATTTATCAGTCTTTCCAAACAAGAAAATCCTTTTATGTAACTGTTTAAAACTGACCAAAGAACAGGGCTAACCATAGACTTCTTTGGACAAGCTCATATTAAAGCTAACTCATCAGACAAATAATCTAGCAATCCACATAATTACTTTCAGAAGGGATGAAAAAAAATAAGAAAAACAAATTGCAACCTAAGATCAGATAAGATACTTTTAAATCTAAACCACTTTCAGCATACTCTTAGGGAAACTTTCAGAACTCCCTTTGGAGAAAGAAACTAGAAGACAGGGAAAACCATAAACTTTTCTAGTCTAACTTTACTGAGTATATAATGAAAATAATGTTCAAGAAATTCTTTTCAAGCTTCACAAATCAAGACAGGGGGAAACCAACATTTCTTGATAATGTTTACACTTAACTTAAGATTTTCTCAAACACACAATTTGGAGGAAAACATTGAGATAAAGCTTATAAGTCAGAGAAGGGTACTGTAAAAATTAAATCATAACTCTATGATTGTTGTTCTTTATCAGAGAATAAGTGGAAAAAATGGCATACATGAAAGAAAAACAATAACACAGAAAGAAGCACTTCACCAGTGATATAGACCAGGATCCCAAAAATCAGCTTGTATATTGATGTCAATCCAGTTACATTCTTTGAGTCCAATGTTTCAGTTTAGCAATCATCTTCTCTTCTCAGCCTAACTTATTTGATTAAAAACAGAGCTTCAAGAGCCTTTGAACACTATTTACACGTAGAAATTTTCGAGCACAAGTATATTTCATAGTTCTGCAACCAACCCTTTACAATGAGCTCCTCAAGAAGATTTTATAGAAAAATGAGGAGGTGGAATCAGAGAAAAGATCTACAGGCTCAATTAATGCAATTTAATGCTTCTCAACCTTTGAGGGTCTCAATGGAGATGATTTTAGATATTTCTCTGTATTAATTGGCTTACATTAAATATTAAGCTCGTTGGTAAGATTTTTTTGACTTTAAGGCTCTTCGTTATCCTTCTAATAACTCTGCTGATAGTTTTCCATAAGTTCTTTGATTAGATTAACTGTTCGGTTGTATTGGGGAAAACATCTTCTGTTCGGGTAATAACTCTTCCTCTTTTGAATGCTTTGAGGCTAAAAGTGGCATTTGGTAGCTGAGAGGATTCAATTAGCCTCTGATGTGGCAGTGGAGGTTTCTCGGTCTGATAGATATTATCGTTTTTCTTTAATCACTGCTAATTAGCTTTAATTCTGTGTGTTAGGCTTAATTAGGCATAAATTTTGTCTTTTGTCCTTCAAACTGTCTTCAATTGAGCGGATTAGGCTTTAGATAGTCGATTTATTGCCGTAATCCCTCAAGATTGTGTTTAACAATCTTCAAATATTTTTTTTCTTTCATTGGATCCTTTAACACTGATACTCTTTGATTGATTAAACTTTGCTATGTCTTGTTGATGTGCAGGCGCGCAGAGGGTTTCAAAATGGCATTAGTGCTCATGAGGCACGGACGAAACATCTTTTTGAACCCTATAGAATGATATCTTTGATGAATAAAGTCCTAGGGGATCATCATCCCTGGCCTTCAACTTTATTTTAAAACATTTGAAAAACCTTTAAAACCTGCACAAACAAAGAAATATTAAGAAAATCCTGCGTATTTGGGTTTAGACTGAGAATACCCATGCACCTTGAGCTAAGAGGAATATGCATTTTTTTTTTACTTTCTGTTGCATGAATAAATGAATAAAGGAGGACATGTAAAACTCCTGAAAAGAATTAATAAATAAATGCCCATATGAATAAGGATAAATCAGGGCCATGTAAATAAATCACTTGCAGGTGTGAAATGGGTTTGAGCTGTAAGACTGGGTCAACCTTGACCAAATCTATAGCGCTGTCTAGATTCAATGTACCTCATAAAGGGACAACGCAGTTCTAGAAGGAGGCCCCTCATGTGAAAGGAGCTAACTCATCAAGGTGGTGTATGGTTTTCAAAGACTTTCATCTTATAAAAGGAAGGGGAAGGCAGCAAGAGAAGGTTGTTGATTAATTATATTTCTGAGTATCTTGTCTATTTATACAAATACTATTCTCTATTGTTTAGTGGAGAATTGTGGTGCTTAGCACTTGGATTTCCTATGCAGGGATTTCACCTCTTCCATTGAGGATTCTTGGAGGAGTTTTTGCTAAATTGATCTACTATCAGGCTTTGGGCCAAGCTTTAGATCCATCTGCAATGCAGATCCAGTGAGGGTTTTTTTTCTTTTGTAGGCTGCAGCAAGTTGGATTCTAGATCTACTAAGATCTAGCTTGTATTGATGGCTCTTCTCAGTGAGTGTGTTATTTAACCTCTTGGAAAAGTGCATCCATTTTTGAGCTTAAAAATAATATCTTGGCATAAGGCCAACTCTGTTAATTAATCTACAGTGCAGTTTCCTTGGAGGAACTGCATTATTTTCAGTGGAGACTTTGGAGGGTGTTTTGACCCCATTTTTTATGAGAGAACTCTAGTGCTGGGTTTTTCCTTTCACTTTGGTGATCCATGGATTAGCTTGCTAATTCATGTTATTTTTAGATCTGATATATTTTAATGTAAATTCATCTTCAGAAATTCCTGAAGCATTTTGTAGACCTGCAACTTAAAACTCAGATCTACTCTTTGTAATGCATGATTTGGTTAAAAACCTAAGGGGACCTTGTAAATAAGTCTTTTTAGTTTCCAAATCTGAAATGGATCCGATGTTTTGTCCATAGATCTGTCCTAGATCTAATATGTAATTTTCAGCTGCTGCAGCTCCTTAAAATACGTTGTTGAGCCATTTTGCAATTTATATATGTGTTGTAGCCTTATTTTCTGAAGATTTCTTGCTCTATTGTCTCCTGTATTCTACTGTATATTGAAAGAGCTTCATTGTAATTATGATTTAATGTTGTATGTTCATAAGTTGACCTTATTTTATGGCCTCCTTCTCATGCTTTCCAAGACTACATTATTTCTGAAACAGTTTTTTGTGCATAGCTGCAACCCCTCTTGTAGGGTGTTTTTCAGATAGACTAGGTGGTGGGAGATCTATTTACCACACCTAGTTTGATTTTTTGTTGCTCCCCTTTTGGATCTAGACCCTAGATCTGCTAATATAAGGGATCCAAGGGTTGTAAACTCATTTCTATCCCAGGAGTTCGTTATTTCAGCAGGCTTACTGTGTTGTTCCTATTTTGGAATATTACAGTGGTATCAGAGCTCCTTTCCTGGCACAGCCTGTGCTTTCCTTGGAGCACAATAGCCATGTTTCATTTAGAAGAATATGAACCTCTTACTAAGAGGGAGAAGAGGAATCAGAATAGAAGTCACAACAATTTTTATTACACTACTGATGATCAAGACAAGAGTAAAGCCCTTGAGACTACAAGTGATAAAGAAGGAGAGGAGTTTGCAAGAACTCTTTTGGTGGCCATGCAAGATATTGCCAAAGAGATCAAAGAGATGAGGATGAACAGAATGAGGGAATATTCTGGGAGATTTCAATCAAGGGAGAGCTCTCACATGTCTCATCACTGGACTGGTCAACCAGTGAACTAGCTACAAGCCCCACAAGCTCCACAACACTCCACTATGCCTACCTTCTTGGCTGTGGAGAATGAAGGACCACAAGAGAAAGCATCCCTTGAAGACTATTTTGTGGAATATGAATCTCAGAACCATATATTCAAATACCACTTGAGTTTCCAAGAGTTTTGTCACCTCAAGGACAAAAGAAGACCAAGGCAGCAATATAGAGATGGTGGGCTCTTTCATAATCATGATAGACACCACTCTATGGGAAGATTCTTTTTGCCCAAGTTTGATGGGTCATCCTCTAGTTCTACCAAGGCATGGGTAGAAAATATGGATATCTACTTTCAGTTGAACAAAGTCCCTGAAATTGAAGCCATAAAGATTGCAACGCTGCACTTTGAAGGTGAAGCACACAATTGGTGGTTCCATGGGTTGTCTACATTGGGCCATGCCAATGTGACTACCTACTCTGAATTCATTATAAGACTGGTGGATAGGTTTGACAGAAAGGATATAGAAGAACCTTTCATGAGCCTTGCAAATTTAAATCAATCGGGAAATGCAGAGACTTATATCTCTGAGTTTCTAAGATTATCTGTTATGGTTCCTGATCTATCTGTAACAAGGAGGGTGTACATGTTCATCAATGGCTTGGATGAACCTTTACATGGGTTGGTTAAATCTACCAAGCCCACCACTTTTCATGATGCCATTAAGAGGGCTAGAGACGTCCAAGATGCCTTGCCAAAATAAAAGGAAACTTTCCAGAGAAAAGCCCCTCACTTTTCTAAAGGGAAGGAAGAAAAAGTTGCTCCTTCCAAGGAGAACTCATTGAAGAAGCCTCTTGATATTGAACTCAGGAGGGAGATAAGAAAGAAGAGAATATGTTTCACTTTCCAAGATTCATGGGCACCTGGACATAGATGTGCTGCTGGGAAAGCACATTACATAGAAGTCTTCTCAGATTTTGAGATGGAAGATGAATATGATGAACCGAGGGGTCACAACGTTGATAATGCTGAGGGAGATCCAACACCATCTGGGGATAGGGGTGGAGCCTTTGCTCCAATAGGTGGAACTCTTGAATATTTTAGAGGGGTGCCTAAGTACTTTACCCTAAGAGTACAAGGTTAAATCATGAATTAGAGGGTATCTGTACTGATTGACAGTGGGGCAACCCATAACTTTATTGATGCTCATCTTGTGCAGAGGAGAGCAATCCCCACTAATACTTTTGAGGGATTCTTTGTTTTGGTCCCAGGAGATAGGACAATGCAATGCATGCAATATGTCCCATCACTCTCAGTTACTATGCGGTCCTACACTTTGGTGGATCACTTTTTTGTAGTTGACATACCATACACCAATATTGTTTTGGGTGTCCAATGGTTGATTACATTGGGGAAGGTCACCACTGATTAGAAGGCTTTGCAGATGGAGTGGGTGGACATCAAGAGTGGTAAGCCCCAAATGATCCAAGGCATGCATACTTATCCTTCACCTAACACTTCCACACAAACAACAGAGATGGATTTGCGTAGTGGAAGCAAGGATCTCGCAGTCCCTTCACTGATGTTCACGAGATTTCTACATGGGACATTCCTATCTAGTGGAAAACCACCTGGGAGGCCACCAGATTCGGTTCTTGTAGGGGAAGCCTCACAAAGTGCTGATCCAAATATATATCCAAGAGGGATTGGGGCAATGGGGAATCAAGCTACAGTGTTGGATGGCTTTGGACAACTCAAGAGTGAGGGGAATCCTCTCACTGTATCACTATCACCTTCTCTCTTTCCTAGATCTATGCTGTGGGAGGAGGAGAATGGGAGGATCAGCCTTCCAACACACATCTTTGGCATTGGAAATGTTAGAAAAGAGAGTAGCATCATGACAGACACTTCCATGGAGGTATCATCAGCGCTATCTTTATTGAGCAGTGTGGATTTGTACTGGAAATCTCAACTGCTTGTAGAGTTTTCCAAAGATCTCCACACCGGTATGATACTAGATGACCTGCAGCAAGAAGAGGGTTATTTACTCCAAAGGGGATTCATCTACTTTCATGTTAGGATATTCCTGTCTAGAGCTTCTAAGCTCAAGCAGAAGATACTACAGAGGGCACACAAAGAGTTCCTTCTCAGCCATATGCAATCCATGAAGATCTACAGCCTGATCATGAGGTGCTTTGATTGGGAGGGGATGAGAGAGGACCTACATCAGCACTTTCAAGAGTGCATTAAGTATGGAGGATTGGGGAAGCCAATGGACTCTTTGCAAGAGTCATCTCAGCCAGTTCTTCCTTTGCTTAAGAGGAGGGAAATGCTCATGCACAACTCCATGGGTATGAAGAAATATGATGGTAAAGGATCTGATCATGCTAAGAAAGATCTATTTTCTTATTTTTCACATTATTTTACCATGTTTTTGCAGGCTATGACTCCTAAAGGGGGTGAGAGATCATGTGGATCTCATAGTTTTTTGAGGGCCAACAGAAATTTTGAACTTGGCCACTCCCTTGTTGTGCAAAGGGAGATTCCTTTTCATGATGGGTGCTTCCCAAAGGCACCAAACATATCTAACATCTCTAGCTATGTTGAGATGACTTATGCAGAAAATGTGTGGGGGGAATGCCACTTGCCACACCTTGATCTAATGCAGGTAGGAGGTGCACTTCACTGGCATCACATGTGGGAATTTGACCCCCCTCTTCACGGTTAAATTTCTGTTTTCATATATGTAGTTTTGCTTCCATACTTGGACGATATATTTGTACTATTTTTGGGGTTGTATGGAGGAATTATGGACAGTTTGTATGTACCACATGGATTGGAACTTCTCTATGAGCCTCATGCTACATGTTTTAGAGAAATCATTTCTCCAGCCATGTTTATTTCTGTCGAATTATTCACTCCTGGTGGGATGGACTATGCACATCTTATGTTGACCTTGGAAGAATAATTCCTGATGTATTGGCTTGATGAGCACTTGGCTTATGATGAGGACTTTATCATTGATGATGTCATCAATGGAGGAGGGGGAGGACTGCAGCTCTCACCTTATCAGTTGCTTGAGGACAAGCAACATTTTGGAGGGGAGGACTGTAATATTCCTACTTAGCCTGAGCTAAGAGGAATGTGTATTTTTGTTTTAATTTCTATTGCATGAATAAATGAATAAAGGACATGTAAAAATCTTGAAAATAATGAATGAATCAATGCCCGTATGAAAAATAAATAAATCAGGGCCATGTAAATAAATCACTTGCAGGGTGAAATGGGTTTGAGCTATAAGACTGGGTCAACATTGACCAAATCTACAGCGTTGTCTAGATTCAATGTACCTCATAAAGGGATAGTGTAGTTCTAGAAGGAGGCCCCTCATGTGAAAAGGAGCTAACTCATCAAGGTGGTTTAGGGTTTGCAAAGGCTTTAATCTTATAAAAGGAAGGGGAAGGTAGCAATAGAAGGTTGTTGACTGATTATATTTCTAAGTATCTTGTCTATTTAGACAAATACTATTCTCTATTGTTTAGTGGAGAATTGTGTTGCTTAGCACTTCGAGTTCCTATGCAAGGATTTCACCTCTTCCATTAAGGATCCTTGGAGGAGTTTTTGCTAAATTGATCCACTATTAGACTTTGGTCCAAGCTTTACTTCCAACTATAACGCAGATCCAGTGAGGTTTTGTTTTCTTTTTTAGGCTGCAACAAGTGGGATTCTAGATCTACTCAGATCTAGCTTGTATTGATGGCTCTTCTCAGTGAGTGTATCATTTAACCTCCTACAAGAGTGCATCCATTGTTTGAGCTTCAAAATTATATCTTGGCATAAGGCCAACTCTGTTAATTAAGCTACAGTGCAGTTTCCTTAGAGGAACTGCATTATTTTTAGAGGGGACTTTGGAGGGTGTTTTGACCCCATTTTTTATGAGAGATCTTTGGTGTTGGGCTTTGCCTTTCACTTCGGTGATCCATGGATTAGCTTGCTAATCCATGTTCTGTTTAGATATGATATATTTTAATGTAAAGTCATCTTCAGAAATTCCTGAAGCATTTTTTAGATTTGCAACTTAAAACTTGGATCTACTCTTTGTAATGCATGATTTGGTCAAAACCCCAAGGGGAACTTGTAAATAATTATTTTTGGTTTCCAGATCTGAAATGGATCTGATGTTTTGTCCACAGATCTTTCCTAGATATGATATGTAATGTTTATTTTCTGCATCTCCTTAAAATAACACTGTTGAGCCATTTTGCAGTTTATATATATGTTGTAACCTTCTTTTCTGAAGATTTCTTGCTCTATTGTCTCCTGTATTCTACTGTATATTGAATGAGCTTCATTGTAATTATGATTTTCTATTGTGTGTTCATAAGCTGACCTTATTTGATGGCCTCCTACTCATGCTTTCCAAGACTGCATTATTTCTGAAGCAGTTTTTTGTGCATAGTTGTAGCCCCTCTTGTAGGGTGTTTTTCCGCTAGACTAGGTGGTGGGAGATCTGTTTACCACACCTAGTTTGATTTTTTTTTGCTCCCCTTTTGGATCTAGACCCCAGATCTGCTGATATAAGGGATCCAAGTGTTTTAAACTCATTTCTATGCATCAAACTCCTAGGAGTGCATTATTTTAGTAGGCTTACTGTGTTGTTCCTATTTTGGAATATTACAGAGTTGAAATATTTGTAACTATTTGTTGCACTAGTGAGAGATCAAGTGAATCAAATATTATTTAATTCAAAATCAGTGATCTGTCATGTAATTGATGATTTAAAATCAATATCTGCATGCATTTCAGTTCCAGTTGAGACCCAGTTGAGAAAAACGTGAAAGGGAGGTTAACTATCAATTGTGTGATTAATAGGTTTCCTGCATGCAACCAGACATCCATTGGAGTTCCCAAGATCCTTGTATTACACAGAATTTTGTCACCATCCCTGAAATCCCCCTCTCGCACATTGGAGGACCATTTATTTGACTTATATGAAGTTTCATGCCTTGCAAAGAGTGCCATTGCATCCCTTTCCATGTGGAGAACATTTCCTCTGTTGACTTTTTCATGAACAGACCATCAAAAATAAATACTTTTGGGTTGGTGCTAGTAGATCATTATGCCCTCGTGCCGATGAAGCAAATTAACACTAGGCCCCATGCCCATTGGTGCTCTTTCCCAGTGATCTACCTGTGTCGAGTTGTTTTTGGAATGTTTTTTAAATATAGAGGCAAAGTTTCCATGCTAACTACTTCGTGAGCAAGTTATCTTGGGTTGTTCGACTACATAACCATGAACACCTTCCTTTGGCCTCATTTTTCCACCTTTTTGGGGAACCTCCCAAAGGATAATTTCTCCCTTCCACGATTTGAGGGATCCCAACCTCCTCTCCCTCTATAAATAAATCTAGCTCACATTGATGTAGCTAGCTGAATAGCTGAAGAGGAATTGTTGAACATTTTGATAACTGGTGAGATAGAGTAGAGAGAGAGACCCTTGTCGAGAGAGAGCTTAGTCTTTCATTAGGGGAATTTCGAGGTCTAAAATGGGCCTCCTAAAAAAATGTACAATCAAAATTAACTTTACAAGAACCAATCACAATTTAGGGGTTGACATCATCCCTAATGGTTGAGGTGGCATTTCTTGAGTTAAAGGTACTTACTTGTGACATTCTCAATGGTGGATAAAAACTCATGGTGAACCATGGTAGTGTTCTAAGTAATTTTAAAGTCAAAGTAAAGTACTCATAATAAATGTCATTTCACACTTTTTGAATAAAAATATATTATTATCATTTCATATTTCTTGAAAGAAACAATGCATATCCCTATACATTTATTATATTATATTATAATTATATAGTATAT
Organism: Pinus albicaulis; assembly: GCA_034641835.2. Classification (NCBI taxonomy): domain Eukaryota; kingdom Viridiplantae; phylum Streptophyta; class Pinopsida; order Pinales; family Pinaceae; genus Pinus; species Pinus albicaulis. The sequence continues at coordinate 280,661,716 of CM076569.1, forward strand.
TAATTACATGTTATTATACAATTTAAATAATATATATTTTAATTAATAGCATATAATATAATTAAGAATTTATAAATTTATATTTATATTTTATTTTAAGTTATTTAAGTACAAAGGATAAATGTATTATTTGTTCAATGATAATGACTTTTTCTTGAAAAGCTCATTCTTATTTATAGTCACATCAATACAATTTTTTATTAATTTTATATTGGTACAACTTTTGAATTGAATTTAACTATGGTTACATGGATTGTGGTACAAAAAGTGAATTGAAAATTCATAAATATTATTTTATTGCTTTAGCTATTATTTTATTATTTCCTTAGGAGGCCCATTTTAGACCTCAAAATTCCTCTAATGTGCCTCGCTACATCCAAATTCCCTGACGAATGCTTGAGACGCACTTCGACTAGACCCGCTGAAGGAGGTTGTGATGTCAAGGCTCCAGTTGTAATCTCTTTCTTTCTCTTAATATATATGTGACTAATGTTTTGGTTCTCGTCTTATGTTAATGTGATTTATTTTACACAATACGTTTAATCTTCCTTGACTGATTAGCTAGTTATGAATGCAATTATTATCATGTATGCTGATTTTGTCCTTTTACCTTTGTGCAGACACCTAAATGCCATTTCTCAAGGATCATGACATGTCAAGACAAGGATCGAGAGACCTCCGTTGCACTACAACGATCGCATTCGATCACAGGTAGAACAATCTATCCCAACTTGCTTCATTCCTTAACTAGGAACCAATACATTAGCATGTCATCTTGCTACTAGACCCACCCTAAGGCTAGAGGGATCATCTCTATCCACAAAGGGGATTTACCTACACAACAAGTTGGCAACTCCACTAGGGATCAGTGTGTGTTTTTCGTCTCGTTACTTGTTGAGATTTTTCTTGGTCGAGTCGACTTCGGTCGTTTGATTGCTTCCCTGCCCTGCTCGGCTTGCTTGACTATTTTGAATCCTCCTATTTAGCTACAGAGTGTCAAGATTGACCTCTACTTAGTGGTTTTCTTCTTTTACATAGTTTTCCAGTTTGGCGCATTTTTTCTTTGAACAGTCGCACCAATTGGAACTTGTTGCTTTTGTTATAGGTACGCCAATACCTCTTATGTGCGAATTACAGCCTCACAGTTGCGCCGAATCTTGTAGGATTTGCTTTGACCTTCTTCCTAAGTTTTTTTTCAGTATTTCTTGGCTCTGGGTTGTTTCTTTGCCTTGCAATTAGTCTTTTGGGATTGTTTCGACTCTATAGTCTTCGTTTTTCTCAGTTGTTTTTTTCATTATCTCATCAGTGAAGTTTTTTAGCCCTAGAATTTCTAGGTCTTGTGTTGTTTGTTCGACCCTCCCCTTGCTGAGCCTACTGATCTGAATTCGAGTCACTTTTATCTCTGTCATCTCAATTATTTGATCTATTTTTTTAGTATTTCTTGATCCTTTGTGTCTTTGGTTTGTTGAATGATCAATTTTTTTTCGTTTAAACCCTCCATTTTGTCACTTCGAGCATAGATCACGTTGCTCATCTGGATCATTTTGAAAGCCTTCTATTTGTTTGGAAGAGTGCATCATTGGTTTCAGTGCATTTTTATGTTTGTATTACTTTTGAGTTATTCATCTTACATATTTACATTTGTAGTGCTCAAAACTAGTGTTTGCTTTACTTTTTAGTGTAATAGTGCATTGAGTGCTTTATTCATCTAAAAAAAAAAAAATTTGCATTCTTTCGCTTGAATCGAAAATGAAGAGTTCTTCTACATAACTAGCTCTTACTGAACTAGGAAAGAGTTTTTCATTTTTCATTTGGTTGTATTAGATGCATTAGTGAAATTATTCTTGTTTTTTCATTAATTTATACTTTGTTAAAGGTTTTTATCCTTCTCTTAGTTAGCATTCATTGAACGGAAATGTTGTTCTTTTGCATGTAGTGTACATTTACGAATTCAAGATCACATTCAGTAGGGCCTTGAAACTAAAACATTAATTCAAGATCAACCTTAAAATTAATTCAATCAACCTATGGAAGCATTGGAACCTAACGTAAATATTTTAGAGGTCTAGGCTAGTGACGTGTTACGACATTGTTAAACCTAGTAGTTTTCGTTCACCATCTTCCATTAGACAGTGCTAGTACAGACTTGTGCTTCCCGTACCATCACATATATAAAGGGAGACCCTCATAGATTGAAATCCTTTATCCATATGAAGCTGAGTCTGTCGCCCTGTAATCGTGATACACCCAACACAGCATTCGGGGAGACTATCTACACGTATGTTAAGTCCTTGCTCATTTTTATTTCATTTGATCACCAAGGTGTATATGGCAGTTCATGGAAAATTTGTACACCCTCTTACTTAGATTACCTGAGTAGTCATTTTTATCTTTTCGTGACTCTATAAAAATGAAAAGATCATCGAGCACTTGTTCTTTCATGCTCATTCAATTCTGAAAGTGACTAGAGTCATCTTTTGACTATTTCTCGACTCTTAAAACATGAAACAAAAAGGTTTCGTTTCAATGTCATAAAATTAACTGCCTACGATCACATGTGCGTTAAAAGTTTTCTGCTTGGCTTGTTTTTGTAGTTCCCTAAAGTTTGACCTTGAAGCCCTAAATAGGCCACCTTGTTTTTCCTCCTGTGTTGAAATATTGTCATAGTGGCGAAACCACCAATTTCATCGTCTTCTTCACTGCCTCCTAGTGGTATTCCTTTTCCTGGCGTTTCTTTGGAAACACCTCAGTCCACTAGGTCTGCCGATTTTTTGCAACCTATTCTCCCGAGTGTCTTACCTCTCACTACCTAGTCTCCTCCTGAAGGGTCGGTTGAATTCAATTGGCCACCTCAGGGTGCTTGGTACGGTTTTGGGAGTGAGGAATAATTGCCCCATTTCACTTTGGGATCACCGTTATTAGTTGCTGCTATACCTTCTAGTCCTTGTCATCTTTTCAACGATCTTATGACCTCTTCAGATATGGATTCTTCCAGTCCTGTTGGAAATGAAGAGTTGCATGCTTCTACAGGGTAATATCAGATTTTCCCATAAGAGTTCCCATATGTCTCCAGTCAACCTTCTCCAATCTATGTCTCTGCCACCTGGTTATCATACTTTGGGTTAGATCATTTCTAGTGTCGCTTCTGTTGCACAATCTAGTACAGTGGCTCCCATTTGAAGCTTCATTTTTCCTACATTAGGAAGGTCACCCTTGACACCCATCTCATCGGCCACTATTACATTTGTCTGGGTCTGACCTATCGTTTTTGTGGCCTCATCTACACTGGTTGTTAGCACAACTCAGTCATCAGGGTCTGTTGTTGTTCGCAAGTCTATCTTTATCAATCCCACATTGCCTGTTAGACCTATCATGAGTGGATCACAACCTCGCGCTGTGGAAACCCCATCTACTTCTACCATGCCTATGGTTTCTACTTATACATTTGATGAATATCTGTTGGATATTCAACAACATTATGATCCCTCTCCTAATTCTCAGCCGTATAATTCCACACCTCAGGGTTCTCAGCAGACGCAAGCTCCTAGAAATCCTCCCCATCATTATGATGTCTATGGTAATCTCGTATATTTTCCTCCAATTGATCCTCATCAATCTATTTATTTACCTCCGTCTGATTCCTATCAGACAGTTGCTCATCAAGGTCCATTAATATAGGGACAACCCTCATGTCTACAAGGACCACCCTTATAGGGACAACCCTTTGGTCCTCAGGGACAACCTTACGATCCGTAAGGACAACCCTTACAGGGACAATCCATGGTCCAACAAGGACAACCCTATGGTCAACCTCAGTTTATCCCAGGAGTGTCTTATGTTCCTGGGGAGCAAATGTATCCACCATAGGGACAACCTTTTGTGCAACAGCAAAAACCCTACGTTCTGCAAGGCCAAGCTTTTGTACAGAAGGAAAAACCTACGGTCCTGATCCAAGTCAACTTGGTTTTCAAGGGCAACCTAGTCCATCTCAAAAATCAGGCCAACCTCTTCCAGTAGGGCAACCTTTTGGCCCTCAATATCTAGGACAACCTTCCCAACCTCAGTAGTTGATTCAAACTGGTCAATCGGTTCAGCATTCGGTTCAACCGGTTCAATCTGCTCAGCAGCAAGTTCAACTTGCTCAACCTGCTCAACCTCAAGGTGCTACTTACCCTCCTAAAGGTCAATTTCAGGTAGTATATAGTGTGCCCCAAGGTTTCATTTATTACCCTCAAAATCAATCCCAGATGGTGTATAATCCACCTCAAGACAATTCTTACATTCCACAGCAAAATCCATATGTTGCTCATCAAGGACCTCAATGGTATGCTCAGAATTGGTATCTTGGTCCTAAATCCCAGTATGGGCAGAACTATCCAGCTTATAACCCCTATGGACAAAATACTCCGAGACAAAAAATATGGGGGCATAATTTCTCTCAACCTAGGTGGAATGCTAACATTGGTCTTTATCAACGACCTCCAATGCCTTTTAATCCTCAATTGTCATTTCTCACTACGTTGGAGCTGCCTGATGTGTCAAAGCTGACAAATGATCCAATCCTTCATAACCCATATTAGCCTCCAGTTCCAACCAAAATCCCTGGTGATTGTCCTAAGTTTGAGGGAAAGTCCAGAGAAGACCCCCAAGTGCATGTTATGACGTACCATCTTTGGTGTTCCTCTAAATCTTGGGTTGATGATTCTATCTGACTCCATATTTTCCAACAGACTCTTACTGGTGCTGCTTCCAAGTGGTACATTGAGTTATCTCATGGCATTTTTCAGGATTTCAATTCTTTAGCCATAGTTTTTCTCATGCTATGGACCATGGCATAAAGACAAAACTACTCATGGACTGACAAATTTGCAGAAATTCAAAACTCCATGACTGAATGCTAACAGACTGAGCTTTATTGAGCCTTTCCTACCTACCCTACTCTACCTTGAAAATATCTGCTATGTTATATGATACAATAGTGCCAGTGCAGCCAGTTCAGTACTAACAAAAATGCGAAAGGAATCTGACTTCTTGTCAGAGATACCCATGGGGCACTTTGAACATGGATCTTCAAAACCAAGGTCACCATCAGTGGTGACCACTCCTGATGCATATGGCCCCTGAAAAGGATTAATGCTACGGAACTTGAGTCAATCAGGGCTTCCATATATTCTGTCACAGGATCAATGAACACATGATGTAGACTTTCTACTTTTAGGCCTCCCGTGACTGGTAGGCTATCTGTATCCTTGATATCTTTGATTACTACATCATCCACTGCATCTTCAGTGTGTCTCTTGGAAGCTCGATCATTCTCTTCTTGTACCTCAACAGGCAGTGAAATCTCTTCTTTCTTAGGGGGAGGGAAACTTTCCAAAAGGCTCTCGAGTCCCCGAATTGGTATGATTGCTCTTGTGAATTTAATATTTCAATTTCAGCTTCATACCTTTCAACCAGCGCTTCTAGAAAAACTTGCTTCAGCTCAGGCTGGTTATTGAATCTTGAGCTGGAAAGGAAAACCTCTGGAAGGTCCTTGCTTCTAAGTTTAGCCAATAGATTTGATATTCCACAACGAAAATCTTCAAGGGAGCTTAGCTCGGAGTCTTCCATTGATGGGGATGATGTTGTAATGCGACCGGTCTCCCAGTGGAGTCTTTTGGTCTTTTAGGAACTGTGGAGTCACGAGGTGGAAAATATTTAGCTTTTCTGAAGGTAAAGTGTATTATGGTTCCACCACCATGTTTATTATGAAGCCAATCTGAAATGTTTTTGGGTTTTTCTAATTTTATGTGGTTATTTAAGGACTTATTGAGTCTAAAAGAGTTTGATAGACTATAATATACTCAATATGTCCCACTGTGATCGCCATTATGTTGGGGTCCTGTGTTTTGAAAGATTGGCTTACCAAAAGACAAGGCAACATACAAACCAGACTTTAGAGCTCTAGGATCTAGCCCTCCTAGTCTGAGAGAGGGATCTCTCAATATGTTTATAAAGATGTGTCTTGAAAGGTTTAGAAAATGATTTAAGGCTAGTTATGAGGTTCAAGGTTGTTTTTTTTGTTTGGTTGGACAAATATGTTTCATGTGGTATTAGACAAAGCATGGGAATCTACAAGCCATTGGGCAAATGGAGTCATGTGAAGAGTCTAAATGGTTCTAGCTGAGAAGGAAGGGGAAACCAAAGGGAAAATCTAACTTGGTCAAGGATCTGTTGAATAATATAGGTGAAATGGGATGAGCATTAAGGACTAAGAGTGAACAACCAACTAAACCCCCACAATGACTTAAAGGATTCGGGGAATGCCCTATTACCTCCAGTAAGCTCACTGCTTAGGACTCAACCAATAAAAACACTCAAAGAAAAGAGAACTATAGGATAAACCTTCAAAATGAGCTATAGGATTCAGGGAACGCCCTATTTCCTCCTACAAATTCACCTTTGAGAGCTTAACCAAAAAAGACATACAATTGTAGTCCAAGAAGAGGGAACGCCTTAGACATATAGGACTACGATTATAGGGGCCTTTAACACAATGATAAGAATAAGGAATAGAGGGTATGAATAAGACAAAACCTCACTGTCAAACTTCCAGCATTAATAATCAAAGGTAGGCTCCAGATATGATATTTAGTGGTAAAGAAAGAGGGAACGCCTAAGCAGTATTTGACACAACCGCATTAACCATTTATGAAGTAAAAAAAACTGAATATAAAGAGAGCTATTAGACTACCCTATCACATTCAGTAGCAGAAAAAATATAAATAGTGAAGGATAAATAGGTTAGAGGTGTTTCTAAGATACATTTCTCTGCCTAAATTTTTTATCCTATTGTAGGCAAAGCATGATGGAACAAAGTGGAAACACGAGAAATAACATTGACTATAAGAAGAACTTCACCAAACCAGGCTCAGGGATCCGATGGTCCAGCCTCCTTCATCAACAGAAAAAAAATATCTTCACACTCTTTCAGAACACCAAAGCTTCTTCAAAGCAGCAATATGTATTACTTTAGAAATAAAAAATGCCAACCTTTTACAATGAGACTTCGAAGAGTCTTTATAGGGAAAATGAGGAAAGTAGGTGTGGATAGTTTTAATGAAAATCGAAGATCAGAGAAGGTGTTTTAAATGCTACATGCTGTGTCTTAAATATTTCATTGAATTCTTGATAGGATCCATAACTCTGTAGCTTGTTTGAGGCTATTTTGACATGACAGTAATCACCCGCAGGGTGTTCTTGAGAAGGAAAACATTTGGAGAGGTATTGTATCTTCTATATGTGAATTAAGTGAAGGATGGGATATGAGGACTCCCATACTTCCAAATAGCTGCCTCTGACAATCTGTAGTAACTTCCCTGGTGAAATCGTTGTTCTGTCTCTTTTGTACTCAATCCTGTATTAGCTCTGTTCATGCCTCCTTTTGCTGATGGCCCGAAATGTTCATGTACTGATGCAGATTTCTCTTATGTGGTGTAATCAATGCACTGTCAGGTCTTCGAGACTTTCTGCCAAAACTAATAACTGTGCTGGGGCTCGATGCCGAATGGAGAATGGGCAGTAGTGATTTTGGTCCTTCCTTCAGTAAAGGACTGTCCTGCTGACATCTCTTGTGCACTGCCGTGACCAATGATTTGCGTCCAACCGTGCTGACCGTGGATTAAGCCTCTTAATCTTCAACGTTAAGGATTTTTAAGTCCTTTAACCTTTTTCTGATAAACTTTGCCGCTCCTGTGATTGTCTCTGTCTTCCAAGACGTTCTCTCTATAAAATTTGGCTCTGAAAATGGTATTCTACGCCACTGAACAACTCTGTCTGTGATTAATGAAACAGAGCACAACCACAATATTTTAACACCTGCAAAACCAATAAACTCATCAAGAAAATCCATGGGGTGGAGGTAGGATGCTGTGGAGGCCTGGAGGAATGGTGGCGTAACAGGGGCAAACACTGTGGATGTAATGGAAACGGTGGAGAAATGCAAAAACATTAAAGTTTTAATGTTGGGCGTAATGATATAATGTTGATGCAAAACAAAGGTTCGATCCTTTGAATCGAAATACAAGGGAATGCATGTAAAACATATGAAATGAGTTTGGATATGGTGGGACCCGGCGATGGCGGAGGTGATTTAATATGAGCCGTTAGATCGCATGAGGCAATCAATGGTGGTGATTGTCCGATGGAGGTTAATAGGGAAACGATGGGAGAATTATGGTGGAATAGTGATGAGATCTAGACCATTGATCTCTACGACGAAATGGACGGAGACACGATGGAATCGGAAGATCACAATTGGGGGAGGCGAGGGTGACACATTTATGAAGGTAAAGTGTATTATGGTTCCACCACCATATTTATTATGAAGCCAATATTTACTGTTTTTTTTTTTTTTTTTTTTGGGTTTTTCTTAGTTTATGTGGTTATTTAAGGACTTACTGAGTCTAAAAGAGTTTGCTAGAATATCATATACTCAATAGGTCCCACCATGATTTCCATTATGTTGGGGTCCTGCGTTTTGATAGATTGGCTTACCAAAAGACAAGGCAACATACAAACCAAACTTTAGAGCTCTAGGATCTAGCCCTCCTAGTCTCAGAGAGGGGTCTCTCAATATATTTATAAAGATGTATCTTGAAAATCTTAGAAGTTGATTTTAGGCTAGTTATGGGGTTCAAGGTTGTTTGTTTTTGTTTGGTTGGACAAGTATGTTTCATGCGATATAGACAGAGCATGGGAATCTACGAGCCATTGGGCAATGGAGTCATGTGAAGTCCAAATAGTGCTGACTGAGAAGGAAGGGAAACCAAAGGGAAAATCTAACCTAGTCAAGGATCTGTTGAATAATATAGGTGAAATGGCATGGACATTAAGGACTAAGAGTGAACAACAAACCAAACCCTTTTACAATGGCTTAAAGGATTCGGGGAACGCCCTATTTCCTCCAGTCAGCTCACTGCTTTGGACTTAATCAATATAACACTCAAAGAAAAGATAAATACAGACTAAACCCTCAGAATGAGTTATAGGATTCGGGGAATGCCCTATTTCCTCCTACAAGTTCACCTTTGAGAGCTTAACTGACATAGACATACAATTGCACTCAAAGAAGAGGGAATGCCTTAGTCATCTAGGACTGCAATTATAGGGGCCTTTAACACAATGATAAACATAAGGAACAGAGGGTATGATTGAGACAAAACCTCACTGTCAAACTGCAAGCATTAATAATCAAAGGTAGACTCCATATACAATATTCAGTGGTAAAGAAAGAGGGAACGCCTAAACAGTCTTTAACACAACCGAATTAACCATTTCTGAAGTAAAACAAATTGAATATAAAGAGATCTATTAGACTACCCTGTCACATTCGGTAGCAGAAAACATATAAAAAGTGAAGGATAAATAGGTCAAAGGTGCTTCTAAGATACATTTCTCTGCCTAAACTTTTTATCCTACTGTAGGCAAATCATGATGGAACAAAGTGGAAACACAAGAAATAACATTGAGTATAAGAAGTACTTCACTAAAACCAGGCTCAGGGATCCAATGGTCCTGCCTCCTTCATCAACAGAAAAAAATAGATCTTCACACTCTTTCAGAACACCAAAGCTTCTTCAAAGCAGCAGTATGTATTACTTTAGAAATCACAAAATGCCAACCTTTTACAATGAGACTTCGAAGGGTCTTTATAGGAAAGATGAGGAAAGTAGGTGTGGATAGTTTTAATGAACATCGGAGATCAGAGAAGGTGTTTTGAATGCTCCATGTTGTGTCTTAAATATTTCATTGAATTCTTTATAGGATCCATAACCCTGTAGCTCGTTTGAGGCTATTTTGACATGACGGCAATCACCCGCAGGGTGTTCTTGAGAAGGAAAACATCTGGAGAGGTATTGTATCTTCTCGATGTGAATTAAGTGAAGGATGGGCTATGAGGACTCCCATACTTCCAAATAACTGCCTCTGACAATCTGTAGTAACTTCCCAGGTGAAATCATTGTTTTGTCTCTTTTGTACTCAATCCTGTATTAGCTCTGTTCATGCCTCCTTTTGCTGATTGCCTGAAATGTTTATGTATTGATGCAGATTTCTCTTATGTGGTGTAATCAATGCACTGTCAGGTCTTCGAGACTTTCTGCCAAAACTAATAACTGTGCTGGGGCTCGATGCAGAATGGAGAATGGGCAGTAGTGATTTTGGTCCTTCTTTCAGTAAAGGACTGTCCTACTGACATATCTTGTGCACTGTCGTGACCAATGATTTGCGTTCAACGGCGCTGACTGTGGGTTAAGCCTCTTAATCTTAAACGTTTAGGATTTTTTAAGTCCTTTAACCTTTTTCTGATACACTTTGCCGCTCCTGTGATTGTCTCTGTCTTCCCAAATGTTCTCTCTGCAAAATTTGGCTCTGAAAATGGTATTCTACGCCACTGAACAACTCTGTCTGTGACTAATGAAATAGAGCACAAACGCAATCTTTTAACACCTGTAAAACCAACAAATTCGTCAACAAAATTCATGGGGGTGGAGGTAGGATGCTGTGGAGGCTTGGAGGAATGGTGGTGTAACAGAGGAAAATGCTGTGGATGTAATGGAAATGGTGGAGAAATGCAAAAACATTAAAGTTTTAATGTTGGGCGTAATGATATAATGTTGATGCAAAACAAAGGTTTGATCCTTTGAATCGAAATACAAGGGAATGCACGTAAAACATATGAAATGAGTTTGGATATGGTGCAACCCAGTGATGGCGGAGGGCGATTTAATATGAGCCGTTGGATCGCATGAGGCAATCAACGGTGGTGATTTTCCGACGGAGGTTAATAGGGAAACCCGATGGGGGAATTATGGTGGAATAGCGATGAGATATAGGTTGTTGATCTTGGACCAAACGGACGGACACGATGGAATTGGAAGATCGCAATCGGGGGAGGCAGCGGGTGACACATTTAAGAAACTCCAATTAGCGATGCGCGATTCAACGCCAACCATTGGATCGCGAAGGGGATCGACAGCGGAGATTAAATTGGCGGGGAGACGGGCGGGGAAAACTTAAAAGTTGCGATGTGATTGGAGCGGTGGTGCGACGGAGCGACTTTCATCCGATCTGGAGGTAGATCGATGGCTCTGATGAAATCAGAGGAGTGGATGGATAGGGGCGACAGGCGCGGTGCGATTAGCGCTAGGCCGTTGGATCAAAGTGGGGATCGATGGTCGAGATTTGATCGGAGGGGAATGATGGAGGGAAAATGAGGGCGAGCAAGATTCGTCACGACCATTAGAAATGGATTCGGATTGATGGAGGAGATTGTGTCAAAGGATCACAAATCGTGAAGGGTGGAGGGTGGCACCGTTTGAAAATTGCGATTTCAATTAGAGTGATTTTGCGCGGGCCGTTAGATCTTAATATGATCAACGACGGAGAACACTCTCGAGACCCACAGAAAAAAAGCATCATCGCATCGGGGTTTTCTTTGTTTAACACTGGAAAGTGCTTCCGTCTGCCTCTCGAATTGCGATAAGTGCCTTATGATCTAGCACTTGGTCTTGGCGTTGGGTCACGTGGGGAAGTGGTTTTTGGGGCTGGGCCAAGAGGGGCTAAACCTGTGATATGTAGAAAATGGGTTTTTTAGCCAAAACAAAGGGTTTTTGAGGTTGAAAGAGGGATTCGATAGAGGGAAAATGGGAATATTAAACCAAGCAAAGGATATTTGAAGGCTTAAAAGGGTTTTGGGAAGATTTAGAGGGTTAATGAGGGAAATTCGAAGGGGAGAAAAAAAAAGGCCTTTCTGGGAATTATTCACAGAAACAAAGAGGCTTTTAAACTGGAAATAGAGGTGAGGATTTATCAAAGGACAAGGCACAAGGAGGCTTCAAGAATGAAAGATTTTCAAGGGAAATGTTTCTCTTGAGGACTCAGAATATATTTAGCCACCTGTTTGCTATGTCGAAATTTATGGGTGGCTAACACATTTGACATCTACAATATTGGGAACATGTCTTGCCTATTATTGGAAAGTCATTCATTGCAAAACAACCTTCAGTTCATCTATAAATTGAGCACAAATATAAGTGTTTGAGGAGGAATAATTTGAATAGAGAAATGTTGGAGAATTTTCAATTGAGAGCTAGATTTTTGTAACAGCTACTGGAGAGATTTATATTGTGATGGGGCCAAGGATCGTTGCTAGAAGGGTCACTTCAAATCAGTCATTTGGTTGTAACCTCTCCTTCTATCATCAATAAAGAATACAACTTACTTTTCCCTATATGCATCTTTATTGGCTTTGATTTTCCATATTGCAAGATCTTAGTTGATGTATATTGTTTATGCTTTACTAATTTAACAAAATAACTTGAATAGACATTTGTATTATTGCTATCTTCTGTTGTTTTAGAGTTCTTTCTTGCAAGAAGCATTTTTCCTAGAAACCGCTTGAATTTGAAGCTACAACAGAAGCGACAGAAGGAGCCATTTAGAAGCGCTTGGATTACAAGTAAGCCTCTAATCCTTTCTATGTGTCTGTTCTGAGTTAGGAAAGGTAGTCATATAGTCTTTAATCTGTTGTTCTAGAATGCCATCTATCTAGGGAAACGTGTTTTATCTATAATTCACAAGTTTTATCCTCAACAAATTGGCGACTTTGTTGGGGAGAATTTCTCATAGATCTAGGTGACTTAGCCTCTGATTTTCTTTGTTTATCCACCCAATAGTTCCTACACACAAAGATTAAACTTTTTCAAAGCCAAATTTGCAAAGAAAGTGAGTTAAACAGTATTATTTTTCCTTATACACTGTGCCCAATGCACCCTTAGACAGGACACAGTGCTTTGCATAGCACTGTCTCCCTTTTAGGCATGCGTTGTAGAGCACTGTCTCACTTTGGAGACTGTGTTGACTCCTGAAACCACCTATATTCTTTGAATTTTCCTTTGCAATTTGCTTCAGTTTGTTTTCTGCTGTGTTTTGAAAATTTTGATCCTCATATCGACCAGTAACTCTATATGCTTCTTCCTCCTTTGACTTAAAATTTATTCAATCTTTGTTTAAAAAGTTTTTCTTTATCATTGACAAGTTGATTTCAAAGTATTTTTATCGTCCCATTAAGAATCATTTTCTTTCGAAATAGGAAATTGTCGTAAAATCTTCATTTCCTTGATAGGAGAAATTGTTGTGGAAATCCTCATTTTTCCTTCAAAAGAGAAATTTTTGTTTGTATTATTCATTTCTCGAAAGTAAAAGGCATTTGAATTTTCGATTTAGTGCACCTAGTTTTTTTTCTGCATTTATAACATTAAGGAAACTGAAAAGAAAAATTTGCATTTGCATGTAGGATTTTTGTGTGTTTTGCAAAAAGGAACATTAGGAAATCTGCATTTATTTTGTGATCATTGATTTGTTTTTCTCATTGATTTGTTTTCTCACAAATTATTTGCTCTCTTCCCTTAGTAGCTAGGTTTTTAATCAAAGAAAATGAAAGTGAAATATTGATTATCATTTTTAGTTGCATTTTAGAAATTTTCCAATACATCATCGCGGTGAACCTTTGAAAGGAAAATTGTAAGCTAGATCAACATAAAATTAATCTCAATTTACCTAAAAAAGCATTGGAACCATAACGATAACATTTAGAAGGTCTAGGCTAGATATGTGTTCCGGTGTTGTAAAACATAGAAGCTTTCGTTAACTTGTCTACAATACATTTCGAGTGTGATACCTCACTCCACGTACGTAAGTATATTGTAGCTCGTCCACGTAATTTTGAGTATATCGGGCAGTGTTACAGTACGATAAGTATAAAGGGGTGCTCTCACTGTGTGGTTTCACATCAGACAGTGCTAATATGGACTTGGGCCTCAACGTACCTTCAGGTATATTTGGGAGGAAAAATTTTAGGTGTTATCCATCCATAGTGAACCAAGTTGGCCGTGTTGTAAATTGTGATACACCGAAAAAAAAAAATTGGGGAGATTGCCTGCCCGTACTTGTTGGTTCGCCAGGAGGTATTCTGTAGTTCACAGTTTCTTGGTAAACCCTTTTGCCTAGAATTTCCCTTTTTTTTCAGTTAAAATAAATCAATAATCATGGAATAACAAAATCCTTTCCCCCATCATTCACATAGATTAGCTTTAAAACCACCTTTACTGCCAGAAGTTACTTCTAGTAGGCCAAGGCGATCACGATCTGCCGAATCAAGTACAATTCATACCTCTGGTGAAACGTCATTTTCCCATAAACTAGAGTTAGCTCAAGGTGTTTCTACACATCCCGGTTCACCTATTGTTGTTGAAACAGAGTCTTCATAGCTACCCATGGTCATGATCCATCCAATTAGTGAGACCATACCTCCTGGACCCACCGTTGTTTAGTTGGAAGTTGATCTGGATCCCATTGTGCTTTAGTAGGCGGATGTTATTGCTCATATTGGACATCATCCCCAGGAACAATGAAATAGGGTCTCTCATCCCCTTCTATTTGAGTTGCTATATTCCCTAAGTGGAGAAAATCTTGATCCTGAAGTCAAACAACCAGAATTTGTTCTTGTATTGGTCACTCCAAAATATATTGTATCCATTGAGTCTCCCATATCACACAGTCAACCACCTGAAATATACTTCAGGCCTAACAATGAAGTTCTTCCTCCTAGTTTGATTTCGATTGAAGAAATATCACAAGACAAGACACCTTTAACTCCAACTCGTTTTTGGTAGGAGCTTTACCTGTACAATTATTTTCCTCAATCACCTTCCTTTTCTTTTATTGATCCTATTTCACTTTGAGTTCCCATAGATTCTATAGGGTATACATTGGGTCATTTTACCATGGCTGAGATAACATCCTAGAATGAACCATCTATTTCAGCTATGACAGCATCTACTGTTGCTTCATCTTCGATGTTTTTTCCATTGAATTCACCCATGTCATCATCTGGAATCATATCTAGTTCCTCCTTTATGAGTACTGAACGTCTTGATCCTTTATTCACATCTTCAGAGAAATGTCAAGATGATCCCATCAGTTATTCTCCTTCGTGGCTGGTGATACCACAGAAATTACCCTTGGAAATTCCAAAATTCAATGAAAACCCTGTAGAAGATCCGTCAATGCATGTTATAACTTATCATTTATGGTACTCATCAAACTCCTTAAATGATGACTCCGTTAGACTACGTATTTTCCAGAGCACACTCATTACTCCAATTGCACAATGAGGATGGTTCTTTTCTTGTGTCAACCTCATTAAAAAATGAAACAGGTGTTGAGGACAGTTCTTTTTTCTTGTGTCAACCTCGTTAAGAAATGAAACAAGTACCTATGAGGATAGTTATTTTTTCTTGTGTCAACCTCAAATTAAAAAATTAAACAAGTGCCTTTGAGGCAAGTTCTTTTACTGTGTTAGCCTCGTTAAAAAATGAAACAGGCCATGAGCATAGTTCTTTTCATGTGTCAAACTCGTTTAAAAATGAAACAAATCCTTCCCTATAATGAATCTTCATTCCATCCAGCTATTAGTTTTCTTAGGTGAATGAAAGGAAGCTTGGGGGGAACCTACCCTTACAGGGGAAATTTGACATGTGCTCTTGTAGGGGGCATTCAAAACATTCTTATTTATTGCATGCAATCAACAGCTGAAATTCAGGGGAAAATTCAGGTTCATAGCTCCAAGATTCAAATGGTAAAAATGAATAGTGAAACTCCTTTAATTAGTCATTTGATTATTTGCAGATCATATTTATTGTTGTGACTATGGTTTTATTCTATTTTATCATGAAACAAGTATTTTTAATCCATTTGATGTTGTTCTAAACATGTTTTACAACTTATGAACATATTGGTCGTGCAAATTTATTTCAAGAATGACTTGACCACAAAGCATACTTTTTCTCCTTATTTTTTGAGCTTTGTTAAAAACGAAAAAGGATTTGAAGCGCAATTTTATCTCTTTTTCGAGCTTCGATAACAGCGAAAAAGGAACCCCTAGAGTCTTCTTTCAGCGCTTTTCAGACTCTGATAATGTGAAAATATTGCCAAGCACTTGTCTTTTTGAGCTCGTAAAAGTAAATAAATAGATATCTACTAAGTATAAGTTTAACCCTTTTCCGGACTGAGATAGATTATTTATGAAAAAGGAATACCTTGGTTAAAAATGACCAAAGAGGTTCTCTTAGATATTATTTTACACTTTTTCGAATCTGAGTGACAAATTTACGAAAAATTACTTATGGAGTTTTCTTTCATCCTCTTTTTCAAACTCTCTAAATATGAAAAAAGACCAGGCTATCACTGTCGTTAAGCTCGTTAAAACATAAAATAGTGACGGGCTTTTCGATCATGGTAAGAATCGAGTTTCATTAATTGCTAGATTCGTTAAATTATTAAATAGCGATACATTATTCGCTCGAAGGGTTGAATTATAGATCAAGCAAATGTTATCCTCCTCAAGATTGTTAAAAAATAAAGAGGTACTGGTCGACAAATGACCGAGGAAAATTTGGGAAAAGTGAGCAAAAATTATTTATGGTAGCATGTTGCTCTTGAACATTCACTCCATATATGTGACTGTTTGGGTTGGGAAATCATCTTGACGGTTCATTCACACCTCTGGTTCATCATACCTTCACTTCAGTTTTGGGTCAATGCCGTCAACTCATCACAGTGTCGTCGATATGTTCAAGAGAATTCATCTAGCGAATAAAATCATCCTTCTACAATACTCATAAACCTTTATTACCATGACCTTCATCCCTAAAAATTGTTATAAGAAGTCATACCCTTGTCTCCAAAATCAGTAACTCCCATTTCATAATAAGGTGACTTACTTTCGACGAAAAATCAATATCCAGGAAGTTCACTTAGAAACATCATATTCTAGTACCATGAGGCTTGTTACAACATCGAGAAGATCCTCACTTCCAGACCTTTGACCGAAAGATTTTGTTTGGTGTTCGACATCAAATCATTTATTCACGCCTTACGAAATGTACTGCAGTACCTTGAGGGCCATTTTCATTAATGGTGGTTTTCTTGCGTTTGGTAACAACTCACATCATTAGATGGTAATCAAACAATATCTTTCCATGTTCGATGACAAATCATATATTCGCATGGCTAGACTTGTACCTGAATGATCGAGTGAATGAGATATGAAGACCCCTGGATCTAGTTTCAGCCATCCGGAATGCGATTTCATGAGTGTTGTACACATCATCTATATGGTGACCTTACATACTAATTTTCATTTGAACACGTGCCTATATCTGTAGGCATGTCTACATTGGGCAACATTCCAGTGTCGATGACTTTCTGAACTATGTACATGTTATTAGATTGTTTATGAGCTAAACATGGGAATGCCTACCCTCAGAAATTATGATCAAAGATGATATATCATGATGTAATGTATTGTAAGATTGATGCAAGTGACCACTCTTCTTCATCTCCAGCCCATCACAGTGAAAATCATCTCAATCAAATGTTTTTATTATTTTGACCTCATGATTTAGGGGGCAATTATTATAGGTAAATTTGGGCATCATTCCCAATGACCTGGTTAACTATACATCATCTCCAGCACCAATGACTAAGGTTCTATCATTCCCTATCATTTCAAGTTGTTACATGCCCTAAGGCAAGAATAAGACAAATCAATCATGACTTTCATCAAGCAAAGGTTTCCAAGATTTGAAGTTTATTATATAGTATATGGAAGCTCACCAATGTCACCTCTAAGGGGATTAAGTGCATTGCATATGCAGGTAGCCCCATGCAAGGCTACTCAGCAAAGCACTTCCCGAAATCTATGGGTGCATTGGTCACATTGGGAGTGAAATTCTCATTGTTCTGGAATCTCCACTTAGCTAGTACCCTCTATAAGATTTCACATGTGTCAAGCTTCGAATCCAAGAGTCCATTTTACATCTACAATATTGGGAACATGTCTTTCCTATTGTTGGAAACTCATTGATTTCAAAACAACCTTTAGTTCATCTATAAATTGAGCACAGATCTAAGTGTTTGAGAAGGAAGAATTTGAGTATAGAAATGCTGGAGAATTTTCAATTGAGAGCTAGATTTGTGTAACAGCTACTAGAGAGATTTATACTATGATGGGGCTAAGGATTGTTGCTGGAAGGGTCACTTCAAATCAGTCATTTGGTTGTAACCTCTCCCTCTATCATCAATAAAGAATACAACTTAATTTTCCCTATATGCATCTGTATTGGATTTGATTTTCCATATTGCAAGATCTTAGTTGATGTGTATTGTTTATGCTTTACTGATTTAGAAAACTAACTTGAATAGAAATATATATTATTGCTATATTCTGCTATTTTAGTGTTCTTTCTTGCAGGAAGCATTTTTCCTACAAACCGCTTGAATTTGAAGTTACAATGGAAGAGACAGAAGGAGCCATTTAGAAGTGCTTGGATTACAAGTAAGCCTCTAATCCTTTCTGTGTGTCTGTTCTGAGTTAGGAAAGGTAGTCGTATAGTCTTTAATCTGTTGTTCTAGAATATCATCTATTTAGGGAAGCTTGTTTTATTCGTAATTCACAATTCTGGCTCAAAATCAGCTAATCCAAAATTCTGGTAAAACCGCGGAAGTCAATGTCATTCAAGCCAATCCAGCATAAAAAAATTCCAAGGGTAAAAAGAAGGGTAAAGGTAAGGCCAAAGCCAATACCCCGAAACAGGATTCTAAGAAATCTCGTGTTGACAATGGTTTAAATCGTAAACTGAAGTATCCTTGCTTGATATGTGACGAAGACCACTACACCAAGGATTGTCCTCGATGGGCTGAAGTGAGTCTATTTCTCAAAGGAACCCTAGGAACTATGATTTTTATCAAAGAATAATTTCTGTCACATCAGACTCAGTTGGTAGGGCAACCTCACTCCTCTGCCCCATTTGGCTCTCAAGTTTTCATGATGAACCATTCTGCATTTGTTTCCATAGCTACTCGGTCAAAATATTATACCGAACCACGTCAGACAGTGGGGAAAGAGATCGTTGATGGTCTTCCTCCTTTGCCTATTTCTGGCCCTCTTCAGATTGAAAGGCCCAGTCCTGAGCCTATTGTACGGCCACCTTCCAAAGGTGTACTCCGTAAGTCTTCTTACAATCCTAACGCCCGTGTTTCTCAACACTACAGTATTTTTGAGGATTTGGCCCAGGCACCATCTACAATGTCTACATTAGAAGTGCTTTATAGTTATCTGTCTCAACGGAAGGCTTTTCTATCTACCATCGGTGGGGTTGATCCTGTTGATTCGAGCCTTATCACTTTCGACCTGGAGAATTTCATCCCACGTCTCCCTCACCAGCTTGCACTCATCATACAAGTTGGCATTAATGGACTGAATATCCATCGAGCAGTCGTGGACGAGGGTGCATCTACGTGCGTCATGTCATCTACCTATTGGAAATCCATCGGTTCTCCAGCTCTGAATTCATCTCCAAGTGCTCTAGAATCATTTGATGGAATGGAATCTAAACCTCTTGGTGTCCTCACTAACTTTTCGATTAATCTAGAAGGGAAAACAGTCAACATTGAGGCTGAAGTAGTTGACGCCAAGCTCAATTAAAATCTTCTCCTTGGTCATAGTTGGACTCGCTCCATGTTGTGCATTTTTCACACTCTCTTTCGTGTTTTGAAATTTCCGCATGAAGGAAATATCGTTACTGTTGATTAGTTGTCGTTCTTCACTTCTTATTCTGAGAACAACGTTCCATACATAGATCAAATTCCTATGCCTTACGAGAGCGTAGGGCCGAGTCTCTTAAAATACCTTGCTCTCATGGGTATTTTTCCTCTTCCTCCACCCAACATTGTTTAGGTTAATATGATCTCTAGGTTTGATGATCCATGGATCATCCCTTCACATGAGCAGATTGATACATTTGGAGATTCGACGCCGTTAAGTTTGATTGAGATTAATTACTGTGAGCTTATTTCAGCTTCGGATCCTCCACCTCTTGATCATGCTCCTTTTGATATGTCTCTTGATACTTATTCTCAATCCCCTTGGGTGAGCGATTCAGATTTTCCCAATCCCTTGAAAGAGGTATTTCCATCTAACAAAGCCATCATGGAAACTGTATCTCTCAAGGATCTCCCTTGGGATGATAGTCATCATCATTCCTTGCTCATGCCTGGCCTCGGGGCCATGTCTACGTGTCTTGAGATGTTTACTTCTCAGGATCCTTCTCCTCCGCTTTAAATTCCTATTCTAACATAGGAAGTTCTTACAGAAGGTAACTTGATTAATATCATGCAAACGATGCCTATCGACATTTTCATTAAACCGGGAATTGTCGATAACATCCATATTGGGGTGACCTGCTCTTCGGATGAAGTTTAGGTCTATATTGGTCTTTTCTACGAGTTTCACAACATCTTTTCATGGTCTTATGAAGAGATGCCCCAAATTGCTCCAAGGATAGTGGTGCATGAGATTCCTACCTATCCTGGTGCGAAGCCTGTTCACCAACATCTTCGTCCTCTGCACCCTAGAAAGGCTGCCGCTATTGAGGGAGAAGTTGAAAAACTTCTCAAAGATGGTTTTATCTATCCAATTCCCTTGACAGAATGGGTTTCCAATATTGTCCCTGTAGATAAGAAATAGGGTACCATCAGTGTCTATGTTGATTACCATGACATTAACCGGGCTTTCCCTAAGGATAATTATCCTACTCCCTTTATTAATCAAATCATTGATAACTGTGCAGGGAGTGACACTTTTTCCCTTATGGACGGCTTTTCGGGCTACAACCAGATTAACATTCTCCCGACTGATCAAGATAAGACCGCCTTTATCTGTCCTTGCATGACTTTTTCTTATAAAAAGCTCCCTTTTGGTCTGAAAAATTCTAGGGCTACATTTCAGTGAGAAATGTCCTATGCTTTCCACAATATCAAGCACATTGTTCAGAATTATCTGGATTACCTAGCGTCTCATTCGGCTAAGCGTAAATACCATCCTGATCATCTCCGTCAAATTTTTCTTTGCTATTGACACTTTAACATCAAGCCGAATCCACATAAGGGTGTCTTCTGCATTGACTACGGTAGAATCTTAAGGTTTATCATTTCCAAAGACGAGATTCATCTTGATCCACTAAAATTTGAAGCTATAGTTACTCTCCCCTCTCCATCCTCATTACATTAGCTACAGAGCCTGCAGGGAAAGGCTAACTTCTTACATTGTTTTATACCTAAATATGTCGAAGTGGCTAAAGGTTTTACGCGATTACTAAACCAAGGCATCCCGTTCCTTTGGGATGAGATCACCCAGAAGTCCTTCGATGTGCTAAAGACGTTGCTTGCCAACACTCCTCTATTGTGTCCTCCAAATTATCATCGCAATTATTCCCTCTATTTGGCCGCCGCATTCAGCACGATTTCCATGGTTTTGGTACAAGACGATGATGATCGTAACGAGCATGAATTTTATTATCTGTCCCGTAACCTTCTCGATATTGAAACACAATATGCCCATGTCAATAAGTTTGAGTTGGATCCTATTCAAGTTGTTCAACATTTTCGCCAAAATATTTTGTTGCGTACAGTGACTGTGATCACTAACTGAAACCCTATGACCTACATATTGTCTCATCAATTATTGGGGGGAAAGTACTCGAAGTGGATTGTCATCCTTCAAGAGTTAGATTTGGAGTTCACTATTACCAAGTCGAATAAATCGTTAGTCTTTTGAGGAACTCATTCCGGATGACACTCTTTTTACGATTATGTTGGGGTTCCCATGTTTTGGCAGATTTGGCAATACCAAAAGATGAGACAACATCAAACCACTTTTGGGCCCTAGGATCTAGCCCTCCTGGACCCGGAGAGGGATCTCTCCAAATAGAGCTAAGAATGATATATCTATGAAGCTCAAAATGAGATGTTAGGCTAGTTATGAAGCACAAGGGGTTTTGAATGATTTGGTTGGTTGGTTTCTGGGTTGGTCACGAGATCATGGACTGAGAAAGCAATGGGAGAAAAGGAACAGGGCAGCAGGACATTTCAGCAAAGAGGATAGGCCAAGACAGTGCCAATCATTGGGCTATGGAGTCATGAAAGGGAAATTACTTGCATCCACTAGCCAAGGCTTCCAAAGGGCAAGTCATCTAATACCAAAGGATCTTTTAGATTAGATGGTGGGGTGGAACATTAAGGAAGGAAAGTGAAAGAAGGAGAACAACCCAATTTCTGTCTATAGATCAGGTCAGAGGTCATTTAACTCCAGACCTGCTTGGACATACTCATAGCTAACCCTAAAAGAGGGACAAAGGGGCAGCTTATAGATCGGACCAGAGGTCATTTAACTCTAGGTCATCTTTAACATGCTCCAAGGGAAAAAAATAGATAAGTTTAACAAGAGATCTTGTAAATGCCAGCTGGTTGCACAAGGATCCTAGTGGACAGGGCTAAACTCTAATCCCCAGTGTTCCCAAATCTTCCAGCTTAAATTCAACAAGAACATCTAAAGACAGACTCATTTAGTTCATACATCAGAGAGCAGGCAATAACATCCACTACACTGGTTAAATTAAATGAAATCAACCCTTAGATAACACATTAAGTAGAAAACATTGAAGGAAAGGAGAGAAAAGACATAGGGTACCTAACAAGGGTAAATCCTATGCCATATTTCTTATGCAAGCCAGCAGAAAATGAAAAAGCATGAAAATGTAAAGCACAGAGTTAGAAAACATCACCAAAAGTAATAGACCAGGATCCTGTGAAATGTGCTTTGATTAATTGATCCAAAACTAGTCACATACACTGAGCTCAATGGCTATTACAATCCAAACTTCTCCTCCCAGCCTACTACATTCAACTACTCTGCTACTCTCTCCCAGGACTGTTCTAATAGTCATAATGAACCCCTCTAACAGCAACGGCAACAGCCGAACAACAACCTTTACAATCTGTTCTCAGGAATTCTTATAGGAGAAAGAGAATAACAAGGTTAGATACAAATTAAATGTGTTCATTAAGACAGTGTGGTGGAAGAATTCATGCCCACACTTCTTAATGGCTCTGCAGCACTATGTGTACCCTATTATCTGCTTCGGGAGTCTTTGTCAGGTCAAGATTGACCTCAGATATTTCTTTGAAGTCCTTTCTAGTGTTTAGAGCTCTACACTAGCCTTCTGGAATAAATGCACTAGGTGAAAAGTCCACAAGGTCTCCATGCTTCATAATGGTGGTCCTGACAGTCTTTAAGAAGCTCCCGTCAGTGAAATTAACTGCTTCTGGGCTCGAGGCGGCATGGAAACTGCTGTAGGAAGGTGTACCTCTAGAGAAAACACATTATTCTATTAGGTAGCTCTGTTATGACTTGCTGGTACGCTCATTAGTCTCCAAGCTGAGCCTTTTCCTTTGAATGCGGGGGTTAACATTAATTACATCAATAATAGGCATTAACCCACTCTGAATCTCTTTTGTTGGTCCGCCGACAAATGCTGAAGTGGCCATCTCTGTGCTATCTGCGTAATAAAATAAATCTGTTACAAACCCAGGCGGTGGTGGAAAAATGCCGCGGAGGCTGGAGGAGTGGTGGCGGAGCGGTGGAGAAACAGTGGAAACAATGAAAATTGGCGGAGAAATGATCGCATAGTGTAAAGCCCAAAGGTTGACGTTTGGGCGAATTACAAAGGAAAACATGGAAAAACAATGAAGCAGAGCCTTTGGATGTGGGACCCAGCGTGGTGGAGGGCAATTAGATCTGAGCCGTTAGATATTTAGATCCAATGGACGACTGATATTGAGTCGGAGAATCACAATCGAGAAGGGGCAGGGGTGACATATTTATATAGGTTCCAATTGCGATTGGGAAAGGGAATGCGATTAGCACCGGAGCACGGGATACGCGCAAAGATCAACAATGGCCATGTGGATTGGGGGATCTAACAAGGATGTCCAACAAAGAGAAGTAGCCTTTGTTATTCTTCCGATTTCGATTGGGTGGAAAAGCAATGGCCGTTGGATCAGCGGGAAGATGGACGGCAGACGAGATCGGAAAAGATGAAAACGGAAGGAGCGGAAGGCGGAGTCGCAATCGCAATCGGGAGAATATGTGATGCGATCAATCGGAGAGGAAAATGATAGTCGAGAAGTGCGATTGGAATAGCGATGTGATGACCATTGGATCATCGGGGGAAAACAATGGTGATGATTTAGTCGGGCAATCCCAATCGGGGCACGGGGGGTGACACATATCAAAGTTCCAATTGTTGTTGGGTGGGGGGGTGCGATTAGGGCCGGCAAAATCGAGATATTCAAGATAGATCAATGGTATAAAATGCGTGGCAGGACTTATTGTAATAAAACAATCACATCATAATTTTTCAATGTAACAAAGGGATTTGCTCCTCCGACGACTCCGATTGCGATTGGCACTCAAGACTTAAGCGCTTGGTCTTAGTGATGGGACGTATGGGGAAGTGGTTTTAAGGGGGCTAGCGGGAAAAGGCTAAGCCCTAATATAAGGTTAAAAAGTGGGTTTTTAGCTCGTTTCAATGAATTTTATGGGCAAAGGAGGGTAACGATAAGAGGACTAAGGGGGAATTTGGAAAAACAAAGGGTAAGGGTAGAGTTTTAAGGGGATTTTGGGGAGACTTAGAAGGGCTAAAGGGGAAAGATTTGGGATGGAAAGGGAACTTTGCAAAGGGGAGGAATGGGGTAAAATGGAGAGTTTTGTAGAGGTGCAAGGGGCAAATGAGAACCTTTGGAGCACAATTTTTATCATCAACAAGGCTTATTGACTCCAGAACAGTAGAGGGAAAAGGTTAAAGAGTAGGGAACTTAAAAGGCTTCAAGGATGATTTTTTTTCAAGGGAAATGCATTCCTTGAAGGCTCACAAAACAATCTAGCCCCTTGCTTGCTTATGAAGGAATTCATAGGGGGCTAACAGTGGCTCCACATGGGGATGGCTTCTTCTCGAAGGAGTCAAGAATTCAAAAAATGATCTTTGTTATAGGCCAGATGCCTGCTGCTTAAGCCACCTTTCTTCTTTGATTCTCAACTGCCACAAATATGATAGATCAGAAAAAAATTCCTGACAATCTACCTACCCATCCTACAATCCTAGAATTTTTTCTTCTAGGGTGAATTTGAACTAGCATACCCTTTACATCATTTATTTTTATAACAGAAAATAAACCTATTCTAAATCTACCCTTATTGATCCATGAGACCAGATTAATTTGTTGGTCTCATAGCTTCTCTACGAACTAATATGCCGCTAGGATTAAATTGTCTAGCGGACTTCTTCTCTACATTTCTAAGACGAGGGGGTGAAAAGCGAGTCAAGCCGAAGTTAGGCACAGCCGACTTGTTGGGATTTGAAAAAATTAAAACATCTAACTACATGCTTACGAGTGCAAGAGCTTTATTTCAGACTTCCTACCTATCTCTACTCTAACATGAGAAATCTCTAATATTCTAGGTGATACAATAATGCCAAGGCGTCAGGTCGGTAGTAGCAAAAAAGGATATGATCATTGACTGCCTGCCAGAGATAACCACAGGGTGCTTTGCACGTGGTTCTTCAAAACTGTGGCCACCATTAGTGGTGACCGCTCCTAATGAATCTGGCCCTTGCGAAGGATCAATAATGGAGCATTCAGACTGATCAGGGCCTCCATATACTCTGCCACAGGATCAATGAATAGATGATGCACACTTTCTTCTTTCAGTCCTGCCATGACTGGTAGGCTGCCTGTATCTTGGGCATCTTCGATTAGTGCATCTTCCACTGCATCTTCAGTGTGGCTCTTGAGAACTGGATCATCTTCTTTTTGTACTTCTAAAAGCAGTGGAATTTCTTCAATTTTAGGGGGCGAGAGACTTTCCAAAAATGCTCTGGGGTCTCTGAAATGATATGGTCTTTCCTGTGAGTTCAAAAGTTCGATCTCAGCTTCATATCTCTCAATCACCAAATCTAGAAACATTTTTTTAAGCAAAGGTTGAGAATCGAGTATTGAGCTAAGAAGGACAGTCTTTGGAAGGTCTTCCCATTCAATTTCTGCCAGTACACTTGCTATTCCATACTAAAACTCTGCTATGAGGCTTGGATGCATTTCTGCAAATTGTTCGGAGTCTTCCATCAAGGAAGTGACTGGGTCTTTAGCACGACTGATGTTGTTATGAAGGCTGGTCTCCCAGTGGAGTCTTGTGAACACACATATAATCAGCGGCCTACTGATCACCAATGGAGTCTGCTAATCATTTAGGAACTGTGGAGTCTCCAGGTGGATGATTTAAGATTTTACTGTCCACCACAATGGTTTACCAAATCAATGCTGACTGGTCTCCTCCCCAGCGGAGTCGCCATTATGTTGGGGTTCCTATGTTTTGGCAGATTTGGCAATACCAAAATATAAGACAACATAAAACCACTTTGGGGCCCTAGGATCTAGCCCTCTTGGACCCGGAGAGGGATCTCTCAAAATAGAGCAAAGGATGATGTATATTTGAAGCTCAAACTGAGATGTTAGGCTAGTTATGAAGCACAAAGGGGGGTTTTAAAATGATTTTGGTTGGTGAGTTGTTGGGTTGGTCATGAGATGATAGGCTGAGAAAGTAATGGGAGAAAATAACAAAACAACAGGATGTTTCAGAAAAGAGGATAGGTCAAAGGAAGTGCCATCCATTGGGCTATGGAGTCATGAAAGGAAATTACTTGCAACAACTAGCCAAGGCTTCCAAAGGGAAAATCATCTAATACCAAAGGATCTTTTAGATTAGATGGTGGGATGGGACATTAAGGAAGGAGAGTGAAAGAAGGAAAGCAACCCATTTTTTGTCTACAGATCAGGCTAGAGGTCATTTAACTCCACACTTCTTGGACATAATCATAGGTAACTCTCAAAAGAGGGACAAAGGAGTAGCTTATAGATCGGACCAGAGGTCATTTAACTCCAGGTCAGCTTTAGCATGCTCTAAGGGAAAAACAGAGATAAGTTTAACAAGGGATCTTGTAAAGGCCAGCTGGTTGCACAAGGATCCTAGTGGACAGGGCTAACTCTAATCCCCAGTTTTCCCAAATCTTCCAGCTTAAACCCAACAAGAACATCTAAAGATAGACTCATTTAATTCATACATCAGAGAGCAGGAAACGATATCCACTACACTAGTTAAATTAACTGAAAAAAACCTTTGGATAACACATTAAGTGGAAAACATTGAAGGCAAGGAGAGCAGAGACATAGGGTACCTAACAAGGGTAAATCCTATGCCATATTTCTGATGCAAGCCAGCAGAAAATGAAACAACATGAAAATATAAAACACAGAGTTAGAAAACATCACCAAAAGTAATAGACCAGGATCCTGTGAAATGTGCTTTGATTAATTGATGCAAAACCAGTCACATACACTAAGCTCAATGGCTGTTACCATCCAACCTTCCCCTCCCAGCCTACTACATAAAAAATACTTGGCTAATTCCTCCCAAGACTGTTCTAACAGTCAGAATGAATCCCTCTAACAGCAACAACAGCAGCCGAACAACCCCTTTACAATCTGTTCTCAGGAATTCTTATAGGAGAAAGAGAATAACAGGGTTAGATACAAATTAAATGTGTTCATTAAGATAGAGTGGTGGAAGAATTCACGCCCACACAACTTAATGGCTCTGTAGCGCTGTGTGTACCCTGTAATCTGCTTTGGGAGTCTTTGTCAGGTCAAGATTGACCTCGGATCTTTCTTTGAAGTCCTTTCTGGTGTTTGGAGCTGCACTAGCCTTGCGGAATAAATGCAACACAGGTGAGAAAATGCAAGGTCTCCATGCTTCATAATGGTGGTTCTGACAGTGTTTAAGAAGCTCTTGTCAATGCAATTAACTGCTTCTGGGCTCGAGGCGGCATGGAAACTGCTATAGGAAGGTGTACCTCTAAATAAAACATGTTCTTCTATTAGGTAGCGCTGTTATGACTTGCTGGTGCACTCATTAGTCTTCAAGTTGAGCCTTTTCCTTTGAATTCAGGGTTAGACATTAATTACATCAATAATAGGCATTAACCCCCTCTGAATCTCTTCTGCTGGTCCGCCGGAAAATTTTGAAGTGGCCATCTCTGTGCTATCTGCATAATAAAATAAATCTGTTACAAACCCGGGCGGTGGTGGAAAAATGTTGCAGAGGCCGGAGGAGTGGTGGCGGAGCGGTGTAGACAATGAAAAGTGGTGGAGAAATGATCGCATAGTGTAAAGCCCAAAGGTTGACGTTTGGGCGAATTACAAAGGAAAACACGGAAAAACAATGAGGCGGAGCTACGGATGTGGGACCCGATCATGGTGGAGGGCGATTAGATCTGAGCCGTCAGTTCGTTAGATCCAACGGACGGTCAAGATTAAGTCAGAGAATCGCAATCGAGAAGGGACAGGGTAACACATTTACATAGTTCCAATTCCGATTGGGAAAGGGAATGCGATTAGTGCTAGGCCGTCCGATCTGACGGGAAGATCAACGGTGGAGATGTGGATCAGGGGATCATAATCGGAAGGGACACAAAGGGGCAGCACCGTTAATCTTCCGATTGCGATTGGACGGAGAAATCGATGGTCGTTGGATCAGCGGGAAGATGGACGGCTTGGATGAGATCATAAAGATGAAATTGGAAGGAGCAGAAGGGGGGAATCGCAATCGCAATCGGTAGAATGTGTGATGCGATCAATCGGAGGGGCAAGCGATCGGCGGGAAGTGCGATTGGAATGTGTGATGCGATGACCGTTGGATCAACAGGGGAAAAAAATGGTGGAGATGTGGTCGGGCAATCGCAATCGGGGGGGGGGGGAACAAGGGTGACACATATCAAAGTTCCGATTGAGATTTGGGCAGGGAGTGCGATTAGGGCTCCGCCGTCGGATCTTCAAGATAGATCAACGGTATAAAACGCGTCGCAGGACTTATTGTAATAAAACAATCACATCGGACTTTTTCAATGTAACAAAGGGATTTTCTCCTCCGAAAATTCCGATTGCGATTGGCGCTCAAGACTTAAGCACTTGGTCTTAGCGCTGGGACGTATGTGGAAGTGGTTTTAAGGGGGATGGCGGGAAAGGGGCTAGGCCCTATTATAATGTTTAAAGGTGGGTTTTGGCCCATTTTCAATGAATTTTAAGGCCCACAAAGGGTAATGATAAGAGGACTAGGGGGAATTTGGAAAAACAAAGATGCAGGCGAGTTTTAATGGGATTTTCGGGAGACTTAGGAGGGCTAAAGGGGAAATATTTTGGATGGAAAGGGAACTTTTGCAAAGGGGAGGAATGGGGTAAAATGGAGAGTTGAGAGGTGCAGGGGCCGAAGGGGCAAATGAGAACCTTTGGAGCACAATTTTTGTCATATCAGCAAGGCTTATTGACTCCAGAATAGTAGAGGGAAAGGTTAAAGAGAAGGGAACATAACAGGCTTCAAGGATGATGTGTTTTCAAGGGAAATTTATTCCTTGAAGGCTCATAGGAAAAATCAGCCCCTTGCTTGCTTGTTAAGGAATTCATAAGGGGCTAGCGGTTAGCACCTACGATCCTTGGTACGG